>OY978223.1:18157292-18223013 GCA_963854785.1 Vaccinium vitis-idaea | reverse complement strand
ATCCATCAAAAAAAAAAAAAAAGGAAAAAAGGAAAGAAGCTTAGTGCTTAATAATGTCAATTAATACTAATTAATTAAGACCCATAATTTTAAAATTTAAATAAGCTTATTGCTCCATAACAACGAATCCATAAAAAAAAAAGAAAAAAAAAAGAGGAAAGAAGCTTATTGCTCAATAAAAACGAATCCATCATAAATAAAAAAAAGGAAAGAAACTTATTGCTTAATAATAATGTCAATTAGTACTAATTAATCAAGACCCATAATTTTAAAATTTAAATATTTACAATCTAGAGTATAACATTTCCTAAATACTATATTTCCAGTTGTGACTAGACTTCTAAAGCTCCACCGATTCTTTTTTCCTTAGCTAGTCAATCCTTCTTCGCGCCTTGCCTTTATTTGCCTTCTCTCTCTCTCTCTCTCTCTCTGAATTTTTTTTTTCCGGCTTTCTCTCTTTCTTGCCGCCTGTTTCAACTCTCCTTCTTACCGGAAAATTTCCCTCTCCTGTAATTGCTACACCTCTCTCTCTCTCTCTCTGTACGTATACATGTGTATTCTTACACATACCCAGTTTTACACTGATACGTGAGGTGTTTACTCATATGTTTTTGTTTGTTTTGTTTTTGGATGTTTAGGGGATGAGAACTCGGCTTCAAGAAGCTCTCTTTTTCAAACAGTACAGCGAGGAGAGGAAGAAGAAAAAGGCAGCGGCGGTAAATGGCGGCGATCAATCCAAAAATGGAGATTCCGCCGCTAGGGCCGCCGTGTACGGCGGCGATTCTTCATCTCCGGTCAGTTCCGAGCAATTAAAATCCAATTCTGTGAATGTGGGTTTTAAAGAGGGTTTGGGTTCTGTAATTCCACAGGAGGGGGAGAATTTGGGGGTTAAGAGTGATGGAAAATTGAGAGAGGGGTTGGAGGAGAATCAGGGGGTTTTAATTGGTGGGGAGAGGGATGAAATTCAAGAGGTGTTGAGAAAAGAGGAGAATGTAGGTAGGGTTGATTTGAAGGAAAATTCTGAATCTAGTAAGAGAGTACTGGAGGAGAAAAACAAGAGTGTGGATGGAGTGGTTTGTGGTGCTGATGAGAGTGATGATGGTGAAGTTGTGTTCTTGGGCATGGAGCGTCGTAAAGAGGGGTTGAGAAAAGAGGAGAATGTAGGTAGGGTTGATTTGAAGGAAAATTGCGAATCTAGTAGAAGTGTGGAGGAGAAAAACAAGAGTCTGGATGGAGTGGTTCGTGGAGCTGATGAGAGTGATGATGGTGGAGTTGTGTTCTTGGGCATGGAGCGTCGTAAAGAGAGTGAAGTTGGTTTGAGGAAAGAGCAAAAATCTAGTGAAAATTTGAAGAAAAACAAGAATGTGGTTGAAACGGGCAGTGGTGGTGATGATGATGATGTTGTATTCTTGGGTATAGATTATAGTAGAGTGGAAATTGGAGTTGATGGCGTAGTTCAGAACGGTGTAATGGGTTCCAATTGTGATATTGATTTACAGGGTTCGAAGGAGGTGTGTGAGAGTCGAGATGCTATGAAATCCGGTGCCAGAGGTTCGGCAGAGTTGGCTTCTGACTCGGGGTATTCGAAGGAATCGGAATGGTCTAGTGATGAGGACAGCGAGGGTTGCAGTGATCAGGATAATGTTGGGTCCACTGATGTTGATTCTGATGGATCACCTTCTTGTAGTGATTATGAGGACGAGATTGATGAGGATGAGCGGAGTGTTTGTAATGGGAAGGGAAAGGAGAAAATGACTGAGATGGGAAGTGTTGATCGAAGGGGAAAAGGGGAAATGATTAAGGTTGGAGTAAAAAGGAGGGAGAAATCGCCTGACTTTGTTTACTTAGGTCGAGCACGTAGAGATGGGGGAATTATTGAGGGGGATGGAGACGAGGAAATGATTAAGGTTGGATTAAAGAGGAGGAGGGAGAAATCACCCGACTTTGTTTACTTAGGTCGAGCACGTAGAGATGGGGGAATTATTGAGGGGGATGGAGACGAGGAAATGATTAAGGTTGGATTAAAGAGGAGGGAGAAATCGCCCGACTTTGTTTACTTAGGTCGAGCACGTAGAGATGGGGGAATTATTGAGGGGGATGGAGACGAGGAAATGATTAAGGTTGGATTAAAGAGGAGGAGGGAGAAATCGCCCGACTTTGTTTACTTAGGTCGAGCACGTAGAGATGGGGGAATTATTGAGGGGGATGGAGACGAGGAAATGATTAAGGTTGGATTAAAGAGGAGGGAGAAATCGCCCGACTTTGTTTACTTAGGTCGAGCACGTAGAGATGGGGGAATTATTGAGGGGGATGGAGACGAGGAAATGATTAAGGTTGGATTAAAGAGGAGGAGGGAGAAATCGCCCAACTTTGTTTACTTAGGTCGAGCACGTAGAGATGGAGAAGGAGAAAAACTAAAGGGCAATGATGTGAGGAAGGAAGTAATTGTTGAGGGGGATGGAGAGCAGGAAACAATAGAGAAGAGTGAAAGAGGTAGACCCGTTGGGAAATTGAATTGTAGTAGGGTTGATGAGGAAAAGGATGGGTCTGGTGGGTTAAAAAGAATGACGTATTCTGGATTGGATCTTTTGGTTGGTTGTGATAGAGAAAAAGATGGCAAAGACGAGGATCCTGAAGGGCCTAAAAGCGTAGCAGAACGAATTCATTTGCGGCCGCGACGTGGGAACAAGAAGGAGCTTGGGAGTTTTAGTTGCCCTCTCACTCTTAGCGATAAGGAGCTCGAATCCTCATCTGGGGATGATGACGGCACTGACAGTGATGAGGACGAGAGGAGTGATAGGAGTGCAAACGATTCAAAAAAGGTGGGTAAATCAGGTGAGAAAAGCAAAGGGAAGGTGGGGAGGCCACTGGCTAAGAGTAGCTGTGATCGTGAAAATGGCAATGATAATAATGTGTGGAGATCTCATGAGATATCAAAAGGGAAGGTGGGGAGGCCTGCTAAGAGGAGGCATGGTTGTGCAGGTTCTTCTGCTCCAATACGAGTTGAGAAGGTGTATAAACTAAATTAGAAAACTTTGGAGCTCATCTTTTTTACCCGTGAATTATTTGTTTGGGGAGTTTTTTTGATAACTGAATGTTTAAAAATTGATTCCAAGAATTGAAGTCAAAATCATAAAAAATGATGCTGCTCAAAATTTGCTTTTAAGTAGCTTTAAAAGCTGTTTTTGGTCAACCAAACATTGTCTAAATTCTTTTCCGAAGAATTTTAGTAGTATATTTTTTATGTCTTAGAGATTAAGAACTTGAATTGAACATATATGTATGGTGTTTGTTGAAGATCCTTGCAGATTCCATTTGGCAGAACAGTGATGTGCCTGAGGAGGGGTCGGTTTCCTTTCAGGTTCCTGATCTGGAAGTGACCCTACCATTGAAGTTCAGGTTTTTAGATGAGGATCCAATCCCACCAGAGAAATCGTCTTGGGAAATAGAAGCAGATAAACTATTTGCTGAGATGGATTTTGCTCTTGCAGCTTGTGAGATTGGTGCCTCAGATTCTTCCATGGTAGGTCACATTAAAAGCTAGAAGGCACAAGAATTATGTTTGCTTTGCCAGCTTGACTTTATGAATTTCGTTTATTGAAAGCACCTATTTTGTTTCCTATCTTGATTCTTATACAATTGTTTTTGCAGTTTGTGAGTGATTACCAATGTTTAGGTTATCTATCAACTTTCTGTGATTTCTCATGGTCTATGTTAACTTCCAATTTGAGCTGTAGGGATTGCCATCGACCGTTTTTTTCTGTAATATTCTGGGTAGAACATTAAAATCCATGGAATATTTGATGACCTTCATTCCATGTCTTTGATATTGGCCCAGCCCTGCATTTTACGAAAATGCTGGCTTTAGGACAGCCTCACCTCTTTAAAGACATTGTACTGTGTTGGTTTAAGTCTCACAAGGCAAATGAATTTTCAGTCACCAAGGACGTGGGACCGGTCAAAGGACTTGGTGAGCAACTTCAGCTCACTTCATTATTCTTGCCCTACCTCAAGAGATTTTGGCTTTTAGATCTCGTTCACTGTCATTCCACCCCCTTGTAAAAGAGCTGCCTGGCCCTGTGTAGTGGTCAGTCAACCTTGTTAAGCTCCTCAAGCCCATCCCAAATGAACCTTCCCAAGTACATAGCTTATGGAACCAATTTGGGCTCGACCCCACATGGAAATTGCCCAATCATGTCTCCATAAGAAACTGTCCAAGAACATCTCCTTATGGGACCGGTTCGCTTTTTCATTTTGATGCTAACCCTGATACCATTGCAATACCCTAGCCCCGCATAGTGCCTGCAGATGGCCTGATTGTCTGCTTGGGTTGCACCACTTGTGACTTTAGAATGCATCCATATTTGGTACGCTAAAAATATCACATTCGGGCACACTAACTGTCACTCGCATTGTGGGGCATGTTCATAGACTTGGTAATCACTTTCACCTAACCTCTTTTGTCTTGGCTCAATGACTTTCCACAAGGTCTGCAATATGTTCTCACCTTCTCCACTAACAATGCTCTCCGTTAATGGCCTTTTGACCATTCTATTGACTCTTCTTTTTCTCCTACGCCACCATCTTCGGTTAGCACCTATAAAGATGAAAAATTAGCTCTTGACATGTGCGAATATGCTGGGTTTCACCAATGGTCTGCAATTCCTTAACATCCTATATATATATATATATAATCCTTTCTACCTTTCCTAAGAGAGAATTTGTGAGATAGCATTATTCTATGAAGTGGCCGGGATAACTTAAGGACCAAAGGGTCCACTGTTGACTCTCAGCTGAGCCCCTGATAGTCAGGTCGGTATGCCGACGGTGAGGCACGCCCCACATTCAACCACCCATTCTTACCGAACTAGGGACTAAAAAGGTAACTCCGGTGAAGCACCCCCCACATTCTTTTAGATTAATGGTGAAGGAATTAACAATATATGGAAAATTATAGCTAGTTTAAAATTTTTGACCTTAATTTCCATTAAAGATTAACGCATTTTCTAATTACGTGCGAGCCTAGGTGGGTAGGAGAAGTTACATTACTGCCCTTACAGTTCAAAACATAAACTAACCAACAAAATTCCCACGTTCATTCAAATTTCCTAACTGATGGATTGTGCAATCTTCTTCCTCGTTGATTGATTATGCAATCTTCTTCGTTACCCATCGATCTCCTCAGTTTGCAATTCTCTAATAGGTTTTCCTTAAAGAATGATTTGATTAGGTTGATCCAACTTTGTATATATCGTGGATTCTCGGCAACTTTGATATATTGCACATTCGAGCTCATGAATTTCATTAGATTTCAAAACATAAGTAGCTTTTTCAGAACTACATAAGAACCTCTTAGGGAATTTCATTGGCTTCGAGCTCCTAAATTTCATTAGCTCAAGATTCCAATTTCCATCTGAAACACGAAGATTGACCAATAACTAATCGAAGAAAAAACTACTAAAATTATGTACGGAACTAATGGAATTTCATCAACCTCGTTACTTTCACAAATACCTAAATTTGTGAATTCAAACACAAAATTGGTGAGAGATCAATCAACATAACCAATCAAGGAAGGAACTGCTGAAAATAAAGTAGTGATCAAACTAGTGGAATTTCGCCATCTCTAACCTTGTTAAATTCAAGACTACCTGATTAGGGGAATTCAAACACGAAATTGGTGAAAGATAGAGGGATTTTGTGGATTGGGTGAGTTGTGGAGGGACAAACTCTAGTTTAATTAGCAATTGGACAAAAACACTGATCGTAAAGCCAACCTCCTCTCTTTACATCCTTCGTAACCAGATCTAGAAACCCCCCCCCCCCCCCCGCGCGGGGGGGGGGGGGGGGGGGCTTTTAGGACCTAATCAATGCTCCCTATCGGTATTACAATGGAAAAACAAGTGATAGGTCACTTTGTTTCCCCGTTTTTCACATCATATATTTTGAACAAACCAATTCATATGAATTATAGAAGCATCCACTTTTATTTGTGGTAAAAAGTTACATCAATCCTCAAATAATACGAAGAACCTCAAAGCTATGTCCTCCCATGAGACATTTGGATGAAATCCCTAAGCATGTTCTTTGGCTTTGAAGAAATTTGGTGTCATGTGTGGTTAAGCAAGTATCTCTTCAATGCATAGCCTCATGAGACCGAACTGGATAAGTTTTGGATTTATGCAGGCACACGTTCCTTTATATGGAATGTGTTTTTCTTGGATAATCTATTTGTTGTTTACCTTTGGGTAAAACACACAACACGCTACACATTTCCCTTGTACTTTTTACAAGTATGGTAACCACCCAAATCCTCTCTGTAATGTTTTAGCTTATGATGTCAATTAGGTACATGTCTGCTTATATAAAATCTTACACTCTATTGATGCGGGTTCTAAGGAATGGCTTGCGGTTGAGGGAAGCTTCTCTTTCCTCCTGTGTTGTTGCTAAGAGCCCAAACTAGATACAAGCATCGCAAATTTCTTCGGTCACCCCTAGAATAGAACGACTCCTGTTAGGTGCTCTTTAGCTCACACTATCATGTGCGTGGTATCTGCATTGTTCCTTCCTACATATCCAAGATCTCTATTGCAAGCTTAAGATGTGGGACAAATGAAGTGTTCCCCTGGGTCGAGGTCATGGCATGTATAATGCAAGTAGCTCTTCAAATGTGGTAACAGAATGCTGTTGTGCCTTTGCATGACATTATACTTCTTATTATTGTTGAGGCATCCAACTCAAAACCAATTGGCAAAGAGTGGAGAAGCTGCCCAAGCTCTATACTTGTTTTAGGAGGTTATAATAAACCAACGTGGGACAAGGGCTAACAATTATGATATTCCAAAAATTTCTTTCCATAGATGTAATATCGATGTGTGGAGTACGAGCCATATTTGCCTTGTCCTTCTGCGACCATTATTATCATAATTTACTCAAAGACATTTGTGAGACCCTTGATTTCATAATTTCTACATGCGTGTATCTTTCCTTATTGGCTATTAATTACTTTACTGGTGTAAAACCTGTGCTATGCATGGCTAAATATCGGGTGATTTTGGACCACTATGACGTGAAGTTCCGACACTTTTTACCACCTTCCAATCATGCGCACCCAAGATTAAATGTGTGGATCCCTACATAAATGTTCGAGTAGTTAAAAGTATTGAGCGGTGCTTGAGGAGCACTATATAATCACTTGTAATCAACATATAATAAGGTTACATTAACAAATATTTTAACATAAATATACAATATCTTAATCACCATTTTTTGTCCTCACAATTGAACACTTACTTTGCCTTTACTAACCATCATCGAGAGTGATTATTCAATGCTTTTGGGGCACTGCCACGGGGTGCTCATGGGCTTTCTCCACCAAACATTTGGTGGTGGAGTCCACACACGTGGTGGAGAAGGCCCCTGGAGCACCATGTGCGGTGATCTGGGAGGAAATAATAATCTCTCCCATCACTAAGATGGAATGATGCCAACTATGCTTATAATAGCATGACCAATCACTAACTTGGTACTTGTAATCCATCTTATTGTGCGCTATAGACTTGGTGACCATCAATTGTTTTTGATGGGTAGCCATAAAATCTTAGTTATGCTGCGACATATCATTTCATCTTCAAAATTAAGTCAAAACAAATTATAAATCTGTATTCTGAAGAAAATATAAAGCTGTACAACAAAGTTAATCTATGCGCATGGCGCTTCCATGTATAGGTGTGAGGAATCACTTGATAAAGTAGTAACAATTGAAGCTAAACCCTTTGATATTGTGAAGACAACCCTATAGATCTCGTAACGCTTTATTCATCCATTCCAAGGACATTATATGATGAATCCGATACAAATAAAAGATACCAATTGACGCTAATCAAGTCAATCTCTTGGGGCCCAATCATACGAAATAAAAAGGTTATAATACTCGCTAATGCAAACTCTCTATATAGAAAGACATGTAGAAAGATTGTTACCCGATTTCAATAATATGTGTTGAATATTTTTTGTTCAATTGAAGCATTGGGCATTCCTGTATCAACACAAAAGCTTTACAAACAGATTAGCCCTGAACTACTCTTGTTAATCATCTACCTATAAGGCTGTAATAGCATCATATTTGGAAAACATAAACACAATGTCACATATTACTTCTATGCATTCAAATGTATATAAAATATAGAACATGAAACTGACCGAAACTTACCATAGTGCTTTCCATTATCTATTCAATGTCATTTATGGTATTTAATCTTTTCATTGATTGGTTTGGATTTTATTTTTATTAAAAAAACTAATGCCACGTGTCGCATCCACGTTCTTCTGCACTAATCAACCCTTTGCTTTAATATATAATAGGCCTTGATGCCAAGAAAAGAGTTTATTATGTTTGATTATTAGTTCATACGTTTCTCTCAATGCTGGTGAACCAGGGTGACACCTGTTTGTCTGATCATTTGCCGGTGTGTCCACAATTTATTGTGATGTGTGATCATATTGGGCGTTAATTTCAACATACACATCTTCCGTTTTTATGGAGCTTTCCCATACTCTATCTCTTCATCCAAAATTTATTTTCTCACGGTCTCCAGTTTTTTCCCCATGTTTATTCCATTATTAGTATTTTGTTACTTTCTAGATACTCTTTCACATTTTCATGTGTTCAGTGTTCCCATTTTCATGTTTTGACCCTTCATGGCACTTTAACTTGCATGGGCGCCTAATTCGTGTCACAAGTTTTCCCCTCTCGACGGAAAATAAGTTTTCCCTGGTAGTTTAATTGCTTACTTCGAAAATAAGTTGCTGAAGAGTTTTCATGGCAACTGAGTGAAACTGTTGTCAGTTACTGAACTTTACCTAAAGGTCCTAACATTAGTTTTCGTAGTTTGGGTAAACAGTAGATCGGTGACATCTCCAACATTGCAAAAGTTCTTTGTCTGCATTTTCCCTCGAAGTACAATGTTATGATGATGACAATGTTGGTCGTCGTTGTGAAATTTGTTTGTTGATGAGGCTTGAATGTGTTACCCACCCCACCTCCCGCGCGCCTTTCTTGTAAGTCTGGTTACCTTGAGGCCTTCCTATTGACCTGCTAGAAGTTAAGATTTCTCTAGAACCTCACTATAATCAAGAACGAAAACGTCTGCTGGGCAAGAACCAAAACGTCTCTCTCTCTCTAGAACCTCACTATAATCAGATCTCCGCCTGTGGGGGAGGGAGGCACTGCCTCTCTCCCTTCCCCCCAGGGCGTCTTCCTCTTTCTTCCCCCCTCTCCCTAAACATTGCAGATCGTCTTCTTCGCCGTGCTTCTCCGCTGCGTTTCCTCCCTCTGCTCATCTCCGTTGGATGGCCGCCGGTTTTTATGTCTTCGGTTATCCGGTTTGCCTTAACGGCGAGGCTAGTCTTGGCGGCTGTTGGAGGCGTGGATTGTGTGACCTCCCATCGTGTATCATTCTTGAGTGATTCCGGTTTGGCTTAACAGCAAGGGGAGGCCTCACGGCTGTCGGCGTGGAGCTTGGTGCTGTTCGGAGCTTCCATGGGTCTTTCCAGCGATGGTGGGCGGCGGTGGATGGAGCCTCACTTGTTGGTTCCTTGGCCGTGTGTGAGGAGCGAATTGGTGGCTCCTCGGCGATCGCTCTTGGGCTCCGATAATGTTGAGGGGCTCTCGGCAGCGTGTGTCATCGCTGTTTGACTGATGGTTCCTGTTGCGGTGGCGTTTGTCCGGCTTGGTGGTGGCGGCGTGGTGGGCGGCTGTTTCTGATATGTTATGTTTAGGGTTAGAGTTGGAGTTATGGGCTGTAATGTTGATCTGGGCATTTTAGGCCCATTAGGTGTGGGCTTTGTCTCAATGGGTATGGGCTTTTTGTATTTGGGCCTCATTGTAATATTTGGTATGCCTTTTCTAGGCAAGACCATTAGTTGTGTTTGGGCTTGGTCCACTAGGTGTTTTGGGCTTTGTCCCTTCGGGTGTTTTTAATTTCTTCAACCTAGGTTGGAGTCCCCTCCCCTCTCCCCCTACTTGATGTACCTTTTGTCATGTTTTTTATAATAAACTTGTTCCCGATAAAAATAAAAATAAAAAGTTAAGATTTCTCAACAAACTCCTTTCTTAGTTTCTCATGAATGAATGACGCATCAAAAAACTTCTTATTAGCCCTACCTAATCTTATGACTGACTATTCAATATTCATTTATGAAGTTCTTAGTTGCTATTCATTCTTCATGTTACATGTGTGATGTGTCTCTTTCATTTTTGTCACGAATTTTGACTATTGCCATTGATTATTTGTAGGTTGACAGTGAGGATAGTGTTACTGAAGAGACTGAAAGTGATCCAGCTACCAGTTGCCGCGAAGGGAAGCATCAGCTTGTTCTTGATGATGAAATTGGGCTTAAATGCAAATTCTGCACTTTTGTGAAGTTGGAGATTAAGCACATTTTGCCTTCTTTTGTAAGTCTTCATTCTTTGCCTTTTCAAAGTTTGGTTAATCACAAAATGTGGTGTATTTGCAATGAACTACATTTGAATTTCTATGGTTCAAGAGGATGATAAATTGTACAATTTCAAGTTAAAAAATTGGGCCAGTTTTACATAACTAGAATGAGATGCGGGGATGCACAATATCCAATTTAGTTAGTTATTGGGGAGCTGCAGTTTGATGCACCAGCTAGGTTTTTAAAGTGGAATTGCGGCTTTTGTTACTCACCAACTAGGTTTTGAAAGTGGGATTGCAAATTTATGTTACAGTCTTCAACTGGATCGTGGATTTTCTCTAATGTTGCATTCTTATATTTCCTTCACGTTCATTGAATGACTTCGTCAAACCTAAAAGTAGCAAACTAGCAATCTAGATTAAGCATAGAAGTAGAAGGGGATTATAAAAACAAAGTCTTGAGGGAGAAGGCTTTTAATCTACAACTCCGATTGATAGAATTAATTACTTGCAATAAGAAATCTGTGTTCATAGTTCTTAACCTCCGAGAAGGCTTTCAAAATTTTTTGCTTATAGCCTGTTGCGGAAAGTTTTTAGATTGATCCATTAGAGCTGAAACAAAAAAAATGCGCAGTAACAGCGAACGATCCTAGAAGAGAGATAATGAAATTCCTGAGCTTGTCTTTGCATGCAGAGTAAGCATCCATGGGGAAGACGTGAGAAAAATTACTGGAACAACAGTGACCATTGCAATTTCGAGAATATTCAGTTCCAAGATTCTGTGTCTACATCCAATTCGAAAGACCAAATTTGTGCTGAAGGAACAGTTTGGGACATAATTCCAGGGATTAAAACAAGCATGTACCCACATCAACGCGAAGGCTTCGAATTTATTTGGAAGAATATAGGCGGAAGCATTGACCTTGAAGATTTGAAGAAGCGTACATGCGACGGTGGAAGCGGATGCATCATCTCCCATGCCCCTGGCACAGGTAAAACCCGTCTTGCCATAGTGTTTCTCCAGACATTCATGGAGTTGAACCCAAAATGCATGCCCATAATTGTTGCTCCACGAAGCATGCTTCTTACCTGGGAAGAAGAGTTCAAGAAGTGGAAGGTCGACATTCCCTTCCACAATTTGAACCAGCTGGAGTTTTCCGGGCGGGAAGATCAAACAGCTTTCAATCTACTGAAGAAAGTCAGACGCCATGGGCTAAGTGTGAACACGATTCGGCTGGTGAAATTGTTCTCTTGGAAAATGGGCAAGAGTGTTTTGGGGATTAGCTATCGGTTATTTGAGAAACTTGCCGAAAATGGTATTGTCTCAGGAGATGACATTGCAGGGGGTAGGAGGAGAAAATCTAAACGGTATGCTGAAGCGGAGCAGGTTAGGAAAATGCTTCTTGAACTTCCTGGTCTTTTGGTACTTGACGAAGGCCACACTCCTCGCAATGACCAAAGCTTAATGTGGCGAGCCCTTTCGGGAGTGCAAACCCAAAGGCGAATCCTCTTATCAGGGACTCCATTTCAGAATAACTTCCATGAGCTCTTTAATACACTTTGTTTAGTTAGACCGAAATTTTCTGACAGAATTGGCACGGGAATTAAGGGAGATTGCCGAAGGAAAAGAGGGAGGGAGGGTAGGAAAGGTAGAGGGAAATGGGCTTCTCTGACCAACTCAATTGGAAAGGATGCGGGTGATAAGCTCGACAAACTCAGAGCCATAATTGACCCTTTTGTGCATGTGCATAAAGGTACGATACTTGAAGAGAATCTGCCGGGGTTGAGGGATGCTCTGGTTGTTTTAAATCCCACTGATTTGCAGAAATCTCTGATTGAAGTTTTTCGAGGTCGGAATGTACTCAAGCGGGACCACCTAGCATCTTTGATTTCGGTCCACCCCTCCCTCTTGCTAGGGTGTGCCTTATCTGAAGAAGAAGGGCTCTCTGTTAACACAAACGAGCTAGAAACACTTCGGTTTGATCCTAGAGCCGGCGCGAAAACCCATTTCCTTATGGAACTAATCCGGCTTAGCATGGCTGTGAAAGAAAAGGTTTTGGTTTTCAGTCAGTTCCTTGAACCACTGGCTTTCATCAGGGAGCAATTGAAATCAAGTTTTGGTTGGACAGAAGGAAAAGATCTGTTATATATGGATGGACAAATTGAAGCAAAACATCGCCAGTCCTCGATTTCTTTGCTGAATGACCCGGATAGTCAGGTTCAGGTACTTCTGGCATCAACAAGGGCTTGTTGTGAGGGCATAAGTCTGGTTGGGGCATCAAGAGTAGTCTTACTTGATGTTGTATGGAACCCCGCAGTGGAAAGGCAAGCCATTAGCCGTGCATACCGGATTGGACAGAAGAAAGTGGTGTATATCTACCGGCTAATCATGTCAGGAACAATGGAGGGTGAGAAGTGTGTAAGGCAGGCGGAGAAGGACCGGTTATCTGAGTTGGTTTTTTCTTCTGCAGAGGGAAAAGATCATGGGGCAGAAATCATCTCACGTGCAGTGAACGA
This sequence comes from Vaccinium vitis-idaea, assembly GCA_963854785.1. NCBI lineage: Eukaryota > Viridiplantae > Streptophyta > Magnoliopsida > Ericales > Ericaceae > Vaccinium > Vaccinium vitis-idaea. Next base: position 18,210,057 of record OY978223.1, on the reverse strand, counting down.
TGATAAGATACTGCAAGAGATGGTTCAACATGAGAAAATAAGCTATATGTTTTCGAAAATACTCAACCAACCGAAAGTATCCAATTTGGTCGACATTTTTGGTTAGTTTCTGAGAAATATTACAGCTTTTTGTTTTGGAGGTCTCGATAATCTGCATAGGTGGTGTTTGGGTACAGAAATTGTTTTGTTTTCCAACAGTGGAGCATTTCTTACATCTCTGTTGCAAATGGGTGATTTTTGTAAGAATTTTTGGATGATACCTTGTGGATAAGACTCTGATTTATAGTTTTTTACAAAGATTTGGAGCATGTTGATAGATGAAGTTTTTCTGGGAATATTGGAAAGATGCTAATATGAACACCTTGGGGTGGTTTGACATCATTCTGTAATTCTGACTCTTAGGTTTGCTCTTTATATGCTGCTCTCTCTCTCTCTCACACACACACGCGCGCGCGCTATATTCCTTTTGCTAGTTTTGAATCACAATCATCAGGAGAGCACTGTTCACCATATGAACAAGAGCAGGTTCGGATACTTGCCCTGTTGCCCATCTCAAAAATATAGAATTTTAATTGAAGTCAGCCATGTATTGGTCTAGAGGAAATATAATCAACAGGATAAGCGATCCATCTCTACTGATAGCGACGGATTATTAATGTCGCACCTCCCTGCATAATTTAATGGGAATGGTGAATGTTTACGCCAATTGTTGTAATGATGGGGACGGAAAAAAGCTTTTGCATTCAAAGAAAGAGAACATAAGGTGACTTTTCAACGCTCAAGAATTATTCAGTCTTGACACGTACTAAAACAAAGCTCTACGTTGGTTGTGTCTAGGAAAGGATATTCTGGCAGGAGTTGGTAGATTTAGTCAAGCTAAGAGTACCTTTCTGGGTAAAGGCTATTTGGGGTCAGGATTCTTACACTATCAATGACATTTATCTTCAGGCTTAAAAGTGACTTTATCTTCAGGCTTAAAAGTATCTTGGCTGCCTTATAAGCTGTGACTTCTGGATATTGGTTATGGGAGTGGGTCAGGTTTTTGTTTTTGGGATCTTGTCTCATACACAGTGTCTGTTGGTTCCTGTCTGTTTTGTGGTCATATTGTGTCTGGGGTTTTGGTTAGCTTTTGGTTGTCATTCACTTGTATTATGGGATTTTTTTGGATTGTCTATCTTGCAGGTTTCTTTGTGTCTGGGGTTGCTTAATTTTTTCTATTGTGTCTGGTTTATTGCAGTACTTCGGTCTGGTGTTTGTCCCGTGCTCTTATGCTCTTGTGTCTGGGGGATCCTTTGAGTCTTTGCTCTTGTCTCTTTGATCTTAGGTCTTGATGTCTGTCCTATTCTCTTGCTTTGGGGGTCTGTTTGGTGTCCAAATCTTGGTTGTGTCAAGTTATGTCTTGTTGGCCTTGTATTCATGTTGTGGCTTCATGCATTATAAGCTTATTGCTTGCTGCTGAGTTCAATTCTTCCATATGGAGCAAGATTTTGTTCAATTTTTATGTTGTTCAAGCCTTTCTACACCTCTGCTGGAGTCTATTGTGAGAGTTATGTCTCTTATCTTTCTGAAATTCTCTTTATATGCAATGGGATCGTCAACCTCACCTTAGTCCAATTCCTTTGGACTGCGGCTGACCCTGGATTGGTTCATATCCTCTGGTCATGTTCTTCTGGAAAACTTTTGGATCAATGATCGGATTAATCTCATATGGACTGCATCTGTTTTCTTCGGGATGTTTCTATTGTCTGCAAGATCAAGCTCTGTATCATTGGAATCCAACATTTGCTATACTGGTTGCATTGCTGGAATCAATCTTTGAAAGTCACCATTTGCAGGATAGTTGATGGGAATTCTATAGCTCATCTTGTTCTTTCATATCAGTTTGGTTTGACCAATCTTTTTTGTACTGGATTATTATTGAGGAATTGTAGTTCATTGGTGAGGCTTGTTGATTGCTAGCCAACTTTGCCTTTTTTTTGGAGCCTTGGCATATGATTGTTGAGAGGGTTAGGTGCCAACCTAGTTGGGAGGTTTCCCTCTCGTTGTGATGCCACATTTCTGCTTCCATGAATATGTTGTACCTGAATTTTCAGTTAATTAAATTCCTTTTCGCTGTGCAAAAAAAAAAAAAAAAAAAAAAAAAAAAAGGAGCTCTATATGCAATTTGGGGCTCTCAGAGGAGTTGTTCCTGGGATTTTTATTTTTATTTTTTTGATAACCAGGCCAACATTCTTCCTGGGATATAAGGATATTGGTTTTTGGTTTGAGCTTGAATACGAAATGATCATCAATTTTTTTTTCCCGTAAACAGTGGAGAATACACAATGGTTTCTTGATACACAAATGCATCAGTAGAAATTTGGTGACTTTTTTTTTGAACCAGAATTTGGTGACTTTTGAAATGCCATGGCTCATGTAGCCAAGCTTTATGTTTGGCCCTATGTAAGGCAGATAAATTGTGTTCCATTCTCATGTTTTATTTAGCAATTCCTTGTCCTCCCTTTTAAAAATATTTGCTCTCAATTTTCTAAACGCAATTCACAATGTCTTATGGCATTCAAAAATCACAAACTACAGAATTATCGGTGTACATTAGAAAACAAATTTTAGAGTGCACTTATGAAAATAGAAAATAAAAATTATTTGCTTTTTTATTTCTTTGAAAGACAAAGACCTCGCTACGAAGGATGGTATACAATAATCAGTGGCGGAGCCAGGATTTAGATTTCGGGGGGCCTACTTTGACAAATTGGCGGTCACCGGTTGGATTAAGATATCCCAATGTGGGAGAGAGAACGATAATAACAAAACCTAAATCAATCGTCGTGGCGGTAATCAAGAATGACACTTAGTGAAGACAATTGGGGGGTCGCCACCAAAATAATTTAAAAAAAAACCTATTATTAAACTAAAATAAAAAATTTATCAAAAAATTACAGAGGCCCGCGAACACTAAATACTATATGAAACATGAGTTCTAAATCAAGAAAACCTAACATCTAACCGAAGAAAGACAAGCAGCTTGTCAAACGACATCCGATCGAACGTTTAATGGTTTTGCATAGTTAAGAGAGGGGATGCGTAAGGAAACATAGGGAGTACAAAAAGTGTTTTTGTTTTGAATTGGAAAATTTAAAGTAACTGTTTATCAACTAGAAGGAAAATACTAATAACAATCCATTGGATTGTGAATAAGAGAGGAAGGATACAAAAATAAAAAAATAAAACACAGTTTCTAATGTGTTAAAATGCTCTGAAAAATGTTAAAGGTGCATCGGAAACTGTGTTTTTTTTTCTTCTTCCTCCCTTATTCACAACTCAATGGATCGTTATTAACATTTATCTTAAAAAAATACTTGACAAAAGTTATGGGGCTTTTCTTTTGAAACTTGAAAAAAAAAAAAAATTACAAGTGGCAAGGTGGGGGGGCCTTGGCCCCACCCTGCCCCTTAATAGATCCGCCATGACAATAATAATAAAAAAGAAGAAGCTTTTAACGGTTGACTACTCTCTCTATCTTGAAAATAATGTCAAGTTTGCATAACGAGAACTTTAGAACGATGCTTTTATGGAAAAAAATTCAAAAATTTCTTCATAAATTAAAAGAACTCATTGATATGTAAGTATAGGGCCGTAAACGAATTGAGCCGTTCGTGAACTATTCGAGGCTCGACTCAGTAAAGTCTCGTTCGAGTTTGATTCGGGTACTAAACGAACTAAACTTGAGCTTTAATTTTAGGCTTGTTTAATAAACGAGCCGACCTTGAACTTGATAATATTATGCTCGATTGGTCTCGCGAACTTGGAATATATGTATATATCTCATAAGAATTTCATATATAACTTTGAATATGTATAAATTTTCACATGTAGATAAGGAAAATTTTATAACTAGTACATTTATAAACTTATAAAAGTATTATAAACTTAAATTTTAATATTTTTTTTTTATAGTTTTATATATGTATGGACTGGACTTATGCATGTACAAAATAAAAATTTATTCAAAGTTCTAGACTTGTATATATAAGAGCATAAATTTCTAATATTTTTGCCTCGTTAAGGCTCGTGAACATGTTCGAGCAGGGCCGGCCCTGAGATTCTCGGGGCTTAAGACGAACTTGTAAATTTGGGCCCTATGTATTTTTTTTTGGGGTTAATTTCACTAACCTCCCCTGAGGTTTGCATAAATGCCATTGTCCCCCCTTTGGTTTCTGAAATTCCACTGCGCTCCCTTGCTTTACAAACTAAATGTCAGATACCCCCCTACCGTCTATTTTGGACTAACGGGGTTATCTTTGTCGCTGAAAAGACCTTATTGCCCCTACATATATAACTACAACAGTTAGCCTTTCCCTTCCAAAACGTATTTTCAAAATTTTTTTTTTTTTTGAAAAAATGTTTATCAGAAACTTCTTTCACAAAACTTTATTTTTATAAAAAAAAGTTTTCAAGAAAACTGTTTTCGAATAAATGTTTTCCAAAATAAGTTTTTTTTAAAAAAATGTTTTTCTAAAAACAATTTTCAAGATTAAAATTTTCAAAAAAAAAAAAAAAAAACTGATTCGGATTTTTCTGAAAAAAAAACTGATATGGCCTTACGAACATAGAATTTTGTTTTGAAAACAAAATTTCAAATTTTTTTTAATTTTCAAAAAAAATTAAAAAAATAATTTTGATAGTACTAATTAAAATCCGAATCAGAAAAATTAAAAAAAAAACTGATTCTGATTTTTCTGAAAAGTACTATCAAAATTATTTTTTTAATTTTTTTTGAAAATTAAAAAAAAATTTGAAATTTTTTTTTCAAAACAAAATTCTATGTGTGTAAGGCCATATCAGTTTTTTTTTCAGAAAAATCCGAATCAGTTTTTTTTTTTTTTTTGAAAATTTTAATCTTGAAAATTGTTTTTAGAAAAACATTTTTTTAAAAAGAACTTATTTTGGAAAACATTTATTCGAAAACAGTTTTCTTGAAAACTTTTTTTTATAAAAATAAAGTTTCGTGAAAGAAGTTTCTGATAAACATTTTTTGAAAAAAAAAAAAAAATTTGAAAATACGTTTTGGAAAGGAAAGGCTAACTGTTGTAGTTATATATGTAGGGGCAACAAGGTCTTTTCAGCGACAAAGTTAACCCCGTTAGTCCAAAATAGACGGTAGGGGGGTATCTGACATTTAGTTTGTAAAGCAAGGGAGCGCAGTGGAATTTCAGAAACCAGAGGGGGGGCAGTGGCATTTATGCAAACCTCAGGGGAGGTTAGTGAAATTAACCCTTTTTTTAAAATAAAAATAAAACTAACCTCAAAATAATATAGTTACTTGGTCCCATATATATATTTTTCCACGATTCGTTTCATTGTTTCGAATAAAACCAGTTTTTTGACACAATAAGTTTTGCACCAATCAAAAAAAATATCCCTTTGGAATTGTGAGTTTATGAGAGGGGAAAAATATTGTTATGGAGAAGGAAAAGTGAGGCTTAGGAATTGAACCATGTACCTATTGGACAGAGCAACTAAACTTTTCTACTAGGCTAGCTAGCTTATTAGTTGTATATGTGATAGATTATATATATATTATGTACCTGAGTGTACCTATCCCGGGCCTTATTTTTGTGCCAAAATTCAAGGGCTTAAGGCAGCCGCCTTACCCGGCTTAGCTCAGGGCCGGCCCTGTGTTCGAGTTCTACTCAAATCTAAGCAAGCTTAGCTCGAGCTCGACTCGTTTCGAGTTCGTTTAAAAACTTTAATCAACGAACTTGAATATTCTCGGACCCGACCTATTTCAGATTTGAGCATTGCCCGGTTGAATCCGGACCATGCCTCCTTAACTACCCGGACCCGACCTATTTCAGCATCAGCATAATCCTATATAAAACCCCAACGAACCAAACTTAGGGTTTCATCGTACTCTCTCTCCGCCGGCTGCTGAAGCTTCCATTGCCAGATCAAGATGGTACTCTCTCTCTCTCTCTCTCTCTCTCTCTGAATTCATGGCTGTTTCGAAATGTTATGTAGATTCCATATAAGGATCTCCTTGGATCTCCTTGAATATCATTTGAGCTAGGTTGAATGCATAATTTGGAGGATTGTGATTTGTTTGAAGAAAAACTTCTTACGAAAATGAACTTCCTTTCTTGTTGTTTGTGTACTGGTTCGATGTGGTATAGCAATTGAAAGACGTACAGGAGGAAGTTAGTTGTTTTTGGTGGTATTAGTATTAGCTTGATTTGTTGGAGAGATTTATCATGGCACGTGAACCTTTGTTTTGTAGAAATTCTCGTCAAAGTGATTCATCAAAGCCATGTTCGACATAGTGTAGCAATTGAAAGATGCATAGGAGAAACTAGTTGATAGAGTATATTGAACTTGGTTCGTGGGAGAGATTTTTTGTTGCATATGAAGCTGCGTTTCGTAGAAAATTTTCTTCCAAGTAGTCATCAAAGCCAAGAGGGACTTGAATGTCTGTTAGCTTTCCTTTTTGGTTCATTATTGGGGCTAGGAGACGGTGGCGGTCTCTTAATTTTAGGCATTTGGTGACTTGTCGGAGTGCTTTAATCCACTGTGTAGGAATCAACTAGGGTCTTTCTGGTAGGTGATAAGAAGTAAATTTGTGAGAATCTAAAATTAAAAACCATGTGAAGAGGGCGTGTTCAGGAGGAAGTGTCGCTGAGAGTCATTACTTTTTCATCAACATGTCTTTTGGGTGCAATCTCAAGATTCTCAACAATCGTCATGAGAATGTTTCTCTGTTTTAACTTTTAAAGGTGCTAATATTACATGTTTCTAGTTGCATTCTGGTATTATTCCCTATGGAAGTTCTTGGTAATGGATTTGTGCACTTGAGTCCTTGGAATAAGAGTTTAAACCATAGATGTTTCGGTTTGTGAGATCATCATGTCAATGAAATTAAGAAAGTATGCATTTCTTTGTTATCTTCCACGGGATTTGATATGCTCTAAAATTAATAAGCTTCTGTGCTGTCAATTTTTTGATAATCCATGAATGTTCACGTGGAGTTTTCCAGGCCATGTTACTCTGTTCTTTCTGAATCTTCGTTTGTTTGTTCTTTTCGTGACTTACTAAAGGATTTCCGTTATGCAGACTAAGAGAACCAAGAAGGCTGGTATTGTAGGAAAGTACGGTAAGTGATCAGAGAATGCTACTAATTTGATTGCCCGATAATTTTCTTGTGTAAAGTTTCCTTCACAACTTGCCTTGTAGATTTTGCATTTAGGGATGACAAATTTGTGTGTGATATGGAACTTAGAGCAAAACCTTCGTTTGTGTCAATGTTCCCAGTTTTTATGATAGTGCATCCTATGTTCTGCTTGTGAGTTGGTAATTGTCCAAAATAGAGGTGTGGGCTCTGGCACAAACATGTACAAAGATCTTAGTTTATAGTTTCAGTGTTTTGGAGGTTAAAAGGAAACTGCTTTAAGCCCCTATTGCTTCTGGTTAGAAAATTTTGATTTACATTCAAAAGTTTTTATATTCTACCCGACTGATGTATCAAGCTTTTCAATAACTCATAGTTGTGTATTTTTATGGCATTTTGATATTGTGCTTGCTATTAATGCTTCCTCACGTGGTGTCAACTTCTAATTCTCATTGCTTTCAGGTACCCGTTATGGGGCTAGTTTGCGAAAGCAGATTAAGAAGATGGAGGTCAGTCAGCACAGCAAATATTTCTGCGAGTTCTGTGGGAAGGTATGGCCATTCCTAGTCACATCTATTGGTTCAATGTATTATCACCATTGCTGCTGTGTCTTTTGCTAATATGTTTTGCTTTTGATTGGGATTGTGTCTATGTGCTAATAAAAAATTCATATATCTGCAGTATGCTGTGAAGAGAAAGGCAGTTGGGATTTGGGGCTGCAAGGATTGTGGCAAGGTCAAAGCAGGCGGTGCTTACACATTGAAGTAATTATTTTCCTGCCATTTCCTCCCTAACTTTCCCTTTGTTTTCCTTACAATGAACTAATACCTGTATTTTATTTTTGTTACAGCACCGCTAGTGCTGTCACAGTTCGAAGCACAATTAGGAGGCTGCGGGAGCAGACTGAGAGTTGAGCTATGGAATCCGCATTTTCTCTGTTGATTGTGATGAGAATTATCTTGTTTTGAATACAAAACTCTTCCGAGTAATTTCATTGTCATTCAGTTTGGTTGGAAGGCCATGGAAATTGTTGGAGTTAGATTGTGTATGCGATAATTAATTTCAATTTCTAATGTTGCTAAGAGTTTTGGTTGGTGTTAGGGCTATTCGAGTTTTGCTGTTCCACTCCATTTGGTTATTTGTCAAACTTAAGAGTTGGCTAATTTGGTAACGGTTGTTTTAACATCTAAATGTTGCATTGGATGTTTTGTATTGTGTCACAGGGGGAGTTACAATGATTTCTGTTACTTGCAAATGCTCATTCTATCTGCGGGTTTAACTTTGCTGTGAAAAGATGTGGCACTCATTCTATCATCTCCTCTTGGGGGTGTAATTAAGAAAATCTGAAAAGATTGGCAGATTTAACAAAAAATTTATACGTAATTTTCAAATAAACAGAGGGGATTGACGTATGTAAAATCATTGTCTCTGTTGTGATTAGCACTTCACAGTTGAATGAAGAAATATAAACCACCAATGATCCGAAGCTACCAGACTTGATAGGAATGGAAGGGAAAATGCAAAAGCCACTGTCGATGAGGAAGGGAAAAGAAAAGCCTAATTTTCGGATAGTTATCTGATTTTCAGCATTATTTTCCCTGTTAACCCACATTGCACTTTCTGACCGTTCCTGGAAGTCCATTTTGTTCTATGTTTGTCTAATTGCTATGGGGAAGGCTATCTGGAGAGGCTGTCATTTTTTGTATTGGTGGAACCTTTGATACCTTCCCAATATCTGGCCCTGCCATCTTGGTGCTACCATCTTAACTTGAAGCTCCCCCTAATTTATCTTCAGCTCACTTGAGGACGTCCCATCATTGAAGCATTTTGAGTGTTTCCTTTTCCCCTCTCCCTAGATGGATTTGAAGCATTTTATCTATTGTTTTCAATCTTCTTTTGATACTTAGCCTATTGGATACTTTGTAAGGCAGTAATCACTCTTATTAGTAAGTTGATCCCAATGTAGGCTTTTTGGCCATCCCTTTTCCTTTTTCTTTCTTTTCCTCCCTGGGTATGCCCATATCCCATGTAGGTTGTATATTTGGTTAGCTTTTTTTATATTTCAAGCTGATTTATCCAAAAAAAGAAAAAAGAACAAGAAAAAAAGAAGAAGGCAAAAGTCACTAGTGATGAAGTGAAAAGGCAAGATAGTTGAAGCACAATGGCGGCTCCAGAAAGTAAGCAGACGGATCCAAATGAACCCTTGAACTCGGAAAATTGAATGTAACCTTAGAAAGAGGCTTTTGTTTGTGATGTGTGCGAGAATGTTATCCGTTTCTCTCACGTTCTCTGTATGTGCATATACATAGATTCAAGTGAAAATGCTGTCGCACACAAAATGCCTGCGTTAATTTGGTGAATAGTAAAAAGTTCAACAATCTTTGCGGTCAATCTTGTAATTCATGTTTTTGGCGAAAAGAGAACATGTAACACCTCGATTTTTGAAACCATTATTTAATTCATTTAATTAAAAAGATTTATTCAATTAAAAAGGATATCATTAATTAATTAAGCAGCGGAAATAACTTAGAGTGATTTTCGTTTGATTTCAATACAACCAAATACTTGTCGGAGGATTGAATTGAATTACAGTTGTCCAACACAAAATTAAGGGTCAGCAGGGTTCCCAAAGGTTTCATGTTCAAATCCCAGTCTTATGCTGTCGGTACAACCTAGGATTAGAGGGTTCTGAGTCTTCTGACTACTCTTGTAACCAAACCACACCAAATCAAACCGAGCCTTATATCCCAATCAATTGGGGTCGGCTACATGAATCCTGTTTTTCCTTTGAGCTATGTCTAGGATGACATTTTCACTTAAGTTTAGTAAGTCCAAGTCCTTTCGTGTGATGGCATCCAAAGTCAATTTAGGTCTTCCTCTTCCCCTAGCCCTACTATCCACTATTATCATATCACTCTTCTTGACTATTGCATCTGGAGGTCGTCAATAAATATATCAAAACCACCTCAATCTATTTTCTCTCAACTTATCTTGTAAAGGTATAACTCCTACCGTTTCACGAATAGCTTCATTTCTAATTCTCTCACCCCAAGTCTTGCTACATATCCACCTCAACATCCTCATTTCAGCTACACTCATCTAACTCATTCTATAAAACTTCCCTTTCAGTTTGCTAGGTATCCTAACACAATACACCTGAAGCGGCTCTCCACTGAGCCACCCAACTTGGATCCTATGGGTTACATCGTCCATAATCTCTCCATCTTTGCTAAAGATTGAACCTAAATACCTAAAATGCTCACTTTTTGGTATCTCTTGATCCTAAATTCTCACTTCTTCTAACTACTCTTTTTTTTTTTTAGAAATAGCTAGAAAATTGCATTAAACACCAACTAATACAAACAAAACAACAAAAAACCCCGCAAAAATACAAGAAAAAATCGAAAAAATACAGAAAAAAAGAAAAAAGAAAGGAAAAAGTACATGAAAATGAAATCGCCGCCTTGCATGAATCATTGGAAGTCACCGGTTGTTGTCTTCGCGCTTGCCGGAGCTGTTGGAAGCTGCTGCTTGCCGTTGATGATTGAGATCCAGACCAGGAACATCGGATCTGGCCCCCACAGGCCCAAAAATCGGGTGCGGTCACCCACACTAGACTGGAGAGGAACGGATCCGGCATGGGGGGTCTCCGGTCACCCAAAAAGGCGTTCAGAGGAGGATAGGGGGGGGGGGGGGGGGGAAGAAGGTGGAAGGGGTGTGGAGGGGGAGGGGCGGCGACCATGGGAGGTTCTCCCTCTCCTCACTTTCTCTCTCCAAACTCTCTCTCCTTCTAACTACTCTTGTACTGGTAAAAATATAAGTTGTACCAGCACAAACCCAATTTCCAAGTCAAAAGCTACCCGTTGTACTGGTGTAGGGATATGTTGTACCGATACAACGCTGTACCAAAAAACAAGTATGTCTTTAGTTGGAGCTTGTTTCAATGAACGGTTCAATTTCTTTCAATTCTAAACATTAAAAACACTATATAAGGGACATATTTATACTTAGGAAGCGTGAGGAAGAATTAAACTACCTTAGGTCTGAAGAACGAGCTTAAACGAAAGATTTGGTGAAAAACGGAACTCGAGCAAAATGATAGTGAATGTGGATCTCTGGGATGCTTGGGCTTGAAAAGCGTCCCACAAAGACTAGCGGGCCACATGTACTCCCTAATGGTAAGGATTAGTTTTATGTGTTCACGGTGATTGTTTTTTGTACAACGAAAATTGCACATACAATTTTCTGTTTTGTTTTCTAAATTTTCGCAATGGAGCATGTTCCGAAGCTGGCATTGCATATCACTGGGGGTTCTTTGCCAGATCATCGAGGTGGGTTTATGATCCTTGTGAGTGGTTGAATATGTGTGTTTGTCGAAGTTGTGATTGGTAGGGTGTTGGTGCAAAACCCACCTTAGTGTTCACACTTTTTCTCTCCTAAACCTCCATGGATGGTGAGTTCTCTTCTCTCCTAAACCTCCTTGTGAGTGGGGATGGGTGAGAGACCTGAGTGGATGTTTTAAGGGGTTGGAAAGAGTAGTGGAGGTAAATTTTGAAATGGGATGGTGGGGTGGGGGGAATGATGTGATAAGAGGTTGAGGTTTAGGGAATTAAGGGGTTTGTAGTGTAATTAAGAGTTATTAGGGATAATTAATCATATTAAAGAAATAAAATAATTATAAATTTGTTTGAATTACTATTACAGAACGAAACTGGAGGCTCTGTTGTCCCTTAGGGACGGCAGGCTCTGCCAACTTTCCATCTCAACCGTCTATCTCGGGAATCAACGGTTCAGATTTGCAGATGCATTCTTATTAGTCAAAGTGCATTATTACCGCTAAGAATGCATCAACAAATATGAATTGTTGATTGCCAAGATAGACGGTTCGGATGGGTTGGCCGGGCTTGGCATCCCTGAGTAACAACACTGCCTCCGGATACCTCTTTCCTATATTAGATAAACATCTTAATATGCAAATATCGCATAACATGAGAAGTGGCCAATAAAGACTCATAATGAACAATCCTACCAACAAACCCCTATTGGGCTGTGGTTAAAGGGATAATGATCTCAAAAAAGTTAAAGCATCCAGTACACATTTCATACGTCTATTTTTATAAATGTTGTCACCATTACAAACACGAGAAAGGGAATGACGCCAAACAATGCTCAGTAATGAAAGCCTCTTTCAAATGTAATTGCAGCCACCAAATTTGCCAGGGCAAGGGACGATTCCACGAACAAAACATGAGCAAAGTGATCATAGAGCATAACCAGACAGACTCAGGAATTGTTCCAATTTCTACATACTGTTCCAATTGGCTTATTGATAAGTTTGGATTGATATATTGTAAGAGAATGGCCTATCTCGTAAAACGCAATAAGTTAGTTTTAGCAATGGCAAATGATAATGTCAAAACTGTTTTTGTTGGTGCCAAAACTCCAACAGTAAATCAGTTTTGTTGAACGTGCTCTCATCTACAAGATGCATAAGAGCAGCAGGGTTGGATACATAATTTCCTTATCTACAAGCATCCCTATGGTTAATATAGTTACACAAAAGTCGAGAACCACCCAACCTTGTAGCCATTACTAGGATACGGACACGTAATAAAAGCCGAACAATTCCTCTAATACTCTGATAAACAAAAACAAAATTCTCAGTCTGCTTCTGTAACATTGAAGCAAAAGATAATGTAAACGACAAGAAAACAACCAAGAAGATGTCATGGGCATGCTGGAAATGCAAAACTCTTCTACTGATGCTAAGATGAGGAAAAGAAAAATGCAGAAAAAAGCGGTAAGAGTGAATACATGCACGTCATGAACTCAGAAGTCGGCCAAATCGTTGATACATTGCTATTTGCTAAGCTCTGATGAATACAAAGAAAGTTGTTGATACAAAAGCATGAAACATAGATGGAAATTAAGCGGCTACATTAAAATTGCCGTTGATCCAAATGTGAGGGCAAAATATACCGCAACAGAGTTAAAAACACACATTTCAACAAGAAAAGAGGCAACTTTCCTTTTTCCCTTGGATAATTTTTGTATTTAAAAGAGGAACCTAGTTTGTGATAGCTTGGGCAACCTCTGAACTCTAGCTGTATTATCGAAATCACTAATTCACAGCATGAGGAGAATTAGCAACATGCTACGAAAGGAACTCCCACCCGATCAGCAGCAAGGAAATTCAGCCCCAAAGCCAGCTGGGAACTCCAGAATCATTGCTTCTGCAGTTTGAAACCAAATACTCTTGGAACATAACTTTGAGCTGCCTTTTGTGGGTTGAGGTGCCCGTAAGTCATCAGAAATAGGTGAGCAAATGTAGTTCCAAAATAGGCACCATCAATGTCTAGGTAAAGTTAAAGAAACAATGACCGGAGAAGTTAAAACTCTGCAAAGTGTAAACGGTCAGTAAGTGATATACTCCCTCCGCCCTAAATAAATGTCTTGACCGCAAACCTAGGCCTTTAAAAACGTGCACTTTTTCCTTTCCAAAAATTGTAAAAAAATGACAAATAAATAGGTTGACGATCAAGCTTTTAATAACAGGTTATTTAATATTTTCATATCTCAATTTCTTTCATAAATGAAAAATAAGCCTGCGAGTGCCTATTAAGTAAGAGGTCTATGATATAATAAATATATGCTTACATAAAAATATGCCTATTAAGTTGGCCCCCCCGAGCCAAAATCCTGGCTCCGCCACGGGGAATCTTCCAAATAATTTTCTCCACAATTACTGCTACTAAAACAATCGTAATGGTAGCTACAAAACATTACTTCATCTGTCCATGTTTCCATTTAACTTAGTCAATGTCCTTCCCCGCAATCCTGATTAAACTTTTTTTTTGTGTGCCCTATTCCAGATAAATATAGGTAGATACGTAAAAGCTGTGTCCGGAAAGTATGAATCATTATCTCGTATAGCAGAACTATCAAATTGTCATTCAAATGTTGAGCCAGGTTCTTCCAGATGTGTCCTAAGAATGCATGGGGCATCAGTGGAATAGCACACCCAAAATGAAGAAGCCAAGAGGAAAAAATGATGATCTCAACCAGAAATGCACATACTTCATATTACTCCCTCCAAACCATTTTGCTTGTCTGTTGCCATAAGGGATGTCCCAAACTGCCAGTCCCGTTTCAAAAGTGAAAAATATAAAACAATTTTTTTTTCAGCTCTCTCCCTTATGATTGGTTACAAATAAATTTATTTGTGGGGCTAAAGAGGGCACCGTTAAAAACCAATACCATTTAATTTGAATCTCAGTGCACCAATGCTTGTCCCGTTTATGGACTAACTTTGTGAAATGGAGGGAGTACAAGTGCTCTAGAAAAGATTAACAATCCACACAGTTCAAAAAACTCACAGGTGTCAGCAGTACCATGACAACTTGTGCACAACTGAAATAAAGGATACTGTTTTGGAACCTAGATCGGGGGCTGTACATATCTTCACACTTCGGACAATAGATTTTTATGGTACTTTGCCGAGGAGTGTCTGATTGACTAACAGGAAGGCAGGGTTGTCCACAGCAGTAAACTCTTGGGCATCGCCCAAACTCGGCATTTTTGTACTTCTCCAGCTGTCAGATATTTAACCAATGGACTTAAACCATTTAATCAAAGCATAAAACAAAGAAAACAGAATTGTGAAATTATAGCAATAATCCCACCATAGCGGCCATTCCTTTGCTTGTCAATATGTATCGGACATGAATTAGACCATAGAGCATCTCTGCTGCTGATTCAACTAATTCATGCTGTTCCTCTGTGGACAAATCACCTATGCATTCCAGCTAATCAAATGTCATTAAAAGATTCAAAAACAGAAGGCATAAACAAGTCTAAAATCAAACCAAGTTGGAAAGCCTCAAGTGATAAGTCCACAGAAGATGCATCAAATTATCAAAATCAATCAAGGAATCAGATTCCACCTGAATCGTAAAATATTTGATAACTGGCAGATATTAAATCTTGGGTTTGGATGCATTGAAGTTCCTAAAATGCAAAATGTCGGCATATGGGCACCGCCCCAATAATTTGTTGGTCTAAAAAGCCCTGTATAAGCACGCGCGCGCATGCGCGCGAATAGTGGTAAGATCTGCATACGAAAGGGAACTAGCACCCGATTCCAGGGATCTAAAATCTCTGATTCCAACAGGACCAGAAGAGATATGAGGCTAGTTTTGATCACTGAGGGCTAGTTTGATGTCACTTGTAGTTTCTAGGGGATTTGCAATACCGGCGATTGAGATTGGGATTAGTAGCGAAGAGGTTGATAACCCCAACTTGTTTGATTTGCTCCGGACTAGGACAAAGGATTGGTAATAACTTGTTTGATTTGTCGCCATAGTGGTAGGCTTATACATTAACAATGTCAAAATTGCCCCTAGCTCTTTCCCATTTATGAATTAATAAACTTGGCTTCCACTACCAAGCCCCAACCATATTGAGGGAGATCATTACAAGGTTATTCATTAAAAAGCTTCAGGAGCTACCAGATTTCTTGATCATAAAAAATAATTTATGAGAACTCAAACAAAGGAAATCGGCCAAGGAAGACCAACCAATCTGCTTGAATGCCTAGCAAAATTGATTAGATCCAGATACTCAGAAATCCAATGTCTAGTTTCCTCATTCTTTGCTATCCAGCAATAGGAATCAATTCAAGCTATAACAGAGAGATCTTTTTCTGTGAGAATCGAAAATGAATTTTCTTTTCCTTTTTCGGAAATAACCTCCACAGAACAATAACAACTCCACAGAACAAAAAAAAATGCCTCCACATAACTTATTAACGTCGTCAGCCGGAATTACGGCATAAGACGGTTTTGTCTCCTTCAGATGCAAGGATTTGAAGTGAGGATCAGAGAGGCGTGGGGTTGGTTTGGCTAAATGAGAGATTATATAGCTGTGGGCCTTTGTGTGATAAGGCGAAAAGAAGGGGACATTGCGGTCTTTTTTAATTATTAAACTCTGGACAGGATTAACAATAAGAACTCCCCCCTGGGTTTGGTATAACCCCATTTTGGGCCATTAATGCCTAAAAGTCGTTACAAACCTATAGAAAAGGAAGTTGAAAACTTGATATGCAAGAATGGAGAATTATATGAAAACAAAAACGAGGAGGTACTTTTTCCACTCACTTGAAAAGAACAATAACATTATGAAATCTGCAGAAAAATAGCAATTATGCTAATTTATTTTCAGTACAGGTTGTCTTACTCTCTAACACGCCATCTCGAAATGAACATGAATCATAGAGGTTGTCTTACTCTCTAACAGAAAAATAAAATTTCCTTTTATTTTAGTAAATTATCCGTCTCCTGCTCATTTCTTCTTTAATCTTCCCTACCTTTCCTTATTTTATGAATACACCACAAAGAAAAACTAAAGCAGTAGCCAATCTTCAAACAAATGCATATCAAGCCGAAAACAGCGAGGATGCCAATAATCATTGATCACCACAGGTCCACACATCTTGTAACTATAGGTCAAATTTTGTGAAGCATGTTAGGCTTGTGGGTAGAGATACGAGGTGCATTAGACTTCCACAGCATCTCTAATAGGGAGATTCCACAGTCAATTACCTTGACAATGGATGCCACGGTTTCAGATTACCGAGTTTCAATGAACCAGGGATAGGGGATATTGAGATTGTTTCTTTTTGTTTCCTACGAAGAAAATATTTTATTGACTGCGCAAAGAAAAAGAGGAACCATCAGATCAAATAGTCAGCTTTATGCAAGACAAAACCAAGACCGAGGGGCAAAAACATCCCAACTACACAGTCCTACCAGTTGCACTGCTTACCTGGCCAAGGAATCGGCTACCCTATCTGCCCTTCAATTAAGTTGGAAAACGCATACATTTTCCCCATTTAAGCACGAAGCTAATCTTTTAAATTTCCACAATTTACAAGAGAATCTAGAATATCACAAAAAAGAAGAAGCAAGATACAAAGTTTGAAAACAAAAAAGTAACATGAAAAAACCTGATACCATAACAACTCTACTTGCATGACAAGTATGAAATAATAAACATAGAGAAGATTGTAATGGATTTGAAAAAGTTAAGCTTACCATGAGAGGATTCGACATCCAGAATCAGATCGAGTGCATAATCATAATAAGGAACTTGACTGCTTAACCCACAAAGGTTAAAGTCATCCTGGATGTAATCATCATCAACTTCAATAAAAAACTCATTCCCACGTAAATTGCAGAACCATGAAATCCAAGAAGTATCGTCGCCCTCAGAACCACTAACATCTGACTCCTCACTGTCCGTTTCAGATTCCTCTGCAATTAATTAAAATCGCATGTCCATCAACAATTATGAAAAACAACTCATATTCAGGAAAGATTTGAAGGAAAAAAACACACAAAACAAGAAAGAATATTTTCAAAAAAAGTACAGAATTGGTCTCAGTTGGTACTTGGTAGTAAGCCACTAAACCACTTGATGTTTTGTATGAACGGGGTGATAACCCTTTATCTGTAACTACATTTGGGTGATTTTGGAAATCAACCCAGCATCTGAACCTAAGTACAAGCAGTGTGCACCTCAACAACGAAACAATCAACATATATACGTGATAACCCTAAACTGGTGGAGTCATAACACGAATACGAGTTCATGTGGTGCAGGTCTATTCCATGTGATTAAATATGTACTAAAGCACATCATAGTCAAAGTTTAAAAGGACATGACAAGGAAACCCTTTGGATTATAACCCTACATGGGTCCATCAAAATAAGACCCAACCATCTATTGTGGTGAAAGGTGATATTTGATGAAAAATAAGGCTTTCTATGGTGAAAGGCTTGGAGCTTAATCTTTGGCCCATTTTCATCAAAATTAAATTTGATGAAAGATCAAGTGAATAGTAGGTACTGCCCTAAACACATAGTGCTTGCAATTTACTAAAAACTCAAATGGAATTGTCAAGAATCAATATTTCGAACGAGAAAAACTAATCACAGATCATCAAACACAAACCTCACTGTAACTTGACAACTACCAAAACAAAGATACACTAAGAAAAGCATAAACGTGTGGGGAGAAAGCAGGGAGATGCGGAAAATGCATGACAATTGAACGCTAGCAACCGACCAAAACTCAAACGAACCATTAAAGAACCAAGATTTGATTATATAATTGAACTTGAGCAAGAATGTGACTTGACAACAACCCAAACAAAGATATACGCAGGGAGCATATACATACACACGTGTGCTATACATGTTGATAGAGAGAGATAGAGAGAAGGGAATGACCATCTGAGCGCTTGGTTTGAGGCAAAGATGCAGGGACTTTATCTTTGGCGTTGTTCAAAGCCCTAGATGAAGTCGGCAGCGAGGATCGCTCCAACTGCTTGTCTAGGGCATCGTTGATCCGCTTCCGATCCACCTGACCCTTTTCCGACCTGGATCCACCGCCACCGCCACCAACTCCTCTCTCTCTATGCATTCTTCTTCTTCTACTCTCTCTCTCTCTCTCTCTAGAGAGGAGTATCAATTAACTCTTTTCTGCGAGCCGGAAAAAAATAAAATAATTCAACAAATGCCCTATTCCGCACGAAAAGACCAAAAGAACCCTAGATTTTCGCCGAAAAGATCTCTAGTATATGCGTGGCCGAATCCAAGGCTTGTTGTCGTTGAAGAGATTCCGCTCGAGCTCTCTCCGGCATGCGTTCCGACAAGGGATGCTCGGACATTATTGCAGAGAAGCTCTTACCATTAAGGCTGATTAGCTAAAATTGGAGTAATTTATAACCTATGTTTATGGAATTTCATTTCAATGAAGATGTTGTGGGTGCAATACCCCGGACATTTGTTTTACTTTTGAAATCTCCTATTTTCACCACACGTAGGGAAGGCGGGTTGCTGCTGTGCAGCAAATGCACAAAAGGCGTGTTGCACGACGAAACGACGATGTTTCGGCGGCTTTTAGGTGGAAAAAGAATTTGGCAAAACGGCGTCGTTTTGCTTTACTCCAAATCTGGCGAAACGAGAACCCGGCTTTTAGGTGGAAAAGAATTAGGCTAAACGGCAAAAAATTAGGAAAAAAGTTGGGCACATTGAAACAACTGATTATTAATTTTTTTTGAATCTTTTGAATGTTGGCCGTCAGTCTTTGTTTTGATATGATTTGCAGATTGGAGCTTATGATTTCAGCTAGTTGATGGGCCATCACTGGTTGTGGGCGTCGGTGCTATACCAATAGCGGTTGTGGGCGGTGCCGGAGGTGACAAATTGGTGGCTGTTGCCGATGGCAATGGAGGAACGACGCTGTTTTGTGGTTGATTGTCCATAGCTACTAAGCAGTCGTCAAATCAGGGGAAGGAGAAGGGTTCACGTTTTGCCAATTTTGGTGTACAGCAAAACAACGTCGTTCTGATGCCTAAAAGCCGTCAAAACGGCGTCGTTTTGGTGTGCAACACGCTGCTGTGCATTTGTTGCACAGAAGCAACCCGCCTTCCCAAGCATAGAAAAAGAATTCTGCAGGTGGGAACTTATTAATGTGGGAAAAAAGACTTATTAAAATCGTACGACTCGATAAGACCTGATCTCCGATCTGTTCCACGAAAAAGAGCTAAAAAAATCCCAGTCTTTTTTCCCGATCCGGCTTTCATCGAAACAAAGAGAGGGGGTCCCTCCCGTCCTTTTCGGCAAATGCTATCAGATATTTTTAGAATGCTATACAGGCAGTTATTTAGTACTTTATACTTATTACTATTCCGTTTGGTTTTTGGTTTCTAGTCTGATTTTATTAGTAGCCGTGATTGGGGCTGTAGTACTGACTATGCATAGGACTTCTAAGGTGAAAAGACGGGCTGTGTTTGGATGAGTTTTGAAAAGAAATTTTTGAGAAAGTGTTTGGTTAGATTTTTGAAAATGAGAATAATGAGATAATGATTAGAGAGAGAAATAAAATAATGAGGTAATGAGTAGAGAGAGATTCTTTTTGAAAAGAAAGAATCTTTTTGAAAAGAATGAATTTTTGCAAATGGGGAAAAAAGGAAAAAGAACAAGACAACGTGTTCCGACGAAATGCTATTGATTCTAGAAGGACTATAATGAGGACGACGGAGGACGATTGAAAAGATGAACCAGGGAAAAGGTAAAATAGGAGTAATTCCACATGAGTGAAAAACAAAAAACTGGAGTGCGAAGAGTAAAATAGAGTGCAAAAATTACTACCCTACATTTTTCCGTTATAGATTTAATTTTCAAATGGAGCAGGAAATTCGTTGATAAAAATTCCTTGAATCACTATTCTCATATTTAACTTGGAGTATGTTATTTAACAACCTCACTTTTAATTTGCCAACTATATTCAATTTTATGTGATGAGTGATCCACCGTATGGAAGGCATTGAGTTAAGCTATTAGCACTGAAATTTCTACACTAATGAGTAAGAGGTTTGGTTTAAAGCATGCCTTGATTTTCTGAGATCCAATATGGGTCCAGGCCGATTGTGCATACACAGTGCACAAATTGGCGCGTGGGGCTCACTTCAGGCACAAATAATCCAAATCGTTCAATAATTTTAAAATAATTTTTCGAGTGGCTCTAAAAAAAATTCAGCTCAATCGAAGAACTATAATTTCTTGATCCAATTGTTCAACTTTGATTCAAAATTCGTTTAGATTTCAGAATCTTAAATTCTAAATGAAAAAAAAAAAAACATAAGATTGGATCAAGCACTTACAATTATATGATTGAATTGATTTTTTGATTGGCCACTCTAAAATATACTTTTACAAACGGCTTGAATAAAAAATGAAACCACAAAGTGGAGCCTACACATCAATCACAGTACCACAATATTCCAATTTGTTGATACCATACTAAAAAATTGTGCTATTTTTTAAAAACAAATTGTGCAATTTTTTTTTTCAAAAAATAAAGCACTTTGGCGCATTATTATTTCTAATTTAATGAACTAATTGGAAGGTTTGAATTAGTACAAAAGATTTGAAAAATTATGAATGAAAATAGGTATTCTTAATTGAAAGGTGACAAGATTCGACAAGCAAGCAACATTTGCTACGTAGGTGTAACATCAAAGCATTGCTCTTCTTATATTTGTTTCTAAACATTGCAACTTTGAACACAAAGCTGGAAATTATTCAAAAAAAAGACTTGTGTAGATTATGAATACAATTGACAAAAAATCATATTGA
This sequence comes from Vaccinium vitis-idaea, assembly GCA_963854785.1. Taxonomy (NCBI): domain Eukaryota; kingdom Viridiplantae; phylum Streptophyta; class Magnoliopsida; order Ericales; family Ericaceae; genus Vaccinium; species Vaccinium vitis-idaea. The sequence continues at coordinate 18,188,697 of OY978223.1, read as the reverse complement.
GTAACATCGTTTAATGTATAATCGAAGCTGTACAAAGTAAAATTAGCTTTCATTCACCTAAATTTATCCATGAATAGCCGTGGTGACACTTGAAGAACAGAACTCCGTTCAAAATTTAAAATTTCCTCTCGAAGAGTTCAGGGAACTACATTTCTTGTATATTATTAAATAATATGAAAATTGCATAAAACCTAGCCTTATCTCTTAAGCACAGTTACAATGAAAATTGCATATAACCTAACCTTGTCTCGTAAGCACCGGTGCCCCCTCAAATCATGTATAATTTGCAGGCTCTCGTTGGTTGGTTATAACTGCTCAACATGATTGGTAATCTCAGCAGGGCAAGACTGTGCTTGTAGAAGCTCTAAACGGTTGAAAGGTGGAGCAAACTGCAATATGTAGTCTTCATCTGATATCAAACAATCAGAAAGTTATTATCTGTATATGGAAAGCGGTCGAATGCAGAGACAACTAACAGGGGGAAAAAAAGGATCACAAAGCCGCATTTTCCCAGCAACCCAACAACAACAAAGAGGAAAATGAACAAGTTCATGAAGTTTAGGATCTCACTCTCTTTAACGGTCCCATAGAGCCAGCATAACACCTCATCTGCAAATGCCAGGCACACTCCTCCCTGCCAAGTATCAACCAAATTTAGCACATTGCAAACAGGAAATACTACTATTCATAATTATAGGTAAACTTCTAAGGCTGTTTTGATTTACTTTGATAATTAAAAGCTCTTAATGAACTTGGGGATCGTCAATAAAGTGGTTGCGGACACCTTCATGTAATATTTATAGATAATACAGGAATAATAATACATCCAACATAACCTTCAAAAATTGGAGCATTCGAAATGATTATTCTCATATTTTTTGTGGGGTTGCACCAGGTGGAATAGCACAAGCAAAGAGAACATAAGGGCATGTGTGTAACAAATGGCAGGCTACCCAAATCATCATCAAAGAGTAAGTGGTAATCATAAGATGGAAATGCAGCACATATAGTTCTATAAGTTTATAACATTGATACAGCCTCACTACTTCGGTCACAAGATGGCAAGTGATAAAGCCCGGAAATTTATCTTAATTCATTACTACAATGTTTGGAGCATGATAATGTTTTATTTTGGTTTTCAGTTGCTGCAAATTTTAAGCAATTGAGTTACACGTAGAATGGACATCTCTAGTCTTCACATGTCAGTAAGGAAAAATTAATACTATATTTAAAGGGCAATGATTCAACTATTGAATGTATAGGGGTGGCATTCCCTTCATGCCTTTCTCATGTTTAACATTTACTTGTGATTTACGAATATTGATTTAGCTGTTGATTAGGCGATCTCTGAGTACTCAAAAACCAGACTTTTGTTTCCTTATCTCACTGTCCATACCCAAGCTTCCACATCATCTTATTGTATTTAAAGGCACTTTTTTTATTTTTTATTTTGTGCCTTTATAGGCCATCTAATATTTTGTTGAGCATACGGTACAGTTTAGTTCTGTTATTGGAACAATCCTTGTCTAGTGCCTCAGCTAGACAGACTGGACTTGTAATGTGTCTAGGATATTTGTGCAATGGTTAACTCGTTGCTTTTTGTCTTATGAAGTGTTTCGTATGAACTGCGACAAAGCTGGTGAATCATTGTGTAAGTGCACTCGCTCACAAGGCTGAAGAGGAAAGCACAAGGCATGGGCCTAGCGGGCATGAATGTCAGCAAAGAATATTCACCTGCCAGTAATTCTTCATTTTTACTCTCTGCGTTATATCTTTGGTTCTTAGTCTCTCTGTGCGGACAAGTCGGCCTGCATCATTCCTGAATCAGGGGGACATACCATTAGTTCATAATGTATACCAAGATTTGAAACGGAATAACAATCCATGACAAGTTCCCACGGCCATGAAATTGCTTCAGACAGACACGTCACTTGAGGAGGTGAGAAAGGTAGTCATGAAAGCATGAGAAAAATGGCAAGTACTAAGACTTACCTAAATCCAATGACAATATAAGGCACCCCAGCTAAAAATGATTGAATCTGTGACACACAGATCAATAATGTTAATCTTCACACAGAGAGCAGTTAAACAAAAACTATACAGCAACATTAAAGTTATATCACTAACCGAAACTTCCCATTCCAACAACAAAACTTGACACCTCCAAACTACTAAACTTTGACAAAGTGTAAAGCTGCTTTATTTTGGCCAAAAAAACATACCAAATCGAACTACACATGGATCATCGATATTGTCCTTGCAAATTTCAAGAAATGAAGCGATATTGTCCTTGCAAACGGCCACAAGAATTTTAAATACTGCAAATCCTCTTGATTTAGCTACTCAATAGTCTCACTTACTCCAATAGATCAACAAGCCTTTAAGTTAAATTTCTTAAAACCTGATGATGTACGCCTATGAAGCACCGACACTTTTAGAGGTCGCCGTGTCCACGTATTAGACACGGGGACACGCGTGTCCCACACCCATGTATTGGAGATGTATATCTTACATATATGTGTACGAGTATATATACTAGTAATAACAGTGTAGATATCTTACATATCAAAAGAAAAGTGAATATATATTGTTATTGCATACATATATGATTTATTTATACATATAATTATTTATTTATTTATTTTTGCCGTGTCCCCCGCCGTATCCGTGTCCATTTTTTAGAATTCACGTGTCCCGTGTCCGTGTCCGTATCCGTGTCGGTGTCGGTGTCCGTGCTACATAGATGTAGGCTAAAACAACTGTGCACTTGAATTGTGTTTCGTAGAAGGGCTAAAAATGATCTAGATGGATTTTATTCTTTTACTTTTCTGGCTTATATTAGGTAATATTCATATATTGCAATAAAATAAAATTTATCGAACTTGAGCCTGGATTCGGCTAGATTGAGTTTAACGAGCCGAGCCTGAGCTTCGAAAGTTTTAGACGAGCCAATCTCCAGCCTGAATTTAGCTCGATTAGACTTGCTAAATTTTGGAAGAGTATTCATTGATAATATTTTACTGGGGTATATATGCATTGTTATAGAGATATCATATAAGGTTTTTCTTGATCATGTTCTTGATGGATTTTATTCTTTTAATTCTTTGGCTTATATTAGGTTATATAGATATATTGCAATAAAAATAATAATTTATCAAACTCGAGCCTGAATTCGGCTAGTTTCAGTTTAACGAGCCTGAATTCAAAGGAGCCGAATGCGAGCCTGAATTCAGCTCGATTCCGCTCGTTAAACTGAAACGAGTCCAATCGAGAAAAGTCTGAGGTTTCAAAATTTTAGATGAGTCAAACTCGAGCTCGATTGTTCAGGCTCGAATCAAACTCAAGCAAGATGGAGCCTGGCAATGTTTGGATCGATTCGGCTCAGTTACAACCCTATTTCATATGCTCTCATAAGTAAATGATGTTTTCAAAACCTGCAGCTCTAGTGTTTTTTTCCTGCTCCCTCTTTCAGACTAGGGAAACTTCAGCTCCAAGAAAAATGTTTCAAGTTGAATGTAGCAGCTGTACTTGGTACTCTTAAAGTAATCAGTTGATTGTCCCTAAATATTTGGGTGGAAATCGCCCCACTGATAGACATATACAACAGAATACATCATTGGAGCTGTGTGATAATAAACACAAAAAACGACAGACGTGGAGAGGTGAATGTCCTGTAAGATCCTGTGTATCCTTCTATCTAGTTATTTGAGCCATCCAAAGCAATTAGTAATTTGCAACCTTTCTCACATCTGGGAAAGGAAGATTGATAAAGTGGAACGTCAAAAACCCCCAAGTCTCCATCTGGGGGAAATTATACACTGAGAGTCTAAGATAGACAAAGGTACCTAGTTAAAGGCCGAAATGTGAAGACTAGCTAAGATAACCTCCAATAACAAAGGAAAGAGCTATAAAACCAACCACCACACACACACACACACGCACACACAGATTCATAGTGAATCTTGGAAGGAAGAAAACAAAACATTACCCAGATCTTGAGCAATTTCTCCCTCTCAAATCTTTCCTCAGTATGATAATCCAACTGTGCGTAATAAAGAAAAATGAGAGGACAATAAGTCGCTAAACTATAGATGGAAATAAAAAAGAAAGAAGAAGTACAGCTGGCATCCCAACCTCTCGACTTGTCTTCAATTCCACATAAAACCTCCTTCCATCATCAGTTGAATCACAGCAATCCATTTCAGCACCCATCAAAACACGATGAGCGCCTAATTTTGTTTTCAATACAGAACAAAATTCAACATTAGCGTCAACATGATGTGTTCCTTCTCCATCAGCTCTGCCATCTTCAGTGGCGAGGGTCTCAAAACAATATCCCCAGTAACACCTAGATTAAGGAAACGCAATTGGAGGGCAATAAAAAGGTGTAAATAGCATGAAAAAGAGGATGACTTAAAAATCCAATAATCAAGCAAATCATTATCAAACATATACCTCCAGAAGTTAAGCAATGTTCATGAACTTGTCAAAGAACTATTTCAAACATATACGGCTATAAACCTATGATACCTAAAGTTGTTCAACGGGAATAAGTTAATCTAAAGACTTTCTACCCAATCTTCGTCTCACTTCTCGTTCATCTAATCAAAAGAGACTGAGGACATTTTTAGCAACCTTCCCGCTACAACTAAAACAGTTCTAACGGGGTGACCTTTTTCCTCCTTTCCCCCCTCAAAGATAGGATCAAAAGATGAATTGCTAAGATAAGTCATCCAAACGTAAATCGTGAATTTCTATGAAACGATCCTCTAATATACATATGCCTTTCGTATCATAAAGCCAAATGCAAAATAATGCCATGGCAGATCGGGCATGATGAATCCCAATTCCCTTGATCTAGGCAATATTACAAGATTAACTTTGCATTGTTGGAAACTTCCAATTTTCTTTCAGCTTCTGAAATCACGCAGCCTTCTCACTAGGAGGTCAGGAGTTCGAATCTCCCTGCCTGCGTGCAGGGGATTTTCCTTTATTTGTTTCTTTCTCTGTTTCTACCCTGTAACGGGCTTATTTCTTGTATTGATTAAGTTGTTGGGCTTGGTTGTCTCGTGGACTCTCACAATTCATGTAGTGTCCCGGGTTGATACTTTTTACTTCATATGCGATGTAATTGATCTCTCTTCTATCGATTGGAAAAAAAAAAAAAAAGTTTCTGGAATACAGACTTGTGTGTTCATTTATGTGTTCGTTCTAGTACCTCCGACGATCTAGCTCACTTTGTGGCCGTTCCGGTAGTTTATGCACATCGAGATACACAACCCCTTTCCTTTTATGCACCCCCATTTCCCAAGGTTCGTGCCTGATATAAGCAGTAGACAATATCTGCAGATAAAACGATGGACAGTGTCATCCATGGTTCACAAAAAGCTTATATTTAAAAAACTTAAACAATCCTTCTGGTCCATGATGCAAGCACTGTCAGGTATAAGAAAGTATTGAATTGCTCAACATAGACATTTAAAAATACATTTTTTTCTGAAAATTTGTCATAGCAAATGTTTCGGTGAAGAGATGGTAATTCCAACTTCCACTAAAAAAAAGTATGTAAAAGATCAGTGAATTACCTTATTAAGGTTGTTACGATATGTCTGCAAGAGATAACAAGGGAAGAGGATTAAATAAAAATTAAGCAACCTGAAGTTAATAAAATAAAGAAGACAGTTAACATATGAACGCGGGAAATATAGCAACGACTCTTACCACAAAATGCATATTTTCTAGTGGAATCTTTTTATCTCTTACGCAAGCAAGAAGGTCGCCAAAACCCTGAGATCCCAAATCTGAAAATAGAGAAAATACAGCATATGTAAGTACTTATTAAACAGTTCAACAATAAAGCTCTCCGAGTAAATCCTAGCTAATCTGGTCTAGTTTGTCTCTGTTCGCAGTTATGCGGCGTACCTTTCTTCTCTATAAAAGTATCAAAGCCTTCATTCAAGTCAGCTCCAACATCTTCAGAAATAAGACGCTTGAAAAGTCTCTAACAGTGTACAATGAAGTCGGTGTAAACCAGCTAACAATCAGTATGATACTACTATTTATTATTAGGAAAACCAATTGACGGATATTGGAAAAAATGAACTACCGATAGATAAGGATCTGGAGGCTTACCAAGCTGCGATCGTCAAAGAATACATCTCCACCTTCTACCCTACTGTAGCAAGCAAGTTCTAGTGGCTAGTTCACCGTGTGTCAATTATCAGAAACATAGCAAAAAAATAACAAAAATAAGTACTCGAGGAAAATAGAGGGGACATCTATGTGTAACCACCAGGCAGCATAAAAGGATTTTTGGCCATCAATTTGGACACGTTTTATGTCCACCAAACAGGCCAAACGTGAACCAACCAACTAAAGTAAACCGTTCACTCTATGTACTTTTAAGTTTCCATTTTCCTTATTTCTCTTTTCAAGGTAGCTACCACCGCAACAACTGAGGTATGGCATCATGAACAGAGATATTTAAATCTAGATTACAACAGTACCCACTACCCACACATTTTTGGCACAGCAGATTCTTTGAAGACTGGACAGTTTGGACACCAATTAAAAACTTTTCAAAAATTACCTCTTGGATAGTTATGCATTTCCTTGATAGTGTTTCTTCACTCTTTGAAAGCTTTAATTCAGAAACAAAGCGTTCATCACGACCATTGAAGAACTTCGAGCCGTAACCAAAGTTCTGCCTTTGAGGATAAGGTCCAGGTCGAGGAAGAAGGCCGGCTCCTCGATCATTTTGCCAACGACCACGCCCAGGACCACCTCTAGAATGGTTGTTAGGATTTCGTATGGTTGGTAGAACTGTAAAACAAAGTTATTAGAGCAAGAGACAAAGACAGTGGAGAGAGAGAGAGAGAGAGAGAGAGAGAGACCCATGATGCAGGATGCTTAGGATGCCTAGCCTTCCTAGCAAGGCATCAGGAAGTAAATTTGCTAATCTTTTAACAAGCCATAATTTAAACCCAGATATACAGCCATTGTTTCTTAGGTCTGAACATAGTGAAATTTTATGTGTGGTTCTAATAAGATAAAACTCGGTCAGCATCCACCGTGCCTCAGAAATTACATAAAGATATATGTCCAATTTGCACCAAGTTCATAACGCCCACCCAAATGGAAATACCCGACATTGTTCACATCAGTGCCTTGGAATCACCGATGCAGAGTTAGGAATTTTGCAACAACTAAAAGGGCAGAAGTCAAGATCCTAAAACAAGAAAAGTCCATAGTCCCCTTGTCAAGAATAATGCAACCAACCCACAAAGGCGTTGTCTCTAATTTTGTCCCCAATCAACTATTAGTATCATAAAGCTTATATTTTGTTGTGTTGATGATTTTTTGCCTTTTTGGCAAAAAAGAAGAAGAATTGATTATTTCTTCCTAAATTTTAGGCATTCCTGAATTCTCCATTCCATTCCCATAATGGAGCATCATCAAGCATGACATAGTTTGTTGTTGGGCTAGTAAGTTTGTGTTCAACTTTCGTCCAATTTGATGTAACCCTAATGATACTTCTCAATAACGCACTATCAGTTAGCAAAAAACTCTTATAACCTAATCGTAAACCCATGAGCAACCAAAAGATAAGATTTTCACAAGTTACCAGGCACAGGGAAAGGACTAGTGGCGAGGGTTTTGCAGTACTCTTCATTATCAGAACCAAACAGATCCTTGTCTTCATCCTCAACATTATAAAAACTAGACCTCACTTCTCCTCCATCATTATCCTCTTCACCTTCATCGTCGCTTCCACTTCCGCTTCCACTTCCACTACCACCGCTGCTCCGGTTAGACGACGAAGCGGAGGAAGACGCCGCTGCCGAGGAAGAGGAGGAGGAGGAAGCCGAAGAAGATCGGCGACTCTCCTCTTCTTCTTCGTTTGGTTCTCTGGGTGGTGCTGGTTGTTGATCATCGTCGTTTTGGTAATCTTCTTCTTCTTCCTCTTCTTCTCCGAACAAGTCTAGGTCTTGCTCTGAGAAATCCATTCGATTTCTGTGTCTGGAAGCTTAACCGAACACAGCTAGCGCTCTCTCGACTTCGATCTCTCGGCTTTCAGATTCGTAGCTTTTATACTGTGCGTGTTCTAGGGGAAATGGACTCGGGTTTGGATCCGTACTGACTCGGTTGGACTGTGAGGGTTTGGTGTCGAGTTTGCACTTGGCTCCTGGGTTGATTGATGGTGGCATAACAAGGAGCCCCAGGGCTACAAAACAATCCGAAATTGCAAAATCAATTGAGACTCGAACCGAATCGAACCGAACATTTTGCTCTAAATAGTAGCAGAGTCGTTTTGGAGCTGTTAACCAAATGAATCGGACCATATTCCTATATATACTCCGTCGAACATTGGTTGCAAGGTTTTAAAAGTTTTAGATATGTGCCCATATTCACTTCGAATATTAAGTGAAAGTATGACCGCAGTTGTTAATAGAAATTGTTTTGGACGGACCAAGTTAAGGGTAGAACTGTAAACTGTGAATTGGTTTAATTTAGTCCGTAGGACTTTTAGACCTATACACAGTTCACAATTTCTTCCGGCTCTTTAAATTTCTACGAAACCCAACCAAGCCGGACTATGTGCACTTCTACAAGGAGCTACAACAAAAAAAAAAGGCTATATGCAATGCAACCGCTCCATCTCATTTTGATGGGTCTCAATACCTGAAAATTTGTGGTTTTTATGAACGAGTTTCCGGCCTAACTTATACCCTTCTCATTTAATTTTGAGGCATGTTGGTAACAAAATATATTTATAAAAATTTTGAATTAACTACTACTCTAAAGAATAGTGGCTAAGTTCGAGAATCGATTCATAGAGACATATCGGCTAAATTACGCTATTTTATGATTGGTTTCTAATGTAATTCGGAAAAAGATTGATTGGTTTTTATGATTGGTGTTGATTCTAAAAATAATTAAACTAAAGAAAAAAACAATAATTGATTTGAGTGAAAATTATGTGAGAGATGATCTAGCGTTTCGAACCGACCACGACCACGTAGTTAAGTTATATATAGGCTAGGGTTACTATCAGTGGCGGACGCAGGATTGTAGCTGCGGAGGGGCCACTCCATAGAAAATATACATAAAAATTGAAAATCTACTGAAAATACACTGAAAAAATTGAAAATATGTCGAAAATTGGGGGGAGTGCGGGGGCCGAACACCCCCCTGGCACCCCCCCAGGTCCGCCCCTGGTTACTATTCAAATCACAATTTTCAAGAAGATAATTGAGTAGTTAACAGGCATGAGCTATCCCATAGTATGGACTAGGGTGTCAACGGTGCGGAATGGTATGAATCCGAGGACCAAACCGCGAGTCATGGTTCCAAGGAAAGGCAATCCGCGTCCGAATCAAAAGTCTACAGTTTGGTTCCAAAACAATCAAATAACTCACGATTCGGTTCACAGTTTATCCACGAATTATTACATTCCATAAAATTTAAAACAGATTCCAGATTTATGTTTCAAATTAAAAGGCCTGCAAGAATGGGGTACTTAGAAGAGTTCAACTTCCACCAACCGAAGATGTCAAACGACAGAGTTTCTTCACACAAAGTTCTTCTAAATACCTATCTATCTCATATTTCTCGCCACCATCTTCATTTTCCAAATGTTTTTTAAACTTGGATTCAAATGATACTCCCCTCTCACTTCCTCCACTATGCAGTTGGTCAACCTCCATCGCACTTCTATTTTGGCTAGAGTAGTTGGTCAACCTCCATCGTACTACTATTTTGGCTAGAAAATGGTACTGTTATGTTGAACTTTTCATTCTCAATAAACACACGATCCAAATAGATAGATTGATTGACTCCGCTAGATGAGTTTAGCTATTTAGGGTTTGGAGTGAGTGAGGCAGTGTGAGGCAAATAGACAACATTTAGATATATATATATATAGGTGTAGCTTCTAGTCCAAACCTCCCGAGAATAAGGAAAAACTGAATTTTTTTGTGTTGCAAATTATTTTTGGAAAATCCGAGCCGTCCAATGTGTTCAGAAGGTGTTTTCAAGGTCCTCGCGGAAAATCTTCAAAAAAAAATACGGGGAAGGGCTTGATCCAAGTAGTTTTTCGCAAAAACTGTATTTATATATTTTTGCGAAAACTGCTTGGATCAAGCCCTTCCCGGTATTTTTTTTTTAAGATTTTCAGCGAGGGACCCTTGAAAACACCTTCTGAACACATTGGACGGCTCGGATCGTCAAAAAAAAAATTTGGATCATGGAGGTCCGGAAACGGGAGGTCCGGAGGAGAAGCTCTCCCTATATATATATTCTACGTGTTCCCAACTTTTCACACAACTAAAAGTACAAAATACAATTAGCACCCTTAGGTTTTATTTATACAACATTCCGCCATTAAGGGTAAATAATTAATAATAATATGTAAAAATATAATTCTTTATGGTCAAGTTTTTTTTTTTTTTTGCAGCCCTAGTATGGATAGTCTCGCTACAACAACCCGTCTTTTTCACGGGCTATCTTGTGGCGCAATCCATCTTATAAGCATAACTCATATCAGTTACCCAAGCACAAGCAAAAAAAAAATGTTGTTAACCATATTTGAAAACGCGCACATAAATACTTAATAAATTGAAAACATAAAAATCATTCCATTCGATCATAATGAAAAAAGGTTCTTAGTTAAACAACTGTTTCGAATAAATAAACCTTAATTCTACACAAAAATCAAATTATTGAAACCATGCCTCCTCTTTTTTCTAGACGAGGGGTTTAGCCGGTCATGGAGTTAGAACAAATAATCGTAAAACAAAAAAAAAAAACCCTCCATTGACAATATAAAGCTTTTAAAACAATGAAAGAGCCGCGAATAGTCTGTTCCGAACCGGTAGCAGTCGTGGTCCTGCACAACTGAAATTGTGCTTGTGCTTGGAACGTCGCTCGGTTGTGCGCAGCTTTCTTTTCTCGATCGTCACTCACTGATGTGTCTGGTCTAAAATCCCTCTGCCATTATTAGTACTGTATGACCTTATCTGTTACAAATCCTATTTAGAGAAATACCAAATGCATATATAAGAAATCCTTGCCCGTTTGATACGAGGTTTCGTTTTGGGGGGATTGGTAATGAGATGAGATTAGGATTGAGATTGGTTATAAGGTGTGATTATTAATGAGGAGACAAATCATTTCCCATGTTTGTTTTTACAAGGATTAGATCATGAGATTGTTAATAACATGTTTGTTTTATCTAGGATAGGATTAGATCATGGGGTTTGGTGGTTTGCATAGCTGGGAGGGGTTTGCACAGGAGAGGAATCCTTCCAATCCCATGGGATAGGATTGTCAATACCCAACCCCCCTTGGGATGGGTAATACCCAACCCCCCTTGGGATGGGTAATCCCATGCTTTTGTGGGATTCACAATCCCATGGTATTAGCAATCCTCCAATTTTTTGCAACACCAAACAAAGTATTAGAGGTTCCACAGGATTTCCAATCCAATCCCATCCTCCAACCCTGGTATCAAACATGGCCTGAGAGTACTGAGTTAAGCCTACAAAAATAAGTAAAGTAGTAGATGTTATTTTTTGGTACTTTAGATTGTTATTGACCATTGTGGTTTTTTTGGGACCAAGCCTGTTGTGTGGTTTTTGTCACAAAGACTGGGATTTCACCTTTGGTACTGTTAATTATGAACCATTCTGCACAGTACAAAGTCGAAAATGTGTTAAAAAGCTTAGCAGAATTTGGAAACTTCAGTCAACTAATCAAATCGAACGGAGCCTTAAGCCCCAATCAATTGTGGTTAGTTGTGGTTGATAGGTAACTTGATCATATGTTGCAATGAAAGTAATAAAAGAAAACTCCCTAGTGCACTAAACTATACAGTAGTGCCCTGTTTGGTTGCAGTATATAAGGGAGGGATATAGATTTTTCCCGGATATACATATCCGGCTGAGTCATATCCTGTGTTGTTTGATTTTGGTGTGCCGAATAAAATTTGCCTGGGATAGGGATATCCATATACCCCTGCAGGGGTACTAAATTCAGGCACCCCTCCCCCTGTCTAAATTTAATCCCGGATCCACATTACCAAAGCACCCCTCTTGGGCCCACCTTCTTTGCCCTTTTTCGCCCAACCAGAGATATGCGGATAGAGATAGAAGTTGATGCCGAGAGGTCGTCGCGATCACCGTGGAAGATCGGGTCAGAGAGGCCGTCGGCGTGATAAAAAAAAAAAGAGAGGCCGTCGGCGACGACGACGATGAATTTAAACAGAGACCGTCGCCGGTTAGAAACAACCTCAGAAAAGTGAATCTCAAACTAGCAATCAAGTCATGAACAAAAGAAGAAAATCAGTGATACTCCCAGATTTCTAAACAAGTAACAAGAAATCCCCAAAATTACATATAGTGATAAATGATAGTATAATACATACATATCAATAGACTGATTTTGGGATCTCCAGCATCTTCTGATTATTGAAAAATGAATTTCCACTTCGATCGGTAGGAATTGGGGGATGGTCCTTCAGTCGTCGGATTTCAAGTGTTAATTAAGCATTTTTTGACGAGGCTTGGAAGAGAGGAGGTACTGATCTCATATCCACCACAACAAAGAAAGTAAATTTTTATCTCCCCTTCTAAAATAATACTCTTCCAATCATATCCACTTCTATATCCCCCTCTCATTATATCCCTCTTTCCCCCTTATATACATATCCCTCTAACAAACAGGGCCTCTAACAAACAGGGCGCTACAGTAGTAATAATTTGCTGCATATCCTATTCTACTCTATGATTGGCATCACCACTATACATGATAAATCAAACTAAACGAAATCAAATAGAGCTCTCAAGTCTCAATCAATTAGGTCTCAATCAATTAGGGTCGGCTACCTAAATTCTTTTTTTTTTTTAATTTTTTTATTAAGCTCTGTCGAGTAAAAAGAAAGGAAATTAAGAATATTTTAAATCTACAATCGCACAATTGGGGCAAAAATGCGCTAGCAAACGCTGGATTGGAAACACTTCACAATTGTAAGATCGCAGCTAGTCAAATTCCAGCTGCACCTCTTTCTATTTAATTCACGTCATTTCTGCATTTACATCAACACATCATCAAAATCAACCCGTCTCGACAATAGAATACAATATACCTTCGAAACTAAGAACATTAAACTCCATCTAAACCATAAAACACGATAAGCCGTGCAAACTAGGAACATGAAATTCTAAGCTGTGTATATCTGTTATGTAGCCATTTCCTCAACCTCAGAATGGAAAACAAAACTTGGAAACGTCGTGGTTATATCCCTGCATTTTACGAAACAACACAAAATTGTTAAACCGTAGTTATGAACCTCATCAACATACGCATGCAAACTAAACACCGGAACTTCTTGTTTCCGAAGGGGAATCTATAAAATTTGATCAACCATTTAACGAGTAATCCTAATGTAGGCAGATTCAAAGCTTCATACCTCAGATATGGGAGTGTCATTATCTTCATCAGTGAGGGGTTTCGGCTCACAAAATTCTGCCACTCAGATTTATCAATCTTCCCGTCCTGATTTACATCTGCTTCCAAGAATGTCTGCAGGCAAAATACAACCAAAACCCACCAAAAAATAAAACTAACTGTCCAAGCGTAAGAACATATGTTGGATAGTTCCGGAACCATGAAATCAAGGCCACTGACCACCTTTGTTTTAGCAAGCATTGCAAATTAAGAACACTACCTCTCTTTTTTGTTTGTTTTGTCATTATCAAAGCATGTCTCATGGGACTTTCCACCCTTTTCACTTTTTTTATTTCTCTTTTAGTTATAAAGTCGATATACATCGGGTATAAAACCCGTTCTCTCAAGTAATCAGAGTTGTTTTTTAATGCATCCGTACTGGATCTGCTGTTTTTTCTTGTAAGCATGATGATCAATATGTAAGTTCAAGTTTCAATGGTCTTCGTGAAAAGGGAATGGCACAAATTCTGCAAGTTCTCAAAAGTATAGATCTTTTGGTCCTCGAATAGTTAAGAAAAATAAACCACTCACCTTATCAAGTATTATCTCAACAGTCTCATCAGCTAGCTTCATGTCAGACTCGCATAACAGTGCAATTAACATTTGCTTCACCTGCAAAGATTACAAACAACTAACATAATATCCAATAGCTTTTAAATTAGTCCAACAAACTCTCAACGTAATATTTCAAATGATCAAATATAAGCACTAATATACCTCTTGCCGCTCAATAAATCCCGTGCTATCCAAATCGTAGAGTTTAAATGAAACTGCCATGCAAGGGATATGTAGAGTATAAACGAATTTGTATTGCATTCCAAAATCCGGGATGCAGGTAAAGGTTAATCCATATGATCATTTCTGCTTACAGTCGATTTTGTCTTCTTCTGGGGCATTTGGGTGAAAGACATTGAGTGATCTAACAAAGTCACCAAAATCAATGACCCCCCTCCGCTTGACATCAAATAGATCAAAGATCTGCATGCAAAATCTCCACTATCAAAACAATTGGAAAATGATTGACGCAAAGAATTTGACAATAAAAATTTTAGCTGCAGAGAGTTCTTTCACTAGCTAGCACAACACCCAGAGATCACCATACACAAATAAAGTATGACTTTGTATCTAACTTAGCACTAATGGACCACAAAAGTCATGTAAACATTCATAACCGAAGTCAAAGCTATATCCAATTTGAACGCCAAACTCCCCATTATGTTAACAAGATATAAACAAATAGACACGTGCACACAAGTGCAAGACCTACAAATACATCAACACAGCCATGCGCCTGAGCTTGTTCGTGTGAATGCAACAAAAAATACCCACCTTACATTACATAGACCCAGCAAATTTTACCTCATTCAAGCACAAGCTTGTTACAAAAGCATTCACACAGTGACATAAAACTAGTAAAATAGGTGAACAACAAAATGGCATGCCTCATGGTTTGAACCTAAATAGATCCAGGAGTCACCTACTTCCAGTGGAAAGCTTCAATAAGGACTAATGGGGCAAAATAATTCCCTCTGAAGTTATTTCAAAGCCCGTTAGCATAAGATATGCAGACTCAAGTTAGTAAAATGGTAAAAAATCAACACAACATCTACAGCACTACTACAATCAATTGTTCCAACTGAATGCAAAATGACAAACACCATACCCTATTTGCAAAAAGGTTCTCCTTCTTTCCTTTACTAAATAAAGCCAATTGAAACTCTTCCTGCACAAACATCCAATATCACATCAGAACTGAAATTCGCATAGCAAGAAAATTATGTAGTCTGTCAAAACATAGTAAAATTGCATTAAATTATTCTTCTATTCACAACACAGAGCATTATCAAGACACAAACGACACACGAAGATATATGTGATACATAGCTCAAATTTAACTGGCACAATTGTGGACTAAACCTTTTCAGGTTTACTCATTTTCTCCACCACCGTTCCAAGATCTCCATAACAAGTCAATGCAAACAAGGCCGCGTACTAGGGCAAGAAAATAATAATAAAAGGTAGAAAATAACGAGTAATATTACAAATTAGTAAGACAGCAAGAGATGGATAGCAAGGCTGCCATTCCTGACTCTCACGTGCCAAGCTCTGAATCGTATGGAAAATGTCTTTATCCAGCCACATGTACTTTTCTCATGTTCGCATGGAATCCAATACCATGTATATATAGGCCTGAACCAAATGCTGAGTATTGTGAACAGAGAACTTCGCTGCCGAATATCATCAATGCCTCTTAATCAGAAAGGGACAACGAACCATATCACTCAATTACCAGTTGGACAAATATTTTTATACCATGTAGTGGGCCGAAATATGCTCGTTCCACCAAAGGCCCAATGGTTCAAAAGCCTGACCAGGCTCAACCGTTGGGCCGAACCGAGTCAAGAAACCGGACTGCACATCCCATCCGGGACCATCCATCTCGGGTCGTTATTCCAATATTTCCATCTTTTGGCCTGGTCCGAGCAAATCCTTTTGGATCAACCAAGCCAGACCAAACCAGTGCGATCTCCACAACACACGGAAGGCAGCTCATGCACGTGCAGCCAACCAACTCGCTCAACACATCATGGGTGTCGGGTGACATCAGCTGAAGTGGTAATTGTGTGTGCCGAGTACGTGCTAACTTGGAGGGCAAGTCAAGGAGCTTTATAAAATGTACATCGATAAACCCTAGATGGTACGCCGCTCTTCTCTACCTAAACTCTCTGTACTTTTCCTCTCGACTTCCATCTCTTACTTACCTGTCGAAGTGCCTTCCCAGTCAACCCCGACTGCTTAGGCGTTACTCGCGTAGATCAAGTGAAGGTGTAGAGTTCATCCACCATTTTGGACCAGAGGATCAGAGTCAAGATCTTTGCAACCACGTATTGTAATGTGAATAACTGGTTTATAGACTATCAAAAGCACCACCATTGTGCATAGGAACGCTAAACCATTATATATGTTATACTTTAAAGGCACCCAGATTTCCCATGTATTACTGACATAGAACTTATAGAAATGTAGAAACAATTGATAGAATGAGTTCAGAAACATAAGCAAAAATAACAACAAAAACCTTGGCTACAAATACCAGGGTGAATTACCTTGTTAATAAGTCCATCATCAATCACGGAGCTGCTAATGCTCTTAAAAAGCTCAAATAATGCTTCAACTTCACTCACACTAACTGGAAACCGGAAACAGCAAATAAACAAGCTTGTTGTCAATATAAGGGAAAAGAAAGCAGCTACATAGTAAACGCAATAAAATAATATTCACTTGCTGTGGTTATTATGTATCTAAACTAACAGAAACTCAGATAGTCGAACTTCTTTTCATTTCTGAACGAATCTAATAGTTGACTTATGGGAACTCAAATCAGTAACAGAGACACCCACACATATACCCCAAACCCCAATAAAGAGAAAAATTTAACATTTAACATAAAATGTTTTAACTTACAAGCCGTTTGTGAAGCCAGAATTACTGGGTCCTCATGTCCAGGAAACTGCTTTCTAGCCTTGGACTGAAAACAGCCCATTCACGAAGGCGATAGAAGAAGCACACCACTAGACTAGCGCCTAGGCTTTGCTACAATATATCATCAAAACCATCTTAACCATGCAAAGTATAAATCCAAATGCAAACGCACATTACCAACAATCAGTAAACTTACAACTGATATCACATATATTCACCAAAAATCCAGAATAAAAGGGACCCAAGGTAAAGTCAGATCCAGAAATTCATCACAAGAGTATGAGTTAGTTATAAAGTCAACGTGGATTCATATAAATACGATCCAATAAGAGTCCATAAGATTGACAACAAATCAAAAAGAACCATCCACTGAAACTAAACTTAATGTACCACGAAATACAAAAGAACAGATTAGACTAGCAAATAATAATTATCTGTAAATAAAAATGAACACTTAACATATATGAGCAAGAAATATAGAGATCAATTTATGACGATCGGTATCGATTTCGTTTTGCCCGTTCTGTCTTCGGGTTTCTCGTTTACGGACGAAAACAAAGTTCATAAACACCTATCCAGCTCAAATCATCTCCTTTTCATGCGACAATGGTATTGAAAAATCGGGAAACAACCTTTTGCAGTATTGTTTACAGAACATTTACCCCACGGAAATTTATTTATAAAAAGTGTGCAATTTCTTGTGTTTTGGGCAAGTAACAATGGAAAACCAAGCCAAATCAAACAACCCAAATCCCGATTATTGGATTACCAAGAAAAATGAGGAAATAACAGATAAAGAAACCTCGATCAATTTGGGTCTACGGACAAAATATTGGGTAAAACAAGAACACCCAATTTTCTGGGCGGACAAATGATCAAAATGCCAAGAAAAGAAGACAGCATAATTAAGAAAATCTCAAGATTTCCAACAGCAATTCTTTTTCCTTGGAAAACACAAATGGAAAAAGCACCAAGAAAACAACCGAAATAATCGAATAGAACCCAGAAAAATTAAAAAAATTTCAAAAAACGTCAAAATCCCTTAAAATTTTGAGATTTTACATTCAATCATCAATGAACCGGTGCGATAGAATAAGAAACAAAACAACAAAAGTGATTCAGTACCTGAGTAACCGACCAGAAACAGGCAGGTATTCTAGAGAGAGAAGCTGCGTTGTAGAGAGAGAATAGCTGGAGGAGGTTCCAAAGCAGGGGGAGAGAGAGAGAGAGCGCGAGAGAGATAAAGAAGGGAGACAGAAAGTGACGAAGAAAGAGAGACGAACTTGGGAATGGGAAAGGAAAACTCGGGAAAAGTAGATAAAATAAGGAAGGGGAAAATTATAGAGAAAGCTGAGAAGAAATTGGAGAAAAAATTGCATTTGTTTTCTTAAATTTTCCCTTTTGTTTCTATGGGAACCACACAATGGAAGAAAAATTTAAATTTTCTTCCCTTTCCATTTATTTACATAAGTTTCAAACAAACCTGTAGAAGGATTAAATTACCACGGACACGTGTCACTAAACTTAGAGAAACACGTGGAAAAGCGATGAGAATAATTCAGAGTTAAGGATACGAGTCTAGCTCCGGGTGACAGCTTGGAAACCCATAAGAAATAATCTTCTAGGCCACATGGCCATTGACCGACGAGGCTAGAGCCGATGGGGGTACCCGACTGGGGTCATACCCGATGGGGAGACATGCCCGATGGGGGTAACCGACTGGGGTCATATCCGATGGGGGGACATGCCCGATGGGCCAACTTGGGCAGCTGCTCGAGGGGATATTTGCCGATGGGGGTCTTGAAATTGGTGGGGGAACAGTATCCCGCTGGGGGAGGGACAATACTGGAACATTTATGTACTTTAATTTATTTATGAAAATAAGAAAGTACCCCCCTTTCGGAAACAATGGCATTTTCAGAATTTTGATATTCCAATCTTATCAAAATCTCATCCCCCATTTTTAGCACAAAGGA
Organism: Vaccinium vitis-idaea; assembly: GCA_963854785.1. NCBI lineage: Eukaryota > Viridiplantae > Streptophyta > Magnoliopsida > Ericales > Ericaceae > Vaccinium > Vaccinium vitis-idaea. The sequence continues at coordinate 18,169,732 of OY978223.1, read as the reverse complement.
GAAAAACGACACGTTTTTCTCCGAAGAAAAGAGGCAAAAGATAACTTTGTCGTACTCGAAAGGAGCATCCGATTATACCATTGTGCTTAGAAAAATCCAAGGAACAAATACCGGGACTTTTTATCGGCCGAATCGAAACTTCCCGAAAAAAGTTACTTTTCCATACTTAGCCAAATTTTTTAGACACAGAAAAGGGTGTCTCGATTAAGAGGCGACCCGATGATGACATGACCTATACCATTCGAGTCTCGGATGACAGACAATGATGAAGGAATTGATGTGATTCCCCATGATTTTGGGACACGACGAAGAGAGACGTCGGCCCTTCGAAGATGATCCGACCCGGACGATGAATCCACCCTCGGCCGATGTTGTGAAATTTTAATGTACTCGCAAGCGTACGAATCGTATTGCAATATAGTATGGCGAGAGCGAGGTCGAACCCACAGGGACTTGTGATTTTTTTCATAGGAAAACTAAATAAATTTAAACTGATAAACCCTAACCTAGTTCCAAAAGTTGAGATGGTGTATTTTAAACTACAAAATTAAACAAACAATAAATAAAATTGACAATTGAACTAAACTGATATAAAGGAAAAGTGACTAGGGTATCGGAATCCACACTCATGTATTCATAGCAACTACTCACAACCTCTTATTTATTTTCCTACTCTTCTTCACAGTAATTTGGTGGCTAAACTCTATTACTGTGGAAAATGTCATCGTTAAGACCTTTTAGAAAAACAACTTATGTACGCTCCTCCTCGCCGTAACGTTCAAAACCGAAAAATCATATGTATCCATTCAAAAACAAATCACAAAAGATATCCAGTACTTGAAATCAAAACTTGCATAACAGGGCTAAATAATTAACTAGCAATCTCAAATCATGGAAAAAACATGATTGAATCCATATCCAAAATTACTAATTTAATTAATATGAGATTGGAGCGATTATTCAATTAAATCATACATTCGGAAAATAAATAAAGAGTATGTAAATAATTACTACAAAAACATGAGGTTTCATCCTCAACCCTAGTCTATAAACCTAGCCGCTCATAGATAAAAACAAGCCAAGCATTCGACTAGAATCCATAAAATTATAGAGCTTACAAATATTTCTTTGCTCTTGTTCTTCTATTCCCAGCCGTATCCTTGACCGCAGCCGCGGTCGAATAATGTGTTATCACCCCCGCTGCCGAAGTCCTCAACCTATGCCTATATATGTACTGCCAAGAATTCTTTCATCAAGAAACTTTCCTTTTTCCAACTCTACTAGAATCTAAGTCTAATCCTAGCATGTGCCACTACAAAACATAATCAATTACCAACTTGGCTTGGCTTCCACGTTGCCTGATTTCTTCTTGCCATAGCTGTGGCCTTCAATTAGGAATATCCTTGTTTCCCAAAACTCTAGCTTAGTCACCACTTTAGGAATTAAAATCCCTTTAAAATATAAAATATAGTCAGATTCTACTTCATATTCTTCCATATTGTAATCCACGTTCATAATCTCCCAAAATAGGCACCGAAAATCTCCTCAAATAGATGATTTGATTTTGAGTTAATTCCCGAGGACCCACAGTTCGATTTAAATTAAACTCCGGCTTTGCTTTGACATCAAGTAAAATTTGACTTCACGCTTTTGAAACCAACGGCCGAAATATAAGATATTATCATTTGCTTTCCCTGCAAATAAATGATTCACTATAAATGAACAAAAAGATAATAAAACATTGCCAATTTCGCGCAATTATGGACTAACAACATATAATATGGAGCTCCTATATGTCAATATTCCGTGCTCATCAGCCGACTTGGCAGGGTCCGAAGGGAGACCATTTAGAGGCTTGGTCGCGGTATTGGCGTGACCGGGGAGGTCGTGACCAGGCCGCTCACTCGGTGATGGCAAGGTAGAGCCTCGACCGTGCCCGATAGTGGCAACAGCGAGATCGAGGCAAACCTTGACCGCCCTGTGCACTCGAGATTAGTGGAGATTTTGTGGTTTGGTGGCTAGGAACAAGGGTTCGTCGCAGAGAGGCACCCGTGGAGTAACACCCGCGGGGGCACTCGCGGAGTAACACCCTCGGGACCCTCCCCGCGGGTGTCGCAGCCGCGGCCTGACAGTATGGAAGGAATATTCGGGCACTATTTGTGCGACACGTGTCCGGACTTTATTAGTCCACTCGGCCCGGAGGAGAGGTCAAGTGGCCTATAAATAGGGCACTCTCCCCTCATTTGGGGAGAACCTTTAGAGAGATTCAAGAGCGATTCTAGAGAGAGAAAGACTCTTTCTAGAGAGAAGTCGCATTTGACTCTTGCTAATTGGAGTGACGAATTCCTGCCAAAGGTCTTCCCTACTATTTTGCCTTGTTATTCACTAATCCATAGATTCTTCCTTAGTCCCTCAAGTTAATCATCCATTATTCTCATCCCTAGTCAACTAATCCTTGATTTACGTACCCTACGAATTTTACCCTCTTACATTTGGCGACTCTGCTGGGGAGGGAAGTTTGGTGGATGTTTAGATTTTGAAGAGGACTACAAAGAACTTCAACAACTCCAACCATGGAAAATATTTTGGTGGAAGATGCAAACTCTTCGAGTCAAGAAAATGTTGTCAAGAACAATACCAACAACTAGACGATGCTCCACATTCAAGCTTTACAAGACATCCAAAATACTCAAAAAGAGATGCTCACAGCCCTCCATACTCTCACAGAAGCAGTTTCAACTGCAATACCAAGAACTGCAGTGAGCCCCGAGCAGATCCATGCTTGGGGAGGTGAAACAACACGAGGGGTGCCCCATATGAAGAACCCACCGCCAAGAGCTCCGTCGAGCCAAGTTCAAGCAAGAAGAACTAGTGAGGAAAACTTGAGACTTGGTCTAGCAGGGAACCAAGTCCACCCTTCTCAACTTTACATCACTTTGGCTGATGCCGAAGCCATTCTCCAACAAGAACGAGCCAAAAATACTTTACTAAGTGCATAGGCCACTCTCCAAGGAAGACATAGGCTGAGAGATACGATACGTCTAAGGGTGGGAGAACATACTAGAGCCCGAAAGGCCAAAAAGGCTAGTGTAGCCAAGAAAGAGGCAAAGAGCACGAGTTAGCCAATTATATATTTGGGTCCTAAATAGGCACCCGTCCGAGGGTAGGAGAACATCCTAGAGCCAGAGAGGACAAAAAAGGCTAGTGTAGCCAAGATAGAGGTAAAAAACACGAGGTAGCCACTTATCTATTTGGGTCCCAAACAGGCACCCGTCCGAGGGTAGGAGAACATCCTAGATCCTGAAAGGACAAAAGGCTAGTGTAGCCAAGATAGAGGCAAAGAGCACAACGTAGCCGCTTATCTATTGAGAACCCGAATAGGTACCCATCCAAGGGTAGGAGAACATCTGAGAGCCCGGAGGACAAGAGCCAACGCGACCCGAATCTAAGGCAGATGGCACAAGATAAACATACAAAGGCCTCAAGTAGGCACCCTTGTAGGACGAAAAGCATCAACCCAAACTGACAAGAGTTAGCATGGTCCTGAATATAATAATGCAAGAAGATACTCTGGAGGAAAAGGGATTCGTGGTTGTCGCCACAACCAATGGGGTCTGGAAGAGCCTTAGTCTTAGTGGCGCCATGAGCAATGGCCATGGCGGCTCCGAGATTGTACTAAGAAGCAACAGAGGTAAAAAATCCAAAGGCTATTGAATATGTTCGAGGATAGAAAACAAGTTCTCCGATGCGTTGGCCACGCTGGGGGCTGAAATCAAACCACTAGAAGGATGGTTTAGATGAATACCACAAAGAGGATGAAGCGAACCGCGTTGGACAAAATTGTCCCGAGGATGAACTAAATGATTGATGAGCTCTGATTGTAAAGCGAATGGAAATCAGGGAGGAGAACTTACCTCCCTTGACTATTGCACAGTATTGCCTCATCGGCAGTTATTTTTACCAATGCGAGACTGAACCACTGGACTGAATGATGGGTCTGGACCGTAAAAATCAAGCCACAGGACCGAGGAGATTATCAACTGTGGGACCGAGGAAGAGGGCAATTGCAGGTCCTTGGCCCGAGTATGGCATAAGCTGGGAGTAGCTTTGCCCGAGCATGGCATGGCCAAGCAGAAGCCACAAACAAGCTCAACCGCAGGACCGAGGAGAGGGTCCACTGCGGGACCCTAGCAAAGAAGGTCAACCACAGTTACTGAATAAATAAATAAATAAAATAAAGTACCAACCGCGGGCTACACAATCATGGGGGCCACCTCCCAAGGATGAAACTACCCTGTGTCACCAACAACGAGTGCCACAGCTATGAGGGGTAGCATCGGACCAATGGAGAGTAAACATCGAGGCAATGGATGGATGGTGCAAGAAAGCAAAGAGCACGAGAAGACGAGCGTCGCAGGGTCAGGGGGCTGACTCGTAAAACGAAAGAAGATGTGACAAGGACAAAAGAAAATTGACCTCAAGGACGTTGACCGCAGAAAAACGTTGGCAAGAAAAAGGATCTTCGAACCATGAAGACATTGGGCCATGCCCGGATTGAGGTTATGCCCAACAACACCTCATGCCCGGAATCGGGCCATGTTGGTGTAGAGAATAAAAAATTGTGTCGAACATGTGGCATGGATTTTGGAAAGACACGTCAAAAAAATGATCAAGATTGAGACTATAGAAAGGTAAAATTTGTGCCGAACACACGGCACATGAATTGGGAACGCACTCAGAGAAAATGGTTGAATTTCAAATTTGGAAAAATTACCCAAACCGAAACCCATTTGATTTGCGCTAAAGGAGATATTAGACCACATGACCATTTTGTGGTTACCAAGACTTTGGACCAATTGGAAGCTAAAGGAAAGAAATTTTTGTTAAGGCATGAAACCCACATATGGTCACCATTGGGAGTCCCAACCAAGAATCGCTTCACTGTAGGACCTCCATCCCGCTAGAGCCTTTATCTCGGGATAGCCGGACACCGGTGGAGCACAAACCCACTCGGGAGCATTGGACCGCTGGACTTGAAAACGATGGCAACCCGACTCTAGAGGAGCCAATCCCGATGGAGAAAGACTGGTGGAACCTAAGTCTGGTGGAGCAAAGATCGCACGGAGCCCATAACCACTAGATCCATGCCCGGATATGCTCTAACCGCTGGGACTTTGACCCGCGAAACTCAGAAACCAGACCCAGTCCCAGGGAGTCCATCCTGGGATCCTCTCAACCCGCTGACATTTCTAGGGTTCCGGGACCACGAGACCTGGGACAGATTAAGCACAAGTGCAAAAATAAGAGATTTACATGACATAATTTTAGTCCGATGTGACTCAATCATAATTCAACAAATATTAAAAAATGGGTTGAGACGTGGCCCGATCGTGCCACGGCCTACACCGTTTATGCCTCGGACAAGAGGGGACGATAAAGGAGGATTGATTGAAATACCTCGAAGAACGGAAACATGACGGAGAGAGAAGTCAACTCCACAAGAAAAACAAAGTTCCAAGACTTGGAAAATTTTACTTTGTGTGACCGCACGGGGTAACGAGTTGCCCCAACCGGTCAGGGGGCTAAATGTAGAAGGATAAAATTACCACAGACACGTGTCACGAAACTTAGAGAAACACGTGGAAAAACGATGAGAATAATTCGAAGTTAAGGATAAGAGTCTTGCTCCGGTGACAGCTTGGAAACCCATAAAAAATAATCTTCTAGGCCACATGGCCATTGACCGACGGGGCTAGAGCCGATGGGGGTACTCGACTGGGGTCATACCCGATGGGGAGACATGCCTGATGGGGGTACCCGACTGCGTCATATCCGATGGGGGGACATGCCCGAGGGGGTACTTGCCGATAGGGGTCTTGAAATTGGTGGGGGAACAGTACCTCGCTGGGGGAGGGACAATACTGGAACACTTATTTTCATAAACCAAACTTAAGTAAAGATCAAATTATGATCTTTACTTTAATTTATTTATGAAAATAAGGAAGTACCCCCCTTTCGGAAACAATGGCATTTTCAGAATTTTGATATTCCAATCTTATCAAAATCTCATCCCCCCATTTTTAGCACAAAGGCGAAAAACGACATGTTTTTCTTCGAAGAAAAGAGGCAAAAGATAACTTTGCCGTACTCGAAAGGAGCATCCGATTATACCATTGTGCTTAGAAAAATCCAAGGAACAAATACCGGGACTTTTTATCGTCGGCCGAATCGAAACTTCCCGAAAAAAGTTACTTTTCCATACTTAGCCAAATTTTCGAGAGACAGAAAAGGGTGTCTCGATCAAGAGGCGACCCGATGGTGACACGACCTATACCATTCGAGTCTCGGATGAGAGACGATGATGAAGGAATCGATTGTGATTCCCCAAGATTTTGGGACACGACGAAGAGAGACGTCGGTCCTCCGAAGATGATCCGACCCGGACGATGAGTCCACCCTTGGCCGACTTGGCAGGGTCCGAAGGGAAGCCATTTAGAGGCTTGGTCGCGGTATTGGCGTGACCGGGGAGGTCGTGACCAGGCCGCTCACTCGGTGATGGCAAGGTAGAGCCTCGTCCGTGCCCGATAGTGGCAACAACGAGATTGAGGCAAACCTTGACCGCCCTGTGCACTCGGGATTAGTGGAGATTTTGTGGTTTGGTGGCTAGGAACAAGGGTTCGTCGTGGAGAGGCACCCGTGGAGTAACACCCGCGGGGGCACTCGCGGAGTAACACCCTCGGGACCCTCCCCGCGGGTGTCGCAGCCGCGGCCTGACAGTACGGAAGGAATATTCGCGCACTATTTGTGCGACACGTGTCCTGACTTTATTAGTCCACTCGGCCCAGATGAGAGGTCAAGTGGCTTATAAATAGGGAACTCTCCCCTCATTTGGGGAGAACCTTTAGAGAGATTCAAGAGCGATTCTAGAGAGAGAAAGACTCTTTCTAGAGAGAAGTCGCATTTGATTCTTGCTAATTGGAGTGACGAATTCCTGCCAAGGGTCTTCCCTACTGTTTTGCCTTGTTCTTCACCAGTCCATAGATTCTCCCTTAGTCCCTCAAGTTAATCATCCATTATTCTCACCCCTAGTCAACTAACAACTAATCCTTGATTTACGTACCCTACGAATTTTACCCTCTTACAAAACCCAAGAAAGGGTTTAAGAGGAAAAATTATGGTAATTGATTTTCGCAATCTCCATTTTACTATTTGCACTCTTTTTAAGGTTTTTTCTCTATTTATTTAAATTTACAATAATGCACTTCAACATGTGAAAATTTTGAACAAGTGAAGGACACTATTTGTAATTTCACAAGAATAGAGATGAAAAAAGAATGTGGATACAAATTTGGGAAGTGTGAAAATCACACTCCAAAATTATTTGGCAGTTTTCAGACACCGCCACATGGTGCCCTACACTCTTTTCCACAACACTTTTTTGTGGCTTCCATTGTTAAGTGTTCAGGCCTCACGAACTTATAAAAATATGTACTAGTGAATAAGGGTCTTGTGATGAATAAGATAAAATCTTGGGTGCAAATAGGGTATCACGTGGCACTTTACGTGGTACTCGCAACGCCCCATCACAATCGTCCAAAGGTATTTTGGACGGTCCGTATTCTAAACACACTCTTACCGATATACTCTTATAGGAAGGAGTGTATTTAAAGTTTAGACGTCCAAAAATGTTTTGGATGGCCGAAATGTGCGTTGGGTACTGCCACGTGCTACCCCGCCGACACCCTTTTTTTTTTTTGTAGTGATGCTAACCCTAGACCACTTGGTGTAATTTACGAGAGTAATAAATTAAGATTTGTTAAGAGGAATATTCCGAATCTAATAGTAAAAGGTATGGAACAAGTTCGGTAACTGATAGTAGTTTGTTTCCGTCCACTAGGCTAACGTTAAGAATTAAAATTTATATTAAAAATTATGAAAAGTAAATAAGAAGGTGCGAAAATATATTTAAAAACGTAAAAAATACACTTAGAGCGCTTTTTATTTTTTTCCTTCTTGTTAGAAGGACCTTTCTCTTTTGTTCTCTCTTTCGAATTGGATGTTTGGTTGATGAAGACATTACTGATAATCTTCTTTCTGACTTAAGTTGTACTTTGTTTACCCATACAAGTTAGATCAAGAATTTTTAATTATTGCATATCTCGAAATAATCACAATTTTCATTTTTTTTTCCTGAAAATAGAGAGAATTTTGATAGATAAACAAGCAGTTATAAGATAAAAAATAGCACGTCAATATAAAACGACAAGCTAAAAAAAACCACCAAACAACAACAAAATTAGCTTGTAGGCTGAAGCTGTCCTCCATCTCCTGTATCTAGGTGATGTTGAATGGAATAAGGGCTTGCTTAGCTAAGAAATGAGCCCGCTGGACATCTTTACGCGAAACCTTGGAGATCTCCATATTTAGGTTGCGTAACAAAAAAACATCATGGTGGTGGCAGTCAGACCTCCCTCCGATCTGCATAACAGCATTCAAGCAATCAATATAAAGATATACAACATTATAATACTGTGTTAGCGACCATTTAATTGCCTCCTGAATAACTAAGAGTTCAGTTTGGAGAGGGCTATTGCTGTATGAAGATATAGATTTTTGTGCAATTAGAGACCCATCCAGTAAGGAAGCAGTAAAACCTAAACCACACCAGGTGTTTCCTTCCTTCCATGCCCCATCAACCTGAAGATTGCGGGTCTTTGGTAGAGACCCAGATAAGGTTTAATAATAAAGGATGGAGACTTGTTAGAAGGCGCTGAATCTTGTTTGGTGTGGTTTTTCTGGAAAGATGCTCTTTTAAACCATAAAGCATTATCCTTAGCCATGGCTACAATCACAATTTTCATTAATCTGAGATTAATCGATTTTAAACATTCAAGGGCCCATCAAATGAGTCGTAATTCCAAATTCTAGTACTAGGTAATTTACCAATCTTACAGCTCTAGTTATGCATTGAGGCGGAAAACATCTAAGGCCTCATTTCCCATTTTATCAAATGGGAATCCCATAAAATTAAATAGGTTGATTTTAGCAAATGAGGAAACCATTTGCTAAAATTAACTTATTGCCTAAGTTTTACTTGAGCACCGTCGGATTTTTCTTCATCACACCTTGGTGTGAGTTCTACCATAATATTTGTGGCTCCCGTACTAATGTCCGAGAGAGAAGAGCTCTAGAAGGCGGTACTCTAGGAGCACTAGATAACTACTCGTCAAAGACCAGGTTTGGCCTAATAAGTCACCTTATTTTTTGACTTGGTTTCGTCTCTATTCAAAAAAAAATTTGAGTTTGGATCATAATTTTTTACTCTTTCACTTCAGCTCGTCGAAACGAACCAATAATACACAAAAACTTGACACAAAGGCTGAGTTTTTGAAATGATCAACCCTGATTTTAACAAATGAGTTCACCAGGTGCTAAAATCACGGTTGATTTTAGCCTAAAATTAACTATGATTTTAGTACTTGGTGAACTCATTTGCGCTAAAATCAACTGTGATTTTAGCACCTGGTGAACTCATTTGCTAAAATCAGGGTTGATTTTAGCAACTGAGTTGCTAAAATCAAACGGAAAACTCAGCCAGTGATTTACAAGTAAAAACACTATGAATGTTAGGGGAAAAAAGGTAAGGCTTTCCTTACACAAAACTATGACACCAAACTACCATCAAGTTCAAAATAGGAAAGGGACCAAGACCTAACTCTAGGATTTGAAATCAAAAGAGCTATGATATTCCTCTGGTTATGGTTTGAAATCAAAAGAGTACTTCTCTTGCTACAATATTAGATAAGCTACAAGTCTACAACTCTTCCTGTCCTTGGATTACTTCACTTTTTCGTAAGTTTCTTTAAATTTTGGGAAATTTTCAAAAAGACCCCTATTCTTACACTCCAATGTCCCAAAAACACCTATCCTTTTGTTTATTTCAATTAGACACCTATCCTTGTCCACCGTTATTAAATTGGGTCCCCGACTCAATTTACCGTCCAAATTTGGACGGAAACTGCCCAGCTAGCAATTTTTTTGCTAAGGGAGCATGTTTTGGGGGAATAGAAGCAAAAAAAAAAAAAAAAAGAAATGAAAAGAAAGGAGATAGCAGCGGCAACCATGGCCACCACTGCCATGGCCGCCGTCTGCCGCTAAAACCCCTCCACCCTCTCCTCTTCTCACCTCTTATTTCTTCTCCTCTCTCTATCTCCCTTTCCTCTCTCTCTCTCTCTCTCTCTCAGCCAAATAACAAAACTTGTCGCCACCACCGCAGTACGGGTGTGTGGAGAGAGGGAGAGGGCGGTCCTTCCTGGAGAGTACCAACTGGTAGAAGAGATGGGCTGATCTCAAATGCCACAGAAATTTACTGTCCTGAAGCTTCCCCCATTGATTTCTCCAGGAAGCGGTGAGGCGGCGGCGACGGGTTTCGTTGCTTGGCCGGAGAGAGAGAGAGAGAGAGAGAGAGAGAGAGAGAGAGAGAGAAGAGAGGGTGGGGGGATTTTAGCAGCAGACGACAACCATGGCAGTGGTGGCCATGGTTGCCGCTGCTATCTCCTTTCTTTTTTTTTCTTTTTTTGTTTGCTTCTATTCCCCCAAAACCTGCTGCCTTAGCAAAAAAAAATTGCCAGCTGGGCAGTTTCCGTCCAAATTCGGACGGTAAATTGGGCAATTTAATAACGGTGGACATGGATAGGTGTCTAATTGAAATAAACGAAAGGATAGGTGTTTTTGGGACATTGGGGTGTAAGAATAGGGGTCTTTTTGAAATTTTCCCTTAAATTTTCTCACTTCACTTCCAAACGCGTCTTGTACTAACATGGAAAAAGGAGCCTCTAAACTTGCTAGGGAGTAGGTGAGTGAGTACTGAGTCCAAACAATATTTTTAGTCTTCAATAATCACATTTTAAGATTGAGGCATATTCGGATCTTAACAAAGAAATCCACTTGAACTTGATTAAAATAGGTTGTCGAAGAACCCCAAGGGGTTAGTCTGGTGGTCAAGACTTGGGATGTAGGAATTTGCTCCCTCCTGAGATCTTAGCTTTGAAACATCTCAGATGCTATCAACTCTTTTAGAGTCAGTCTATACCGATTTTCATTGAGTTCTCTATAAATGAGCCGTGGAATTGAGTGCGTGAAAGCTGATCCAAACACCCATGTTATCAAAAAGTATGTGTGTTGTAGAAACGATCCTTTAGTTGGAAAATTGATGATGCTGAGTTTTGTGGTCCAGTGGTATCAACACCATATATACCTATGTATATGACTTAAGCCCATAAACTATTCCCCCTTTCATGAATGTTTTGGGTTTGAATAAGCATCTCCATGTGACTTAAGCCCATAAATTATTAATGCCGACAACTAAAAGAGATTAGACATTTAATTAACCACCTTATTAGTCTGATCTTGGACTTTTCTACTATATTTGTATTACTTGGTTGGCGATTTGCAGTTATTTAATTTGTGAGAATAATTGAAATGGTCCAGCTGATCACGTGTCCTTGTTTGGTTCCATAATTCAAAGTGATATTCTTGCTGCACCCTGGCAGTGTTTACGGAGTAGAATTTTCAAAATCTTTATAACCACAAAGTACAATTAAGGGGTGTTTGCAAGTCAAGTATATTTCTTAAATTCTATATTTTGGATTGTAGATTATAAGGAGAATCTGTAATAACCCTAAATTTTATGAAATAAAAATTTATTTATAAATTCAATTTTCTTTTATTTTAATTGTTTCTTTCGGAAGTAAATAAATAGTCTATTAATTATGCATGATTGTACTAGTATATATGTATACTAGTGATTAACCGTGCCGATGGCACGAAGAAACACGTTCCAATAGCCCACTAGATGACACGCCCGAACGTGGTTTGATTGATCAAAATATTACACTACTGCTAAGACATTGAATCAATGATTATCCAAACCACATTAGATCCAAACTAATACCATATTGCATTGAAAGTACCAAATTTAAAGATCCACTTCAAGATAGAGTTAAACAAATGTACAAAATGTAACAAAACAAACACTTCAAGATAGAGTTAAACCCATGTAACAAAACAAAACAAATTTGGCTTTGTAAAAGAAAGGCTAATATTCGCTTGATACTGTTTCTAGAAAACAAAGCATCATTGCCTTCGATGATCATGTATCAATCTTTCCTTTTATGGGTAAGTTTCTAAACCGAAGTCAGAATGAAAAAAGAAGGGGGGAAAAAATGTTGTTTCCTCTTTTTTTGGTTGTGGGGTCAAAATTAGACCATCTTTTGTGGTGCCAAACAAAACAAAAAAAAAAGAAAAAGGAAAGAGGGCTGTATTTCTCTGGCAAAAGAAGAAGGAAAAAAAAAATGTTGTTTCCTCTTTTTTTGGTTGTGGGGTTGAAATTAGACCATCTTTTGTGGTGCCAACAAAAAAGAAAAAGAAAAAGAAAGAGG
>OY978223.1:17274824-17531588 GCA_963854785.1 Vaccinium vitis-idaea | reverse complement strand
GCTAACATATCTTCTCTACTTTCAAAAATCTACTAAAAAAAAATAACGAATATACGTAAGTAAAACATTATCTAGTCTTAAAACATATTTTATCTACTTTAAAAAAAAATGACGAATATGCATAAGAACAACGGTAATAACTAATTACCTAATCAGTGCTAAATTCGACTGTATAATCGCGACTATTGTAGGAGATGCTCTCCTCACTGGAATATCATTCTCAAATGACCAACTATTTGAAAAGTGGTAGCCATCCGTAATGTTGTTCGATGAATTTCGAAAAAAGAGAAAAAAATAGTGGGAGATGTTTTGTGAATGTATGAAGTAGTGGGAGAATTAGGAAAAGAAGGTGTGAAGTAGTAGAAGAATGAAGTAGTATAGATAGAAAAGAAGGTAAGAAAAAAATCGGAATGTGTGGTTGTAAATGAAGATAAGAAGGAAGAAAATAATATGAATGAGTGGTTGTGAATAAAGATAAATAAGTTGTTATAAATGAAGATAAGAAGATAAGAAGGTAAAAAGAAAATCTGAAAGAGTGGTTGTAATTGAAGATAAGAAGATAAGAAATAATCTGAATATACGAATTAAATAAATAAGATTAAATAATTAAGAAAAAGAGGTAAATAAACAAATGTTAAATAAATAAAAGAGAAAAAAGAATATTAAAAAAGTAAAAGAAAAAATATATAAAGAAAAAGAGATAAATAAATAATTAACTAAATGAATTAATATATATATATATATATATAAAGAAAAAGAAAAAGATATTAGAGAAACAAGCTATTAAATAATCAAATAATTAAAAAAGAGAAACAAGATATTAGAGAATATTAAAAAGATAAAAGAGAAAAAAGATATTAAAAAAAGAGATAAATAAATAATTAACTAAAAGAAATGAATTAAATAATTAAATGAATTAATATAAAGAAATGAATTAAATAAAAGAAATGAATTAAATAAAAAAATGAATTAAATAATTAAATGAATTAAATAATTAAATGAATTAAATAATTAAATGAATTAATATAAAAAATGAATTAATATAAATAAAGTAAGTAATTAAAGGAGCGGGGAGGGGTAAAACGGTCAAAAGGACAAAAGTCAGGTGGTGGGGTCCGGGGGTGCGTGCTAGGGGGGCGGGAGAAGAAATTTCCGTTGAACAATTGTTGGTTGGGTGCTTGACCAAATCCTAGACCTAAATTAATGGGTTGCCCCAAGCGTAGGGCTGAGACCGGTGTAGCACAATACCTGGTAAGACCGGAATCGAATCCACAGGGACGGTGGAGAGTGCTTAACTAAAAACTCGGGTTGTAGGTTTAACACGGCTCTCAGGTAGCCACCCCTTGTAATTTGATGGGAGAACTAATTAAACTAAAGAAAATTTGGTTTTGCTTAAATTATTTAAAAGGAAGTACGGTCGTAGGGTTCATAACACCAGTGACCAGGTCCGGATATTTCCTGCTCCATTCGGTGTTCCAAAGAAAACGTTTGATTTTAGAGAGAAAAAGGTACCCCGAAAGATGCGAATCCTCGCGGTCGCCATTACCCATGTACAACGAAGAACGAGTTTTGGTCCCCCGTTCCCCGCGTTCATGGGCTCCGACAATACCCGGATTCGTCCAACGGAAGTTCTTTAATAACCTAAAATTTCTTTTTCCCGTTATTAAGTTTGAAAATAGGAGCAAGAGCGTATCCAGTCCTGGCCACGGCGTGTTAATCACCCCGCGACCATACCTATGCGACTACTCACTCATATCCACTCGAACAATTACCAAGATTCTGAAATAAAGCATGCTATTATACTAGAATATGAATTAAAACAAGGATTCGAGATCAGATCACGGACAAACTCCCGTGAACTGAGACTAATGTAAATAAAACAGAAAGTTATCGAAGCAATACTTGAATCTGCGAACGAAACTCCAAAAATTCCAATGTAAAGATCTCTGGAGAGTAGTATCTCCGAAGGAAATAATCGGCTGCTAATTGGAAGAAGAGAAAACAAAATTCGAACCCTAATTCGGAACAAAAACGGAGTATTTATGTCCTTCCCGAAGTCAAAATACGTGGCAAAGTCAAACGCCTGATTTAGGCTATGCGGTATCGATACAGGACAATCCCTGTATCGATACCCGTAGGTTCTGTTCAGTTGCTGACGCCTGGGTATCGATACAGGGCTTTACCTGTATCGATACTGACTCCTTCAAATCGACTTTCAGCTTGCTTGCCCGTCCTTACTTGGGTCCCACCGGTTCCCAACATGCCCGATGTCTTGTGTCCACTTTACGTGCTCCTCCGGCCTGTTTCCTACAAGTCAAGCATAACAATACCATACAAAAGATAACACCGCATCAAGTGGAAAATGGAATAAATCGCGCCTTTAATGCGCTAATTCGCCCTACTTAGGCGCTTATATCTGTGACATTGCGCGCCTATCATTGGGTGTCGTGGAAAGAGGGAATTATAATGACCTTGGTTAGAACAAAGAGGGAACTACAAAACCAGGTGACGGCCTATAGAAGCGCAAGGTTAACTACCCTAACTGGCCGCACTTGTAATGTCTAACTACCTGTCAATGCGCCCATCGGCGCCACCCCAAACCAAGTCCACAAAATAAAATCCAGCATCCATAACAGTTATATTACAAACCAAATGAAAAACAGACATAAGTTCCACATAAAATAACAAATACTAACATGAAATAACACCTCCGACCATCATTACCATCTACCCTCAAACCAGCTCCACGCAACACAAGTGCCTTGGCTCAATCCGACTCATCCCCGCCGTCATCATTAGCGAAGTCATCACTGACCTCCAACTCAGGCAACTGCAGAGGAACATATGGAGCCGATGTCGAACCCTCAATTCGCCCCGCTAGCCACTCCTGCCTGTGATCCATCCGCTGCTGAGTTCTTGCAATCTGTCGTACCTCCCTCTTGACCTTCTGCTGACTCCGGATGGTAGCAACACCCTGGCAAAAGATCTTCCGCAACCAAGAAGTAGTAGGGGCGCTGGGGGGAGGTTCGGTAGTAAAAAAGGCTCCACCTCTAACACCACGAGACTGGGCTATGCTCTTAGTGAGAATAGTGCTGTCAATCGGCCCAGGACTCAATGGATTGTTCTTAAACCATTTAGCCCCTACCAACCTGGACCCTCTAGCAATGGCCGTAATCAGACAAGGAAACGGCAGTCTCGTCTGTGTTGGGGCATCTCGAAAGTCAATAATCTTAGAATAGATAAACAGTGCCCAGTCACAAACAGTGTCCGACTCCATGAAAGCTGTCATTAAATTCCCAGTATTTTCAGACGGTTTATTCTCAGTCACCCTCGGGTCCAGGTTATAACACACTACCTGGTTCAAAAACCAAAATGCCGGCTTAAACTTGCCCGGCCGGTGAGGAATACGGGCCTCTCTACGGTTCTCAACAAAATACCAGCCACCCTATCTGGGACAAAATCTTCAGTGGGGCAAGGATAGTTAGTATCAGTCGGCCTCCTATACTGCAAGCGTGCAACAATAATATCGGGTGTGACCACAATGGGTAACCTAGCCACTCGTGAGGTGATCTGAGTCCCGGAACTAAATGTAGTCCCGGACTCTGGTACATGAAATTTTTTATAGAATTCCTTAACGAGTTCTAAGTTATACCCGGGATTTGGCTCGAATCAGAAAGACATACCTTGCTCCACAATGGCTTGTATGGTGACGTGATTCTCAGGGAACCCCTCCCGGATAATGTGGCGCTCATTTTTGACACCCCTTTCTTGAATGGAACCCTCCCATGCTTCTTGCTCATCCCGGGCAATCTGATCCCGGGTCCTCCTCCTTCCTCGACCTTGAACCGGGCTTCCCCCTTCTTCTTGCTCTGGAGGAGCACTAGAGGAAGCCGCTCCTTTACCCTTTGCACTAAAACTGGCCTTCCTAGGTGCTATGTTTGGAAGTTGGTTTGGAAATTTAGGGTTTCAGATCTGGAAAACTAGGGGTTTTAGAAGGGATTTGAGAGATATATGTGGTAGAGATGAAGAAAAGGAACGTTTTGGTGAAGTTTGGTGGAATTTGGGTGAGATTTGGTTGAGTTTAAGAGGTTTGGAGGGGGTGGTTATGGAGTTTTCGTGGGTTTGGGTTAGAGAGAGAAAGAGGAGGTTGGGGAAGGTGGGGAATGAAGAAGATGACCGGCCAAAACCGTTTTAATTTGTGTTATAAGGGGCTCGGTATCGATACAGGGGTTTACCTGTATCGATACCCATAGGTTCTGTTCCGGTCGAGGGTACACTGTATCGATACCGATAGGCTTATAATAATAATTTTTTTTTTTTTTTTTGTTAAGCTGAGGTTGAGGCTTATGAATTTTGGTTTCCAAAACATGACACCCAATCAGACTTCTTCAAATGTTACTCCCTCAAAAACACATTGCTTCACAAATTTTTTTCCCACAGCAGTACGGCACTCATGGCGCACGGAGCTTAGCTTCCCCCCAAACTTCAATCCAACCAAACACCGGTTTCCTAAGTTAGACACGGGAACTGACTCGGACTGGTTTAAGATGGGTCAAGGGGACTCGTATGTGGTTTAATCATGCAAAAATTGCCTTGTTTCATCCCCTATGCACGTTATTCAATCTCACCAATGCATAAAAAATAAATTTGGTTTCTTAATTGCGAAACAAAAGCCTACTATTTTATGCGATTGCAGAAAGGAAGACAAAGAACATTGAGAATGTTATTCGAAATACGCTATTATCAATGTGGGGACACTTCTTCACATGCTTTACAGTGCATTATGCTCAATTAGATAGCCAAATATATGCATAAATTCAAGTTAAACAGGCATACTGAATTAGCTAGATCTCATTTGCTCGATGATATTCACAGACTGCATAACAACCGTATTCCCATGAACCTACCTTGCAACGCAATTCAAATACGTACAAAGTACACCCTCCCCCCAACTAGAAGCATGCTATGTCCCCAGAGCATGGAGACACACAAAATAAAATAACAGGGGAAAGAAATGGACCTCTGGGTGGGCAGCCAACCACCATGACCTCGGCCGATGTACGAGGAATTTCGGGTACTATCTCCTCGCACCCTGCAAAGAACATTAGTCCAGCCCGGCACATGCTATCCGGGCGTACACAGAGAAAACAAAAGAAGCAATAAAAGACACCACCACTTTCGTCACGTGAACGGCACGGGTACTACTTTTCTCCCTACTTTTCTCACTTAAATTTGTGTAGAGAAGGTCATCATAACAATCCCGGGTAAGTCATGACTCAACAGGTTAAATCACTCAAGGTTTTTCCTTAAAGAAATCAGAGCCAATCGTCTTTTATGACTATCCGAGACACGGCAATAAGATTGTTAGAAACCCAGATACACAAATTTAAGGCTAGAAAGAAGGTGGCTATACCGGACCACAGGTTTGTTTTATTTTTTATTTTTTTCATAACTGAAAATTAAAACAGACACGACAATACACAAGTCGCCCTTACTAACCGGAGCTGGGCACACGATCCTTATTTTAATAGTGGGGTGCGAAGCTATAAAAACCCAAGTTAATGATGGGTACCCCTATTACTAGGAGTCGGGTCCACACTCAATGAAGAGCATGGTACGCGTGAACTACCCGTACAAACATAGCCCAACGGCTAGACAACGGAAGTATCCGAGTAAACTGGATCAACTAAGTCCTCCTCAGGTTCACCGACGTCTATTATGTCTAAAAATTGTTTAAGACGCTGCCCATTAACTTTGAAAATATGATTATTCTTAGGATCGCAGACATCTATCGAACCGTTCGGGTAAACCTTATGGACTATATACGGCCCATCCCAGCGAGACCTCAACTTCCTAGGAAATAAGTGAATGCGCGAATTATATAGTAAAACTTTCTGCCCAACACTAAAGGTTTTGCGCTGAATATTCCTATCGTGGTACGCCTTAACCTTAGCTTTGTAAATGCTAGTGCTTTCATACGCATCATTCCGAATTTCCTCTAGCTCACACAGCTGGAGCTTCCTATGGGCACCTGCCTCTGGCAAACTTGCGGTCACCGTCTGAATGGCCCAATGGGCCTTATGCTCCATCTCCACGGGCAGGTGACAGGCCTTACCGTAAACAAGCCGATAGGGTGAAGCACCCAACACGGTCTTGTAGGCAGTGCGGTAGGCCCACAACGCATCAATCAGCTGCAGGGACCAATCCTTCCTACTCGGGTTTACCGTTTTCTCTAAGATCCCCTTAATCTCTCGATTGGCCAGCTCAGCCTGGCCATTGGTCTAAGGGTGATAGGCTGTAGACACCTTGTGAGAGATGCCATACTTCCTCATCAATGCCTCAAAGGACCGATTACAAAAGTGGGTGCCCTGATCAGAGATAATGGCACGTGGCATGCCAAATCGCGATAAAATATTACTTTTCAAAAACTCAAGCACCACCTTTGAATCACTGGTCCTAGTGGGAATCGCCTCTACCCACTTTGACACATAATCCACCGCCAGGAGGATGTACTCAAAACCATGTGACACCGGGAATGGGCCCACAAAATCAATGCCCCAACAATCAAAGACCACCAACACATAAATATTGTGGAGGGGCATCATATTTCGCGGGCCGACTCTACCTAACTTTTGACACCTGTCACAAGACTTACAGAAAACATATGCATCCTTAAATAGATTTGGCCAAAAGAAGCCACACTGTAAAACTTTGGCAGTGGTTTTCTTGGCGGAAAAATGACCGCCACACGCCTCTGAATGACAAAACTCTAAAATTCCCCTCTGATCAACCTCGGGGACACAACGGCGCACTATCTGGTCCGCGCAGTACTTAAACACATATGGATCATCAAAAATATACTGCCGGACCTCTCTTAAAAATCGCTGCTTTTCAGGTGTAGTCCAATGGGGTGGAATCTGCCCAGTCACCAAATAATTGGCGCTATCCGCAAACCACGGGCACGCATTAGCAGCGAACAACTGCTCGTCAGGAAAAGTATCCGCAATAGGGAGATGAGAGGTGGGGTCCGCAAACTCCAAACGAGATAGATGATCAGCCACTACATTCTCTACCCCTTTCTTATCCTTAATGATGAGGTGAAATTCTTGCAGCAAAAACATCCACCGGATAAGGCGAGCCTTCGCATCCTGCTTGGTCATCAAATACCTCAAGGCCGCATGATCGGTATACACCACAATCTGCGACCCCACCAAGTAGGACCGGAACTTATCTAAGGCAAACACCACCGCTAACAATTCCTTCTCAGTGGTGGTGTAGTTCAATTGTGCCTCATTCAGCGTCTTGCTCGCATAATAAATAACACAAGGATCTTTCCCTCGCCTCTGACCTAAAACCGCTCCGACTGCATAGTCGGATGCGTCACACATCAACTCAAAAGGCAAACTCCAATCTGGGGACTGAACGATTGGCGGAGTTGTGAGACTCCGCTTCAACTTCTGAAAGGCCCCCTCACAAACGTCGGACCACACAAAGGGTGTGTCTTTCGCTAACAACTGACACAAAGGCCGGGAGATGGCGCTGAAGTCCTTAATAAATCGCCGATAAAAATCGGCGTGACCTAGAAATGACCGGACATCCTTGACAGTCTTTGGAGTGGGAAGATTTGCAATTAAGTCTATCTTCGCCTTGTCCACCTCAATACCCTTGGATGAGACAATATGTCCCAAAACAATTCCTTGGGTCACCATGAAGTGGCACTTCTCCCAATTCAGCACAAGGAGCTTCTCCTCGCACCTAGTCAAGACTTTTCCTAAGTTCTCGAGACATCTGTCAAACGAATCCCCAAAAACTGAAAAGTCATCCATGAAAACCTCCACAATCTTCTCTACCATGTCACTGAAAATTCCCATCATACACCTTGAAAAGGTGCCGGGAGCATTACACAAGCCAAAAGGCATGCGACGGTAGGCAAAAGTACACCATAAGGGCACGTGAATGTGATCTTTTTCCTGGTCCTCCATGGCTACCTCAATCTGATTGTAGCCAGAGTATCCATCCAGGAAACAATAGAACGCTCTGCCCGCAACTCTATCCAAAATTTGGTCAATGAATGGGAGGGGGAAATGATCCTTCTGGGTGCTCGCGTTGAGCTTCCGGTAGTCAATGCAAACTCGCCACCCGGTCTGCACACGGGTTGGCACTAACTCACCCTCCTCATTCCTCACAACAGTCACTCCTGCCTTCTTAGGCACAACCTGCACGGGACTTACCCACTCACTATGGGCAATCGGGTAAATGATACCCGCATCTAACAATTTAAGCACCTCCGTCCGAACCACCTCCTTCATATTGGGGTTCAGACGCCGCTGAGGTTGCCTAGAAGGCTTCACATCCTCATCCAGAAAAATGCGGTGTGTACACACTGTAGGACTAATACCCTGTAGATCAGCTATCGTCCAGCCAATTGCCCCTATATGCTCTCTCAGCAGGGCAAGTAATTTAGCCTCTTGATCCGCCTCCAAGGAGGAGGAGATCACCACTGGAAACGTATCATTACCTTTAAGAAAGGCATATTTCAACGTATCTGGTAGAGGTTTCAACTCAGGTTTTGGTGGCTGGATCGATGATGGGAGAGCTTTAGATAATGGGGCGCCCAGCGGTTCGAGAACTGGGTCCCAAATGGCGCCATATACATCCTCAACTGCTAGCATCTCCATCAAACTCCCGACCTCTGGAGAATCTAAAATTAACGCCTCATTGGCGGTCAGTGCTATCTCCAGAGGATCCTTATACAAAATATTTTCGACATGCTCTTGCACCAACGTGTCGATCAGACTCACCTCATAGACCTTCTCATCATCCTCGACTCGGCTATCCACATTGTAAACATTTACCTCCATCTTCAAGTCCCCAAATGATAATTGGACTTGTCCAGTTTTGCAATTCATTACAGCACTGGAGGTGGCTAAAAATGGACGGCCAAGGATAATGGGAGTCTTCTAAAAAACTTCCGGGATTGGACACGTGTCCAAGACAATGAAATCTACGGGGAACAGAAACTCCCCTACCTGAATCAACACATCCTCCACTACCCCCTTAGGAATTCTCACACTCCGGTCAGCCAGCTGTAGCGTGACCGGTGTGGCTTTAAGATCACCTAAGCCTAATCTCAAGTATACCGAATATGGGAGCAAATTGACACTTGCTCCCAAATCCAGCAAGGCCTTCTCAAAACTCTGGCCTGCAATAGCTATAGGGATAGTGGGACAACCTAGATCTTTCCGCTTAATCGGAATATCAGCTTGGAGAATGGAGCTCACTTGCTCCGTCAGAAGCACGTTGCACTGACTCTTAGTTCTCCGTTTCGATGTGCACAGCTCTTTCAGCACCTTAGCGAACTGAGGGATAGCGTCAATGGCTTCCATTAAAGAAATAGGAAACTGAACCTTCTTGAACAACTCAAGAATCTGGAAGTTTACATTGACATTTGGCTTTGCCACCAAGCGATGGGGATATGGTGCAACGGGTGGCAAAGGAGTCGTGGGGGCCGCAGATGCGGGCACCACCATCCCAGGTGACTCTGATTCTCTCTCTTCCTCAGTACACTTCCCCACGTCAGGGACAACTACTGGTGCAGCGCCCGGCTCCGGAAGCGGAACCGATTTTTGCTTCAGAGGAATAGTCTTATCGATCACCTTCCCACTTCTGAGAGTGGTGATCGCCTTTGCTTCCTCCTGACTGGGGTTAGAATTACTTGTGCCTGAGCCATCTCCCAGAAAATTAGTACCGACAGCATTGGCGTGAGGTTGAGAGGGAAATCTTCCCCTCTTTTGTTGGGTTTGCCCAACTGCTGCCGTCAACTGAGTCAATTGAGACCTAGTCAATTGAGACCTAATGTCTCCTATGGCTTGCTTAGTCTGCTCAGTAAAACTCAGTTGAGACTGCATGAGAGCCTTCAACATCTCATCAGTCTACTTATCCCTAGTAGGATGATTTATGCCTGGGGGTGGTCCAGAAAATGACGGACCGAACCCCTGCTGATTCTGTGAGGGATAACGGTATTGGGACATTTGGCCTTGAGGAGGCCGATATGGTTGCATCTGTTGCTGAGGTGGTGCATGGGGTGGCACTCGTACTTTAGGATCTCTCCAACTCAGGGCTGGGTGATGAGCCCAGCCCGGATTATAGGTGTTTGAGAATGGATCCCAACGTTGGTTCACCGCATTCACCTCAGTCTGGTTACTCTGGTATGCCTCCTTAACCATCTGAAAAGCGGGGCAGGCAGTCACTGAATGCCCCGGACACTCACAAAGCGGGCACACTTCCTCAACTCTCACATCATTCACCTGTTGGACTTGCTTCAGCCGCAAGTCCTCCATTTGCTTGGTCAATTTGTCCAGCTGAGCCTGGACAGTGTGTTCTCTCACACTAAGGGGGAAAATACCAGACCCACTGGGTCCCTGTGCAGCTATGGCCCTGTCAGCGAGGTCGGAAGGTTCCCAACTTCGATGCTTTTCGGCCAACTCCTCTAGAAAATCCCATGCCTCATCCGGGGCCTTATCTAGGAAATCTCCCTCTCTACAAAGGTACTCAATCTGCTGGGCCGTCGCAATATTTAGGCCTAGCTGGAAGAATGTCACCGACTGGTGTTTCTCATACCCGTGGTGGGGTAAAGACAACAGCAAGTCCTTAAACCTCTCCCAGCACCTAAAAAATGACTCGCCCTCTTTTTGTCTGAACGACTGGATTTGGCGAGTCAGGTGCTGTGACTTGCTTTCTGAGAAATACTTCCTATAGAACAGCTCCCTAACAGCTCCCCACGTTGTGAGAGATTGCTCCTTTTGCATTCTGAGCCACTTATCCGCACTATCCTTCAGAGAAGCGGGGAAAAGCTTAAGGCAAGCGTTTTCCCACTGGGTAGTGGTGGCTAGGGTGCGCACCAATCTCTCAAATGGCGGACATGCTCATACGGGTCCTCATTTTCCCTCCCATAAAAGAGAGGAAGGGCATTGTGGGTTCCCGGTTTCACCGGTTTCACAGTGAAAGCGTTGCATGCCTCCACAGTCTCAGTTGGCAGAACTATTGGGCCACGAGGAGTAGTCCTCGCGGGATGCATATAATCGCGCATAGTTCTTTGTTCTGCCATCGGTGGCTCAAATCCTAAGTCAAACAATGGATTGGGAAATTCTATGAATAGGTCGTCTATGGGAATGGATTCAGGTTGACCTACGGAAGACTCGGACTGAGTGGACAGCGACTCAAACTGGAATCCTACTGACTCAGACTGACTAGACTCGAGAGGAACTTCTACCAACGACTCTCTATCTATCCTAACTAGACGCTTAGACGGATCTCGGAAATAGAGTGGGTCCGCTTTTGGTGAACCCTTCCTACCGTTACCTATTTTGACTTTATTCTAAAAATAAAAACTAAAGATTTTTTTTTTTTTGAAATAAGAAAGAGAAAATTAAAACCAAAATTTGACAGACACTAACGACCCGAATTCTTAACACCTCTTGCCGTTCCCCGGCAACGGCGCCAAAAATGCTTGACCAAATCCTAGACCTAAATTAATGGGTTGCCCCAAGCGTAGGGTTGAGACCGGTGTAGCACAATACCCGGTAAGACCGGAATCGAATCCACAGGGACGGTGGAGAGTGCTTAACTAAAAACTCGGGTTGTAGGTTTAACACGGCTCTCAGGTAGCCACCCCTTGTAATTTGATGGGAGAACTAACTAAACTAAAGAAAATTTGGTTTTGCTTAAATTATTTAAAAGGAAGTACGGTCGTAGGGTTCATAACACCAGTGACCAGGTCCGGATATTTCCTGCTCCATTCGGTGTTCCAAAGAAAACGTTTGAATTTAGAGAGAAAAAGGTACCCCGAAAGATGCGAATCCTCGCGGTCGCCATTACCCATGTACAGCGAAGAACGAGTTTTGGTCCCCCGTTCCCCGCGTTCATGGGCTCCGACAATACCCGGATTCGTCCAACGGAAGTTCTTTAATAACCTAAAATTGCTTTTTCCCGTTATTAAGTTTGAAAATAGGAGCAAGAGCGTATCCAGTCCTGGCCACGGCGTGTTAATCACCCCGCGACCATACCTATGCGACTACTCACTCATATCCACTCGAACAATTACCAAGATTCTGAAATAAAGCATGCTATTATACTAGAATATGAATTAAAATAAGGATTCAAGATCAGATCACGGACAAACTCCCGTGAACTGAGATTAATGTAAATAAAACAGAAAGTTACCTAAGCAATACTTGAATCTGCGAACGAAACTCCAAAAATTCCAATGTAAAGATCTCTGGAAAGTAGTATCTCCGAAGGAAATAATCGGCTGCTAATTGGAAGAAGAGAAAACAAAATTCAAACCCTAATTCGGAACAAAAACGGAGTATTTATGTCCTTCCCGAAGTCAAAATACGTGGCAAAGTCAAACGCCTGATTTAGGCTATGCGGTATCGATACAGGACAATCCCTGTATCGATACCCGTAGGTTCTGTTCAGTTGCTGACGCCTGGGTATCGATACAGGGCTTTACCTGTATCGATACCGACTCCTTCAAATCGACTTTCAGCTTGCTTGCCCGTCCTTACTTGGGTCCCATCGGTTCCCAACATGCCCGATGTCTTGTGTCCACTTTACGTGCTCCTCCGGCCTGTTTCCTACAAGTCAAGCATAACAATACCATACAAAAGATAACACCGCATCAAGTGGAAAATGGAATAAATCGCGCCTCTAATGCGCTAATTCGCCCTACTTAGGCGCTTATATCTGTGACATTGCGCGCCTATCATTGGGTGTCGTGGAAATGATCACTGCAACCATAGAGGGTTTATAGTCACTCTCATGCGTAAGGGGTATTTATTAAGGCAAACTTCACACGGTGTTAGTGAAATTTACCCTGATTTTTTGGAATGTTTTGTCGTAAACTTTGCAGATTTCATTTTCAATATTTTTGTTTTTTGGATAATGGTCAGAACGTATTCTAAATCTGGTAGAGTGTTTAAGAGAAATGTGTATAATGCATTTTCCAACAGGAATAGTGTTTGATATATGTGCAAAATTCATTTTGTAGATCTTTTCATTAACCAAAATGAGAAAAGTGAAAAATGAGAAGTCAAAAAGCTCCTCCAATTGTACTTTTGACTTCTCCTCTCTAAACATCGAAACTGAGAACTCATTATTCCAGAATGAGTTTTGGTGAAAAACACCGAAACAATCAAAAGCTGAAAAAAATGAAAAAGAAAATGGAAAAAAGCTGTCAAACCCCCCCCAAACAGTTTTTTTTTTAATTGTCTGTCGTCGTCTTCTATGAACTCTTTTTCAACTTTGGTCTTTATTTATATTTTTTAATTTTTCGATTCTTCAAATCCAGACGAACACTATGAAGGAAAAGTTTGAGAAAATAACAAAAAAGATCATGCCAAAAATTCATCATTAAAATTGGCAAAAATGACCTTAAAAACTAATATTTGGGGTGTAATGACACACCCCAGCGGACCTGCTAACTCTTAGCCTAACCATGTGGCTCAAAAGGCTAACCTCAAGTTATATAGCAGCTGGTCGAGTTACGTTATATACTCCATCTACTTTTCCCAATTCCCTGACGTGGGATTGTTGGGCTCTTACAATATCACTACTTTAGGATGCAACGTCCTCGTTGCATTGGCCCGGCAAGCTTCCCCCGGTGGCCATGGTGTAGCACTTAGTTCTGCATAACACTTTGTTCCATCTTCGGAATTCAACAGATACTCCTACAGATTTTAGGGGTGGTTCCCACCATATAGACCGGAGTTGTGATCTGATACCACCTGTGACGACCCAATTCCCTGACGTGGGATTGTTGGGCTCTTACAATATCACTACTTTAGGATGCAACGTCCTCGTTGCATTGGCCCGACAAGCTTCCCCCGGTGGCCATGGTGTAGCACTTAGTTCTGCATAACACTTTGTTCCATCTCCGGAATTCAACAGATACTCCTACAGATTTTAGAGGTGGCTCCCACCATATAGACCGGAGTTGTGATCTGATACCACCTGTAACGACTTGCCCCAGCTGACCTGCTAACTCTTAGTATAATCATGTGGCTCAAAAGATTAATCTCAAGTTATACAGTAGCTGGTCGACTTACATTATGTATTCCAGCTACTTTTCCCAATACCCCGATGTCGGATTGTTGGGCTCTTACATGGGGTTTGCTTCTTTCTAAAGTCTCATATTTGAAACCTCTCACGTGCTATCAACTCTTTTGGGGCTAGTCAACACAAAGCTTTGTTCGGGCTTTAATTGGGCTCCATATTAGTGGGCAATGGAATTGGTCTTCAAAATTAGTCGAAGTGTGCATAAACCAGCCTGGATGCGTTCTCGGAAAAAACCTTTGACACTTGACACCTCCTCCAGAACTATCATCACTCAGTGGACCTATTATAATCCCATGACGCATTCATTCTTGAGATCGATGAGTACAAGAATCACATTAAAATCCAATGTTGATCGAATAACAATATATTGATCTCTACATAATTGTCCTGATAAAATTAGATTTACTGCGTCACAAAAGGATTATTCTTCAAGTTAAATCTGTTTCATAATACTACTAATAGTTGGTATTTATTCTTTCAGTACTGATTATGGTCTCGAGTCTCTCGACGGGATGTACATCATGATCGGTTCCGCAATTGTTGAAGCGAGCCCTGTAAGAGTCGACAACTGAGCAAACTGGACCTTCAAGTCCCTGAAAGAGATTGCTTCCATTTGTTTAAATCTAAGCTTTTTAAACAATTGAAGTAATTTGTCAAACAAATAACACCGATGAAGAGGATCAGATTTGGAAATAGATGTGTCCGAAACCATTTGATTAATGTGGGACTGAGACATGAAATGTGAGGTCCACGGTGTGGTGAAACTGGAGAGATTAGTTTGATTCATTCTAAAAAAATGTTCAATTAGATATTTCTTGAAGGGAAAATGCTACAATACACAACCCTTATTGGGTGTGTATCATACACACTCCTACCCCTACAAAAGTTACAATTTTTTTTTATAAAAGTTACGAGACACACCGAAATGTTATGAATCATATTGTTGAAAAGTTACGAAAAACTAAAAAATGTTACGATTGGCAATGAGGTGACACAATCTGGACCATACAATAAGTGCATATGGTACACACTTTTAATGAATGTTTATTGTAGCCATTTCCGAGAAGCCTTTCATGTCGTCCATTACTGAAGTCTGATAATAACAGTTGTTATATCTTGTGTTGTCACAAATGTCATTCATTTCTTTATTGTGGGCAGGTAGAAATTGGTCTTGTAATTGGATCGATCTTGAAATTTTTTTCTTGGTATGAAGCTATCCGAAGTTAATTTCCTTAGCTACGTCGATATCCAAGATTAGGATCGTAGTCGACTTCTATCTAATCTGTATTTATGATATCCGAAAGGGAAATGATTTGGACAATTTACTTTTTGAATAATCACACTCCAAAAACTCCAAAAATCGACATTTTTTAGTTTGTTTTGAAATTTGAATTATGTAAGGCTACAATTAATACACACCCATTAAAGACGTATCATATGCACCTATTGTATGGTCCATATTGTGTCACCTAATAGCAATCGTAACATTTTTTAGTGTCTCATAAGTTATATATAAAAAATTTGTAACTTTTGAGAGATATGATTCATAACATTTTCTCTATGATTCAAACATTTTGGTGCGTCTTGTAACTTTTATGTAAAAAAATCAACTTTTATACAAAAAATCGTATAACTTTTTATTCACAAGAGGTATTTGATCTGTAACATTTTTAGGAGTGTGTATTGTAGCGTTTCCGTATTTTGAGCGCTAAATTCCAAACATTGAAGTATGGTTATCATTATATATATATATAGAGGAACTATCTAGTCTGGGATTCCCGGAGTTCGGGATCCACCTTCCTAATATAGTTTTTTGATCCGAAATGTCCAATGTGTTTAAAACGTATTTTTAAGGGTCCTCGCGAGAAATTGTAAAAAAAAAAAAAAAAAGGGAAGGGATTGATCCGAGCAGTTTTTCATAAAACTGTAAATGTCCAATTTTTGTGGAAAACTGCTCGGATCAAGTCCTTTCCGGCAATTTTTTTTTATGATTTCTCATGAGAATCCTTAAAAACACATTTTAAACACATTGGACGGTTTGGATTATGCAAAAATACATTTTAAAACCTTCAAAACACCTAAAACCTCCAGTCCAGGATCTTGGACTGAATAACTGGTGTGTGTGTGTGTGTGTGTATATATATATCATGATCTATTGAGGGATCCCTCACGGAAATTTCGTGCGGACCTCATGGAATGGGGTTAAAACGTGTTCTTAAGGGCCTACCGAGGAATCGCCAAAAAAAATATCCGGAAGAGCTTGATCCGAAAAGTTGAATATGGGGAGTGGTCCGCACCAAATTGTCGGTGAGGGATCCCTCAATAAATCGTGATTATATATGCACATACATATATAGTGCCAAAATCATTTGTCTATGTGAAAATCTTATCATTTTCTTGTTCTTTTTTCCTCCCAAAATCTTTATGCTCCATTAAAATAGAAGACCCATATTTGACAATTCAACTAAAGAAAATAAAGATGTATTAAATCGTAGTCCAAAGTGTTATCCACTAAGAAGTTAGGGATTCGAATTTCCTCCTATTCAGGCTTTGTTCTGTTTGGGTTTTGAGTGAGGGTTTTAGAGGTAATGAGTAGAGAGAGAAAGAAATAAAATTTTATTGGGGACCGTGCAGAGTGGGTCTCAAGACCGAAACCGAACAAGGTGTTTATTTATCGAGATTGTCTCTCCTCTTATTAAAGTACTATTGGTTAGGTTGAGTTTTGATTGTGAACTTGTTTGTAGTTGGTATCTTGATACATTCATTGTCCTAACGCTTTTAATAAATACAAATATGCTACTAGTATTTTTATGTACCGATAGATAAATAGACAAAAGTACTTTTTATTGACACCCAATCCGAAATTTTTATCCATTTACGGGTATGTGTGTCATTTTTCAATTGCTTATATTTTTCAATATATAATGTTTTTTACAATTTTAAAAACTTTGTTTAATAGTACTCATTGAGAACTATCAAATGAGATTAATATTGAATATATGTAACATTATACATTAAAAAATATAACTAATTTTTTGATGTGTTTGGGAATAGTTAAAGTGAACAACAAATATGGAATGAGGGAGTATTATTGACCCCAGATTTTATGAATTTTTGGTTGTTTTCAAACGGAAGAGAGCAAGTTTCCATAAAATGGAAGGGAAGAAGTTCCCATAAAACTATTAGTGGGCGTCAAAATCGTGGACCCTGCTTAATTTCTCTATTGAGAGCCTCTGCGAGATTGGGTAACTGTAGTACATATATTGGACTGCTTGTTTCTGTTACACGGACATCCACTTAACCAATGTCACCTCAGTGCATTGTTTTTTCTTACATGGGCCCGTCCTCGTCCAATCATTTTCCCCTTTCTCTTTACACCACTCCTACCAAAGTTGTCAAATTCCGGCGACGAAAGTGTACCTCTTCTCTGTTGAGAGTCTGGTGTATTACAGTATTAGTACCGGATATACTAGTGTGTCTTTTGGTACGGATTTACTACAACACATATTTAGTACTATATTTTTAATATATTGACGGAGAACCAAAAAACTCGAAGTACAGAAGTAGAACAATAAAGAATTGTTGTAAGGTCCATTATAATTCTTTGTAACATGTTTAGTCCACCTCATATTTTCATAAACTTACAATCTATTTGTTTTACATTTTCTAAGGTGTAAGATACAATCTCCATTTTTAATGGACAAATATACCCACACATATCATAATATATTCTTGCCGGAAAAGTCGAAGGAAAAGTTCACTGGAAAATTCATCGGCGCTTGAAAATTAGACTTCGCTAGAAAACTTGCCGGCTCGGATAACCATATTTGGAATCACAAGATGTGGTTATCTGGACTCACAAAATGTGGTTATCTGCAGTATATATATACAAGAACAACTTCCAATAAGGGACCCTTATATAAAAATACCATGCGGACCTAGCCTTTTTTTGTGTTTCCGGACCAAATTTTGACGATCCGAACCGTTCAATGTTTTTAAAATGCATTTTTAAGGGCCTCCGCGAGGATTTGTCCAAAAAAAAATACTCGGAAGGGCTTCATCCGATCAGTTTTGGTTAAAAACGCTATATATAACGGTTCGGATCGTCAAAATTTGGCTCGGAAGGTGAGGTCCGCATTTTAACTTAGATAATGGTCCCTTATTGGAAGTTTTTCCTATATATATATACCTTAAATAAAGAATTGTTATAGGGTCCATTATAGCTTTTTATAACACCTCTAGTCCACCTAATGTTTTCATAACATCTCTAATCCACCAAACCACTTTTTTTATTCTCTTAGGTCCATTCTATTTTTTTACTAGACAATGTACCCTTACATTAAATTGAATACATAATATACATTTGCCGGAAAAGTCGCCGGGAAATTGGACTTCGCTGGAAAAGTTCGCTGGAAAATCCTGCCGGCGCCGGAAAAGTCGCCGAAAATTGGACTTCGCCGGAAAATTGACCGGCGCAGATGTGGTTATCTGAACTATGTCATTTTTTTAAAAAAAACCTACTTAGGATCAGATATGGTTATCTTGACTCGCAAGAGGTGGTTATCTGTACTCATAAGATGTGGTTATCTGGGCATATTTTTGTTTAAAAAACTTACTTGGAATCAAGTCCTCAACCACCCATGCACTACAAGGTAGCAGCACAAACCCTCTGCTTTTAACATAAAAATTTTACTGAAAATTGAATAAAACAAAAAAATCACTTTTTCAAAATGGAGGTGGTTATCTAAACTCATAAGAGGTGGTTATTTGAACTCATAAGAGGTGGTTATCTGAACTAATAAAACAGAGTACATTCATCACAAACTCATCCAAACAACAGAAAAATGTAGAATCGCAATATTAAGTAGTACTAGAAAGCAAAGAAGTAGATATAGATCTAGAATTCCAATCAAATCCAAACTAAGAACACCAATCCATAACAGATACGACTATTATATCGTATATACTCTCCTACCATAACCGATAGTCACAAACTCATCAAAATCACTAGAAAGTAGAATCGAAAAGGTGATGCAGTACTAGAAATCAATGAAGTTTAGATATAGAATTCGAAACAAAATTCGCACTGAGAAAACCAATCCATAATCTACACGCCTAATACAACACTATATGTATGTATAAGCTCCTACCATAACCGATAGTCAACGAAATCCGTATCATCACCAGCAAGATCTTCAGAATTTGAGCGCAGATTCGAAGACGACCGAATCTGTCCGGTCTGCCTGAATAATCCGAGAACAGCCTGTAAATTTGTTAGGACAAAATCAGATTAACCAACCATACATCTCCCGATCGTACATCTCGAACGCGTCGCTGATCTCCTGCACCGATATCAGACCGTTCTTGTCCCTATCGTACAACTTGAATGCGTTGCTGATCTCCGTTCCGCTTCCTCGTTCGCCATCGCCGTCAGGCGCGGCGGTTGCGCAGTGGAAGTCGGCGAACTCGTGGAGGTCGATGGCACCGTTGCCGTCCGTGTCGATCTCTGTCACGACTTCTTTGATCTCCTCCGAAGAGGTCCTGTCGACGCCGAGGGCTTTGAAGACAGATTGAAGCTCGAACGTAGTGATAAGGAGGCAGGGGTATTTGTGTCTATTGGACACGCGTGTGGACTGTTGATGTTATGAAATTATGTAGTGGACCCTTGGCTTTAGGAAATTGGTATAGTGGACTGGAGAGCAACTCACCCTATTTTTAAGGGTGCTGATTTTGGAGCTCCCTTTTTTTTTTTTTTCAGACACTCCAATATTTAATGAAGTTACAAAACTACCCTTTTTAAAATATAAAAATTACTGGAGGCACTTTACCCACAAATTATCTTCTCATTTACTAAGGCACTCCAAACGAAAAAATGAACCAAAACCAAACATAAACATTAGGTTCTGAACATTAACATTAACATTACGTTTCAAACATTAAACATCCACAACATAAGGCATTAGGTTCAAAACATTAAACATGCATCTATGCCAGATTACTTCACGCCACTTTGCACTAAAAAAAAAAGAACATTGCTAGAATTCTCTAAAATAAACAACACCCGCAATTGAAAATGTTGATGCTACAAAATCTTCTCAACGGTTGCGACACAAGATTTTTATATTTTCGTACTCATTATCTACCATTTTTCCCTCAAAATCTTCATAACGACCGCAAATCTACATTTTAAAACTCACAGTGAAACAAACAAAACACATCACCAAAGGTAGAGAACTCTTGAGAGAAAAAGTAACAGAACTCTCAAGAAACTTTGCATGGACAAAAGGAAGGATGGTTCTACAATCATAGGCCGAAGACCACTTGTCCAGATTGTCCTGGTGCAGAACATGGAGACAATAACATAGAGACTGTACCAAGGAAACATTACACATGGAAGTAGGCAATTCAGTGACGTGCAGTAAAAGGAGTTGAACAACTATCTGATTTTTTCTAAAAAAAAAAATATTTGTTTTTTTTGGATTGTCTGAAGTAAAGGAGAAGAGTAAAGACTTTTTGGAGTGTCTAAAGTAAATCATGGAACTTGCAAAAGGGTAATTTTGGAAGACTATTGTAGCTTGGAGTCCTTGCATCAAAATTGGGAGTGCGAAATGCGAATATCAATTTCCTTTTTTAAAGCCTAATTGGGATCATATATGATTATCTAGACTCACAAGAAGTGGTTATCCGGACTCATAAGATGTAGTTATCTGGACTATATCTTTTTTTAGAACGTCTACTTGGGATCAGATGCAGTTATTTTTTATCTTTTATTTTTATTTTTAATAAGACTATTTTTTGTTATCTTAAATGAATCAGTGAAAACTATTTTTGTTGTTTCATATATAAATAAACTTTTATGAATAAATAAAATAATATGAAAAAGGTTACTTTATTATTTTACAACAAATAAGTTCACATACAACATAGTTCACTCTCTCACCAGGGAATCACGTGGCTTACTCAAAAGTAAGCCACAGTTAATGTATAATCACAGTTAACCACAATACAATTAACCACAGTTAATGTATAATCAAAAGTAAGTACAGAATCGAATAACAATTAAATGGTTTAATTAACTAGCCTTTAGCTTACGTTTTCATTTAAGTTTTCAACCTTGAGAACATCCTCCCAAATAACCAGTTAGTCTATGGCCATATATTCGTGATTAAACTCCCGCTTGCTTACCTTTATTGGGAGTCTAGATGAATGACCTAAGTTATCTACTTAGTTGGATTCATCAATCGCCTCACAAGGATGAATTCTCCAGGGTCTGTCGATACTTCTGGACCCATAAGGAATTGACTGTAACCTCGGGAGTATATAGACCGTTACTCGATACTATAATACAAACCGCCCCTATATCACCAACTATAATACAAACCGCCCCTATATCACCAAAAATTCAATATAGAGTAATCACGTAATGCCATAACTTAGGGTTTCGAATCTCTGGAAATCATAATATCTCCTCTTTCCAAAATCAACTAGCTATCTTCCATTTATAATCCTGAGACTTAGCGGGATGGCCTCCTGAAAGCTTATCAAACACCATTTGTAATCGTTGTTCCAATCTCATCAAATACCATATGTAAACCTTATTCGGATTTTTCATTAACTTAACCTCTGTGTGATCTCCACGTACGAACTCTAGACCTAGAAACCTGTTGTCCATTCTAACATTCCAACAATTTCACGATAATCAAACACAATAAGCAAAGCAAAACGATAACGATAATGATAGTTCAAGGGCTCACTCAATAACGAAATATTCCATAACGATTCATATGACACTCCGGTGTTTAGCATAATTTTGCAATTCGTAAATAATCGGTATTTTAAGGAAGAAAAGGGTTAAACAGAAAATAAATAATCTATGAGTGTCAAAAATATAATTTAAATAATATACAGTCGGTATCATAATTTTATTGAAGAATAGTGGTAAGATAGTAACTTAGTATGTCTAGGGGCATTTTTGTAATTTTACTAAGCATAGGCATTTTGGTATTAATACTAAGTATGAGGGCATTTCCGTTATTTGCCATCGGTTAAGGGTTATGTAGTAAAATGCCTTAGTTTAAGGTTTCTTATGCGATATGCTCTTATTCGTTAAATCTCAATTAATTCTATTGTAAATAGTTCACAAAATCATGAAAAACATTAAAAATTGAAAGATATAAGCAATAAAAAATGAAATGAATTAAAAAAAAAAGGATCAACAAAGGCGGACAGAGGGAGTATGTTGTTACAAAATGATTTTTGAAGCTTTTTAATAAGTATAATATTTGTTTATACTTAATAATTCACTAAAGGAAAATAGGTAATTTTATAATGAAGAGGGTATCTTGGTAATTTTACAAGGCTAACAATATCTATACTTATCAGGCAATGTGGGGATGTCTAAGAGGCCCGATAGAGATGTAATGTTGGCTACTGACAATTCTTGTAGCTTTCCTCCGAACAATAGAGTTGGAGATTTTTTGGGTGAGGCAAATTCTCGCACTGAGAATTGCGATAATCTTAGCTTGAAAGATTTTGGGTTGGCATTTGAGAGATATGACATGGATGATACTCTTATTTCCAACTTAGAGTACCAGTAGGGATGGGCATGGGGACAGATCGAGGGCGGAGAGTACTATCTCCACCCCCAATCCCCAAACTCCTTCTCCATATCCATCTCCTACCCGATCCCCAACGGGGCTTTATTTTCATCCTCCATCCCCACTCCAAATGGGGAATGGGGATCCCGTGGGGATCCTATCATTTAAAAAAAAAATATATATTACTAAAAATCTAGAATCTCAGTTACAAATTAAATGCTAAAATCAAATTACAAGTAGAGGTGTCGAATGAGTCAGCATGGTATCCATGTGTAAGCGTAAGTGTTTGCCGGTTTCAATTCAAGTTGTATCCAATATCAACCAGATTTCAAATTTGAAAACTAAAGGAACCACAAGCAAGATAACATATTATGGTATCCATCAGTCGTAGAAAAAATTAAGTGTATCGCGTATCAGTAGGCATTTAATCAGATGAAAAGTATCATTAAAAAAACACAAATTGGGTCCCAATTGACAAGCTTTCTAAACTCGATCGAGAAGAAAGTTTACACAATTGATTTCATCAATATGAACAACAAAATCAAGGCTTGATTGGAAAAATATTGTTTTTATTTTGCATTTTTTTTGTGTTTATTTTAAGGAATGCATATGATTTATGGTTGAGTAAATGTCAACATAGTTGGGATGTATTCAAATTATAGTGGTGTATTTTTTATTTATTGTATTACAAAATTCATTACAAAATTCTTAATCACATTTATTGTATTACAAAATTCAATTATGATAAAATGTTTGGAGAAAATTTAGTATGACCCCATGTGTATGGAGAAAATTTAGTGGGACCCAAACGTTTCATAACTCATGAAGAGACCCCTATATTCGGGGATTCGGGGACGGGGCGGAGCGGGGATGGATCGGGGAACGGATTCGGTGCGGATTCGGGGCGGGGACATTCCTATATCCATCCCTACCCAATCCCCAAGCATTTTAAAAAAAAATCCCCATATCCTATCCAATCTCAAATAGATCTCCATATTGCTGATTCGTTCGGATCGGAGATCGGATCGGATTCGAACGGATCGGAGGAAATGGCCAACCCTAAGTACCAGTGTAGTTCTAGCCCGGTTTCTCTCAAGCAAAACGAGTCAATGAGCATATGTCCGAGGTCTGGAAATGTAAGGGGAGATAATTCTAGTGGGTGTATTGAGTTTGCTCCGAATGTTCTTTATTAGGGCCCAAGGGGAAAGGAGTTTAAGCTTAATAGTGGCGGATGTTCCTTTGATGCTATTCACAAATTGGAAAGAAGAATGAGAAGATCTAAGAGGAAAATCAACAAGAAGAAGCGTATCTTAGAGTTCGGGGTTAAGGCCGACAATTTATGCCTTAAGAAATAAGAAGTTCCTTTCTTCTTCTCTATCTTCCGATGACATCCGGAACAGAAATTCCATTCTCTTCAAAAATGCGCGCAAGTCGATGGATACAATGGCCTCGTTGGGTGTTAAGTTTAAAGGGGGGAGAAGCTCTAATTTGAAGAAATTTGCGAAATTGGAGGAAGCTCAAATATTAAATAGGATCAATGCTCTAGACAACTTGGAGGATTTTGATATCTTGGAGGAGGTTGATGATTTGGAGGAAGATGGCTCTATTTCTCTGAAACTTTAAATTCAGGCTTTGCCTTTTTTTTTTTTTGGCTTTGGCTCTTTTGGGTTCCGTTTCGGTCCTTTCGGTTTGTCCTTTTGGGATTTGTTCTTTGTTTTTTTTGTGGTGTTAGGGTTTGCTTTGGGTTGTGTTTTTTGCGGTTTTGGGGCTCTAGTTTTGGAGTGAGTTGGACGTGATTGGTGGACGTCCGGACGACGTTGTGAAATAGAGTAAGGCAGTTTTCAGTTCGGGTTTCGTGAAACCCTTCGGATGGGGGCTTAACTCTTGGACTATAAACTACCTCTAGGCTACTCTAACATATATTTATACTTAGAATTGAAGGGCAAGAAGTTTCTACCTTGAAATTAAAAGATTTGGCGAAAATCCAGTTTTTGGTGAAAATGGAGTGGGGTGGACGTCCGGTCTGCCATAGTTGCAATTGGTGGTGGCTTGGGACTTCTTAGAACTCTTCTACGTGATGCCAATGAATATATTCTTGTGGGGTGGTTTATGGTGATGAAAACCCAATTTTCACTCTCTCCCTAGACCTCCATTGATGAAGCTCTCACTTCTCTCTCTCTCTCTCTCCCCTGTGTGATTTTCAGGAAAAATATGAAATGTGGAGTGTGTGACAGTGGGAGGCCGGATTTGAGGGGAGCGGTGTAGAACAACATGTGGGATGATGATGGGATGATAGGAGGGAGTGATGGGCCTAGTTGATGATAGAGGAGGGGTGGAGTGTATATGTATTTATTATGCATATATATGACTATACGTGTATAAGTGTGAGTATATATGTGCGTGGGTATAAATATATATGTATATCATACATATATATGTAACGTAATGATAAGGTTCACAATGCAGTAATTTTAGACTATTAGGGGTTCTTATGCAAAACTAGAAAATTTAGGGTTTAAAAATGTAATTAACAATGATCAATATAATTATCTGCATTAAAGAAACTAAATAACCCTAATTTTATAATAAAATTCGGAATATTACAAATTTATTCTGGTACGAGCTACAAAAACACACATAAATTTACTATCTAAACACCTCCATAGACCTCGTTCGGTTGTACCGTTGTAGGGAAATTTTGTAAAATGGTGGGATATGACGTACAAATCAACAGTCCTGCACATTTCATTGTTTTTACTTAGTAAGAAATTTGTGGGACCCATAACGCCAATTTTTTCATTGAAAAACACTTTTCCAAATAAATACGTCGTACTAAAGGACAGGAATTTTAGTTTTCTTGCAAGATTTTTTGTCAACACTTACAAGAAACTAAATTTTCTTTTCCTTTAATTCACTTCACTTCATTTTTGTTGAGTTCACATTTCCCATCAAACCGCGAATTGCTTGACCAAATCCTAGACCTAAATTAATGGGTTGCCCCAAGCGTAGGGCTGAGACCGGTGTAACATAATACCCGGTAAGACCGGAATCGAATCCACAGAGACGGCGGAGGATGCTTAACTAAAAACTCGGGTTGTGAGATCTAAAACAGCTCTTAGGTAGCCACCCTTTGTGATTTGATGGGAAAATTAACTAAACTAAGATAAAACTGATTTGATTAAACTATTAAAAGCAAGTACGGTCGTAGGGTTCATAACAACAGTGACCAGATCTAGATAGTTCCGCTCAGTTTGATGTTCTGAAAATGTTTGATTTTAGAGAGAAAGAGATACCTCGAAAGATGCGAATCCTCGTGGTCGCCGTTTACCCATGTACAGCGTAGAACGAGTTTTGGTCCCCCGTTCCCCGCGTTACATGGGCTCCGACAATGCCCGGATTCGTCCAACGAAGGTACTTTAATAACCTAAAATTGCTTTTACCTTTGTTAATTCTGGAAACAGGAGCGAGAACAGACCCAGCCCTGGCCACGGTGTGTTAATCACCCCGCGACCATACCTATAGAACTACTCACTCATATTAGCTAGAACGAATAACAAAATTCTGAAATTAAACATGAAGGTTGCTAGTCCCGAGCAACGAAAAGAATAAAACAAATAAATAAATGGATAGATCTTTTAAACCCCCGGGCGGCCCCGGTAGGACGAGTGAAGTCTCGTGAGGGTTTTCAGCAGTGATAACCCACAAAACACAAAGGACTCGGACATTTGAATGCAACTCAACCCAATCAATAGCTTCTCGAAACACTACAGTGACTGTCAGGCAAGTCAAAGACAAGACATTTCATCCATGGACAAAGTTAAACAAGTGAACTTCGCAGCAAACTTAGCACAAAAATTAATCCTCTCACCTACGATCGGATAGGGATTTTTCACATAACATGCGTGTAAGTGAGAATCACACATAGAAATTCACTAATCCCGAAAACAGTTCACACAATATCAATAGCCCGGTGTGTCTCTAAAAACTCACCCCTTCCCCTAATGATTAATCTTTTTTTTCCTTTTTTTTTTTTGTTTGTTTTTCTTACCACTTTTTTCTTGTGGTCGTGCAATGCCTGGATCTGTCGAGCTTTCTAGTTGACCCATGTAACGAGCTTTAGGTCGGTCATCCCCAAGCCAAATGGCCTTAGAGTACCAGGTTTTAAGGGACCCCTACGGACTTAATCGCTCAAGTCAAAAAGGCTTAATTGAGATCCAGACTAACCAAATTTAGCGATGCTTTCACAAGGTCTATCCATCTTTTGACGCGAACAACACGGTGGGAGCATACCCCGATTGTCCGGTTACTACTCAATGGACGCCCGGATAAGCATTAACAATATAACACACATAACTTCTTTTTTTTATTGGGGGAGGAGTTCCAAAGATTCTATTGAATCAGTTAACACATACTGAAATATCAAGACATATGAACCAAACTCGAGACTGGTGAATACTCAAGTGGAGCAGTGTGTGTGTGAGAGCATGTTTCCAGCTGACCAAACGCTATCTGACTATAGACGAAACAGGCTAACTAAAGGCTTCCTAAACATCATGTTCACGAGCTTAAGTCTATCCATGAAATCATATCGAGACTTCGACTCGCACAACAACCCCTATAGTTCGAATTAGCAGTCATCAACCAAGAATAGTTACACCCAGGCATCCAAATTCTTTTTTTTTTTTTTTTTTTTTTGTACGAATGAAAAACATGTACGAAGTACACCCTCCCCCCAAATTGAAGCATGCTATGTCCCCAGAGCATGGAGACACACAAAATAAAATAACAAGGGGAAGAACTGGACCTCTCGGTGGCAGCCAACCACCATGACCTCGGCCGATGTATGAGGAATTTCGGGTACTCTCTCCGTGCACCCTGCAAAAAACATCAGTCCCGCCCGCTCGTGGAAGCCGGGCCACAACAAGAAATAAAGAAGATGAAGAACACCACCAGACATTCACGCAGTCTCACGTGTCATACTTTTCTCCCCATCCCCCAACTTGAATGGAAGAGTGGGTGGCTATACAAGACCATCATGTTTTTTTGTTTTTTTGTTTTTGAATTAATTTTAATTGGGAGAGAGAGAAAGAGAGAGAGAGATCTTTGAAACGTGGAATTCGAAAATTAATCAAATCCACAAAGATGAATCCCCTGAATGCACCACCCCACTCTAAGCTTTTTGCTAAAAACTGAACTCGGCCAGACCACAAGAAAAGATACTTCGAGTAAAGCAATTGCCGAATTGTTTTAAGAAATTGAAGTGCCTCTAAGTGCTCACGTGGAACCAAATTAAGTTTCGAGCAGTGGACATAATTTGCAATAGAAGGAAGATAAACAAAATCGTTATCATCAACACCAAGAAAATCAATATGTTCCACTACCGTCGACTTCGACTCTTCTATCGAAACCTCATCCGCCAAGTTTGGTTTCTCAACTAATTCTTCCTCAACAAAGTCTTGGTCCCCCAAAATAAGAGACTCACTCTCACACCCATACTTCCTATCTTGCTCGTCCATTAAGAACTGCAAATAATCAATCTCAGCGTCCCACTCCTCAGTAGTGGGAGATTGTTCGATCGGACCATCATACAGAGGGCAGTGAGCTCCTCGTTCTCTAGACTCATAGGAACGCAAAAGGAAAACGTAGGCAGTGCGGATCAACAGTGGAAGATACATGAGAGGGGGTTCGACCTTTACATTAGACTCAAGGGGGGAACATTGGGCAGTGAGCTCCTCATCCCCTCCAAACTCAGAAGGTTCCACCAAACCATCATCCACCCCACCCTCAATGACAAGGTGGTCAACTTCCTCTTCTCTCTCTTTCGCAGCAGTAAGCTCCTCATCCCCTCCAAATTCAGAGGACTGTGGTAAGACCAAGTCAATCTCCTCAACATCGTTAACCAGACCTACTTCCTCTTCCCTAGGAGTAAACTCCTCATTCCCTCCAAACTCGGAAGGTTCCCCCAAACGATCATCAACTCGTCCCTCAATGAGAAGTGGGTCGACCTCTTCTCTTCTATTGACTTGAGGCGGAGAAGGAAATGGCTCCCACTCCTGTTGGATTTGTCCCACTGCCTCTGTGAGTTGAGTCAACTGGGACCTAAGGTCCCCAATTGCTTGGGTGATTTCCACGGTGAAGGACATTTGCGATCGCACAAAAGTCTGTACCATCTCCTCAAACTCGTCATCATGAGGGGGATAAGTCAGCTCTGGGGGTCGGCCAGTAGAATAAGGATCAAACCGTTGCGGGTCTTGGGAAAGGGAGCCAAATTGGGTCATGTGGGTCTCATAGTCCCAAAAGGGTTCAGGACTTTGTGCTAATTGACTCGAAAAAATGTCTGAGTAATGCTCGTGATCCCAAGAGGACACAAAGGTACCCGGTTGACTTGAAGAGATATTCTC
Organism: Vaccinium vitis-idaea; assembly: GCA_963854785.1. NCBI lineage: Eukaryota > Viridiplantae > Streptophyta > Magnoliopsida > Ericales > Ericaceae > Vaccinium > Vaccinium vitis-idaea. The sequence continues at coordinate 17,502,472 of OY978223.1, read as the reverse complement.
ATAACCCCAAGTAAAATTTTGTATTTGTGCAGATTGACTCGAAGGAATACCTACTTGGCTCTCAAAATTCCAATAGGGTTCATTAATTTGTGCAAATTTACTCAACAACATACTATGGTGTCGCTCTAACTCCCCAGGGGTATCAAGAAGGCCCATCAGTTTTTTTTTTCAAGACACAAAACACTTACCACTCGACTGACTCCAGATGACTCAACCTAGAAACAAAAAGATGCTAAAAACAAAAGACACTTTTTTATTTTATTTTATTGACTCAGATAAAAACACAAAGATACTAACCCGAATTCTTAACACCTCTTGCCCTCCCCGGCAACGGCGCCAAAAATGCTTGACCAAATCCTAGACCTAAATTAATGGGTTGCCCCAAGCGTAGAGCTGAGACCGGTGTAGCATAATACCCGGTAAGACCGGAATCGAATCCACAGAGACGGCGGAAGATGCTTAACTAAAAACTCGGGTTGTGAGATCTAAAACGGCTCTTAGGTAGCCACCCTTTGTGATTTGATGGAAAAATGAACTAAACTAAGATAAAACTGATTTGATTAAACTATTAAAAGCAAGTACGGTTGTAGGGTTCATAACAACAGTGACCAGATCTAGATAGTTCCGCTCAGTTCGATGTTCTGAAAATGTTTGATTTTAGAGAGAAAGAGATACCTCGAAAGATGCGAATCATCGTGGTCGCCGTTTACCCATGTACAGCGTAGAACGAGTTTTGGTCCCCCGTTCCCCGCGTTACATGGGCTCCGACAATGCCCGGATTCGTCCAATGAAGGTACTTTAATAACCTAAAATTGCTTTTACCTTTGTTAATTCTGGAAACAGGAGCGAGAACAGACCCAGCCCTGGCCACGGTGTGTTAATCATCCCGCGACCATACCTATAGAACTACTCACTCATATTAGCTAGAACGAATAACAAAATTCTGAAATTAAACATGCTATTAAACTTGAATATCAATTAAAACAAAGATTCGAATCTCAGATCACGGACAAACTCCCGCGAACTGAGATTAAAGTAAATAAACAGAAACGCTACCGAAGCAATGCGAGAATCAGCGAATAAAACTCTAAAACTTCAATCGAACAAGCTCCGGAAAGTAACAACTCCAAAAGAAAAACGGCTACGAAAAACTAAGAAAAACCTAGCCAAGTTCGAACCCTAATTCGGAACAAAAATGAGGTATTTATCCTCCCCCGAAGTCAACACACGTGGCAAGTCAAAACGGGCAATTTAAGACCCTCGGTATCGATACAGGAGAAGACCTGTATCGATACCCAGACATTCTGTTCGCGTTTGATCACTCGGGTATCGATACAGGACAACCCCTGTATCGATACCAGCACCCTTAAAATGACTTTCAAGCTTGTTTGGTCGTCCTCACTTGGGTCCTACCGGTTCCCGACATGCCCGACCGTCTTGTGTCCACTTTACGTGCTCCTCCGACCTGTTTCCTACAAAACAACCAAAAATACAAAAAACAAAAGACAACACCGCATCAAGTGAAAAATGGAATAAATAGCGCCTCTAATGCGCTAATTCTCCCTACTTAGGCGCTTATATCTGTGATATTGCGCGCCTATCACGAATCCAATCCAAACCAATCCAAGCCGAAGGGTTTGGTTCGGTTTTCTTGTAATATGGTTTGGTACCGGTTTCAAAAAATTAAAAACCGTCATAAGTGGTTTGTTTTTTGGATTTACATTGATGGTTTCGTTTCCAAACCGATCCAATCTGTATAATATTTATATAGATATATATTTTATATACTATATGTGGAATTTGTTGAGATACACAGAATCAACTTTTTTTTTTCCCTAGTCAATTATTAATGTCCTAATCTAATACTTCATTCCACCACTCCATTTATTCACTAACAAGATTAAACCCCTAAATTTCTATAAATGGTAACTTATTCTTATGATTTTTATATAATAAACATGCACGGCTCAGACTTAGTCAATTGATTTCCTAATTTTTTTTGGTTGTTAACTAATTTCCAAATCGCAAGTGGTGGCTAGCTCACGCGGTAGAGCTCTTGGATGCCTTACACTGCTTCCCGTGATCGAGTCTCATTCCCCCCTCCCCTCATGTAATAGATTAAGAATGACGAATGGCAAAAAAAAAAAGAAAAAGAAAACTAATTTCCAAATCTAGTACTATATTACATGGCCTTCTTTCTTTACTAATTACTAGTATTCTACTCTTTTTTAGTTAGTTGATGTTACCTAGTTTTGGTGATTGACTTGTTTTAATTTAGTTACGAGATAACTTATCTATGTACTAAGTAATTTAAATTGTTTTTGAAGATGATATCTCAATTTCAATAGAACCGTGGTCCAAAATCGAAACCGAACCATACTTCAATGGTTTGGATTGGTTTGGTTCTATGAATTTTATGGGTTGGTTTGGTTCTTCAAATTCATAATCCGTAGCTAGTGGTTTGGTTCTTAGTTTATCATAAAATCGGACCAATCCGGTCCATGCTCACCTCTATAAAGGGAGCCTAAGGGTTGTTAAAAAAACAGAAGAAAACACCTTCCTAGGGAAAGATTTCCCTTTAGTTTTGCTTGCCTTTGTTTAGTATATATAACAGGGAAGATTTGCCCTCTGCTCACGTCTCTCTTGCCAAATGAATTTTTGGTATTAATTGCTACTCAACAAACACCAAAATGGCCGATACCTATAGAGTGAGTACTAGAACCATAAGGCCTTATCTGAATCTTACATTTATCAACATCACATACAATTTGTCGCAACGACACAACCACCACCACCACCTTCTTCCGTGCACTTCTTCCTCCTGTCACGCCCTTCTCGCCTTCATTATCCCGGTGCTCATCAACCTTATCCAAGTCAAGTACCAGGGGAACCAAACATCCCCTTTCGCAACCCACCTCAAATCCACGGGCGTTGCTGTCGTCAGTTTGCTCTTGTATTGCTTGGCATACGATGCTGAGACCAGAGTAACCTCTTCCCCATTATGGCCAACTTATGCGTGGATTCCTGCCCGTGCCATGGCGGTGTTTGGTTCCCTCTCCATGGCAGCGCTGGCATCCGTTCTGGTACCGGACTCACTAGGCCCAATTCTAAGCTTTCTGTGCGTGTTTTTCATGGCAGGCGATCAGTTAATGCCGAGGCTACAGAGGTTGCTCCGTTGGAAAATCAGGGGCAGACAAACTATACTTCCTGTGTAACGTGCAAAATTGATTTCTACAAATTTTTCTGAGTCTTAAATCTGGTACCCTAGGCTAGAGGTGGTGAAGTTGAGAGTATTGTTGTCGGATTTAATGAAGGGTTGAAGGTGTGTTCTGTGCACCTATGCACATCATGCATAGAACACGTACTGGAGTGAATAAATCAGCAGTGCTACGTGCCCCAGAAAACGTACCCAGCAATTGTCCAGAAGTTGAAATCAGTGTCTTTGGGAGTAAATTTGAGCCATTAATTTCAAATTTTGGACAATTTTCTGGATATATTTCTTAGTATTTTCCGCGAATAAATTGGTTGGATGGTATGGGGCTCATGATCAGTCAGTGGACCCCTTATGTGTGTCAAAAAGTAACATGATCCAATGTAATGGTTTGTTTATTCACTTCTGTTCCCCCTTTACTCGTTGTTTTGTGAAGTATTTCCCTGTGTATCTTCTTTGTTAATTTTGGCATTTGGACACTCAAAACTACCAATATTTTCCCAATAATCAAACTTGCATACTCAAAACTACCAACATTTTCCCCTATTTTGATTATGAACAAAAATAAACCATTGTAGAGTTTCATATTGCTTACTTTAGAAACCCATTAAATGAATACTCAAAAGATGATGTGGCAACATTTGAGTATCCATTAGTGATGCTCTAAAATGATAGTTCCATTAAGGGGACAAATAAATAAAAAAGTTACTCCATTCCGGAGAAGAAACTATCAATCTTGCCTCTGAACTACAGTGTGTAGTGAGATCTCGGCGGTCCATTCTTGTTTTGGACGGTTCGATTTTAAATAAAATATTTGCACAAAGAGTTAAACTATTCGCGCGAATAATTTATTGAAAATCTAGACCGTCCAAAACACTTGTAACGGCCAAGAATTACTAACTACACCTTGTAGTGAGTACAGGGCCCCCCGGTTCCGCCTCTGAACCCCATGCAGAAGCGCAAAAGTTTAAAAATAAATAAATATATCAAATATATTTTTCCTTAATAATGTACGTCAAGTTTAAATTTTTTTCCTTTTTCCCTCAAGAAGGAAAATATTGGCCTTTTGACTGCAAGCTACCAAAAAGCAATATTTTGAGTCGGAAATATTGCATCAAATCTTTTGTACCCAATTTCTTCCGGATTCTTGTTCCCGTGCATTTTCGATCGCTGGATTAAGTGCTGAGTTTTTTTATCTTTTAAATTCTCATGTACTACAACAATTAAAATTACATTGGTACATATATGAGAATTTTAATACAGAACACTTGAGGGGTAAAAGAGAGGGCGTCGGAATAAAAGAGAGGCCTCAATGCCCATATATAGTTTTTATCTGTATCAAAGCACGCATAAATATACTTTGACCTCAGAATTGGCAGGAGATTTCTTTGGTAATTAACTTCAACATTCGGTGTTTGAGTGATTTAAAGTTGGTGAATTCAAATGAATTTATGCGTTTGGATTCAAATTGATACCCAAAACTTTAAATCTAGCCTAGAATTTGGAAGCTCCCCCCAGACTCCTCTCAAGACATTGTTTCACAATATTTAACCTTCTATCAAATTTAAATGAACTTACAACTTGGAAACACAAAAGTACGTACCTAGCTGTCGTTTTAGGCCTTGGATTTTTAATTGCCATTTGTCATTATCCGTCTAAAGCTTGTACACCTGATTTTCCTCCAATTTTCCAACACAATTGACCCCTGATTGCACTCTTAGCATCTTAGGGTTTGTTTGAAACTTGCGAAAAGAAAGGAAATGAAATGAAAAGAAAATTATAAAAAACAAAAGGGGTCACAAAAAATGTAAGGAAAATATACTACGCTTAATTTTTTTTTTTCTCATTTTCTTTTTAAACCAAAAAAGGGGAGTGAAAATTCTTTAATTTTCCTTCTGCAGATGGTCCAAACAAAGCCTTAACCATTTTCATCTCTCAAGTTCAAAAAAAAAAAGAAAAAGAAAAAGAAAAAAGCCTTGACAAGGTTCACTTGTTTATATAACGTTAAATAATCTTGTAAGTATCTCAAATTGCTTGCAAGATCATTGGTTAAGTTCGCCGAGGGAAAATAGTTAAAAGATCATTGGCTCAACTTATCACGCCATTTGGCTCTAAGCCAAAATTTCTTTTTGTCTACTACTTCTGATGGACCCCACGTTCACGGTGTCTAGTGTCGACAAATTTTCTATCTTGGCCTTTTCTCTCAAATGTTTATATCACATTACAGTTTTTCTTTTCATAACCGGATGTCTGGGCCAGTTTACACTTACTTCAACTTATTGCGGGGAACTGGAGGTAACGATTGGATATAATCCCAAGTGGCCTAAAGAGTTTGCTTGCAAGGTGATTCAAACCTAAAATCTTAAGTAGGTGCAAACCCTTAAGTATCAAGGTAAAACCACTTTGCTAACCCCTGGGTTATATGGTATTATCGTTATATGGTATTATCGTTATGGTTATCAATTCTCATAAGAAAAGACAAGAAAAAGGAAACTTCAGCCTTCTGGAACAATGCTGCTTCTTGTTTTTCTCTTAAGTGTTTTAATCATCGCTGACTAGGCAATGAATTCACCCATTTAGCTTTGGTTCAATTTTTAAAGAAAAATGATATATACACTCCCTGGGAGCCACTCCCAGCCACACTCTCTCTCACATGGGGTGTGGGGCCCAGTATCGCCGTTCATTTTTAAATTAGAATATGAGTTAAATGGTTTGGTCATTTCAAATCAAACCGTACTATATATATATATAGTCTCTTTTCTATCCACACCCTTAAATTACGGATTTCGTCTGCACCTTCTAGTTTCGGACCAAATTTTGATGATCCGAATTTTTCAATGTGTTTAAAACGTGTGTTTAAGGGCCCCCGCAAGAAATTAGCAAAAAAAAAAATACCGGGAAGGGCTTGATCCGAGCAGTTTTTCATAAAAACGAACATATACAGTTTTTATGAAAAATTTCTCGGATCAAGTCCTTCCCAGTATTTTTTTTTGCTTATTTCACACTGAGACCCTTAAAAACACATTTTAAACACATTGGACGGTTCAGATCACCGAAATTATATCGGGATCTATGAGGTGTAGACGAAGTCCGGATTTTAATGGTTTGGATAGGAAGTTTAGTGTATATATATACCGGGGCGGTTCCATGGACACAACGAATAACACAACATTTGACACAACAATAATCGGAGCCCCATACTTACAATCGGACCCGTTCAAGTTGTTTAAACATGTTTTTAAGACTACCTGTAAAAAATCAACTCATTTGAATATCGGTAAGGGCTTGATCAGTTCATTCAAATTTATCTTGTAAAATGTGACAGGAATCAACTAAATGAACTGATCAAGCCCTTACCGATATTCAAATGAGTTGATTTTTTACAGGTAATCTTAAAAACATATTTTAAATAAATTGAACGGCTCCGATCATTCGCGTGGGGTTCAAAAAAAAATTTGTGTCAAATGTTGTGTTAACGGAACCACCCCCATTATCTACATACATAGAATTGATCTATATAAAAAACTATTCATAAAATTTCGATACGCTAAATATTTAATTTTCCGATTCCATATGTTCCAAACAAAGTCTTAATCAACCATTCCATCACCCATGTAAAAAAAAACCCCCAACAAAACCACTCCATTTCCCATTTCGTCATCATCAGGTTCACTCTTGTTGTTGTCATGACGTTAGGTAATCAAGAAGTAGTATCTCCAGTCCTCTGCTTCTCCCTTCGTTTTTTTATTAAGTGCGTAGCTTCGTAATTTTAACTAATTAAAAAAGTATTATCATTACACTTTTCACATCAAGTTTTACATTCACCTTCCACTGTTGTCCTTGATGAAGACATCATCATTAAACTTTACTTACTAATTTTTCAAATAGGAATTTACTTGAAAGTGCAAAATAGAAAATGTACTAAATTTTACCATCTACTTTTTTAACATCACACTTATTTGGGAACAATCCAAATAAAGTACACTACTCTTTTTACGGAACAGAGAGAGTAACCTCTTGGTCTCCAAAGTATTGACTGAATCTCATTTTAGTCCACAATGTATTAATTGGAGAAATTTAGTCCCAACTTTCAAATATATAGCAATTAAGTCCCCAACCCAAACTCTGTTAACCTTTTCCGTCAAAACGAGGGGCAACATCGTCATTTCGCCCAATTTTTTTTAAAAAACAATTGTATCTTTTATTTATTTTTTTAAAACTACTTTTTGAAAAAAAAAAATATTTTCACAACAATTTTTTTTAAAGAAATTGAAAAAAGTATTTAAAAAACATTTTGAAAAACAAAATTTTTCTAAATTATTTTCTTCAAGAACACAATTTTTTAAAAACACAATTGATGAAATGCCGTTTTAGCAGTTTTCCACCCATTTTCAAGTCCCATATATATGCCGGCAACTAAAAATCATCACAGCACTTACAAACCTCATTTTAGTTTCTTGTGATAGACCATAGTAAATCATTTGGTGAAAATGCTACAGGTACAATAACTTTATACCACTTTGTACAACGGCCCAATACGAAACTTGAAGAGAGAGAGAGAAAGGGAGCCTACCATCGCCGACCACCGCCGCTTGCGCCTCCCCTTCGCCACCGCCGTGAACTCCACAACCCCCACCTCCGGCGAACTTCATAGTTGCCTCCCAATGCCATTACCCCACCATGAAGGTCTCTCTCTCAATTTGAGACTCCCTAACTCAGTTGAAAACCCCCCAATTTCATACAGTGTACTATAAATCCTTGTTTCAGTTGGAGAACCCTAACTCTGTAACTATGTTACGTCATTAGTTGCTGTTCATTCTCTATAGTCCTCTGTTCAGTGTAGTTGATGGGCTGTTCTTAACATTTTCAATAGGAAGTTCCTGAGGGGAGGAAGGATAGTCTAGGAGGTCCCTGGCAATTCATTGGCCTCATGCCACTCTTTGACCCACCTCATGCCCTTCTTTGGTATGTTGAGAGTCAACACTTGACTCTCCATAGATCATGGATCTAGAATCCTCCATAATAGAACAGAGAATTCTAGAATAGTCCGGAAGGTTCGAGAGTATTCTAGAGAATTCTAGAATAATGATGGAGAACTCTCTAGAATGTCGAAGAATAATCTAGATAAATCTAGAATGGTCTAGAATGTTCTAAATATTTCTGGAAGATTCTAGAAGTGGAGGAACCTAGAGAGTTCCAGAATATTCAAGAAGGTTATGGAAGACTCTACTACATGCTAGACTTGTGTGGAGAGTTCTAGAATGTTGTGGAGGTGTGAGGCGGAGAAGATATTTTCTAGGAGGATTCTAGATGAAGAATATGGACCGTTAGATGAGAATGATCTTGGCCGTCCATTGAGGAGGTGGATGGCTATATATAAAGGGTGGAAGGCCTCATTTGTGAGGTGTGGTGAGGAAGTACCACCTTGGTGGTGATGAAAACACCCCTTGGATGGGAGAGTACCCAAGTGGGGGAGAGACCACCTAATGAGTGAGCACAAAGAGTGTACTTTCGTGTCAAGTGAGAGTCATATGTACTTTCGTGTGAGTGTTGTTGAGTGAAGTGAGTGCGGAGTGTATGTACAAAAGTTAGCATATACAATAAAAGATTTTGTTTGTTCCGCTGCGTCGTACTCTACATGGTATACTTGTTAATTGTTATGAACTGATATCGTACTCTTGAGGGTGATGTTGTTTCGTATAAATTTAACTCTTGGGTGCATTACACTCAATGGGCTTGGTTAGTTCTTTGATGCTAGGTGAGTTCAATAGTTCTCAGAAGTTATGCTTCCGAGAATTCTTAGCAATTCGTCAAATGCCAATCCCCTCTTTGTGAAAGCTCCTGCATGATGGAGCACATGTTCTGTTTCTCATAACATGTCATGAAATATTAGCTGATTGACCTTCCGAGGTTTAGAATACAAACGCTTCGGTGTCTCAAATGGCAGTTTATGCTCAGTTCAGAACTAGACAGTATCTGATTCCTTTGGCAAATAGAATGATGTCCTTGAACTCTATACAATTTTCACTCTGCTCAAGTATTGGTCGGTTGTTGGCCTTTGATTCTACTTTGCTTACCTAGTTCATCTGTTCTTCCCGAGGCAAGCTACAATGTGCACCCCCCCCCATATGAGATTTTGTGGCACAAAATATGAGAGAATATGAGATTTTGTGGCACCAAATATGAGATTTTGTGGCTCCAAATATGATATGGCACATGGTATGCACCAGACGGCCGAAATATGAGATTTTGTGGCTCCAAATATGAGATTTTGTGGCACCAAATATGAGATTTTGTGGCACCAAATATGAGATTTTGTGATTCAAAATATGAGATTTTGTGGCACCAAATATGAGATTTTGTGGCACCAAATATGAGATTTTGTGACTCAAAATATGAGATTTTGTGGCACCAAATATGAGATTTTTCTGGAATATATGAGATTTTGTGGCTCCAAATATGAGATTGTGGCACTGTAGCAGTACTGTAGCAATCCGCATGGGTCCAAATATGAGATTGTGTGGCTCCAAATATGAGATTTTCTGGAAATATATGAGATTTTGTGACTATTCATATGAGTGAGCATACCATATGCACTTCATATCTCCAGCCACAAAATCTCATATTTAAAGCCACAAAATCTCATATTTTGAGTCACAAAATCTCATATTGGGAAGGGCACATTGTAGCATTACTCGTTGTTCCCATACCATTAGCACAATGTCGACGAGAACCATTATTGCCAGATCAAACGTAGGAGCACATTCGAGGTAATTAACAACTACTACAATTGACAAGAGTGTGACTACTTTAGCACATCAATAGGAATGCCCAAATTATGTACCTCCTTTGATGAGGCATAAATTGTCCACTACGGTTCAAGTTAATACTTTAGCTGTTTGGTTTGTGGGCTATCCTTCTTTATCATTCAGTTGCAAATAAGTACTTTGACTCATTGCAAATTCATTTTATTTCGTGTTTTTCAGATTCGTGGTTGCTACTGGATCCAAGCCTGCCCGTTGCATTGAACTATTTGCCAGCAAAAATGTTAGCTGGATGGACTTCATGGCTGAATGAGCCCCTTCATTTCCAAGAGTCTAGGTGTTTTTTGGGGGCATCACATACATAATGAAGGCAGAAAATTACTCTTAGGAGGAAGAGGCAGAGGTGATGGAGGAGGATACAAATATGGAGCGTTCAACCAAGAAGGCCAAGAAAGGCAAAAAGATATGATAATGACACTTGGGTTTTTTTTTTTTTTTTCTGTACATAGAGCTTTGGGTAGATGATGATAAATATGTTAGGTTCATGCCTCTTTTTAAAAACATTATACATTCATGTTGGCCAAACTAGCAAATGCCATATTTTTAATTCTGCTTGTTTTGGTTTATAAAAACTTTCGTTTCAATTCCAATGTGCGACTCAGTGCCAGTATAAGTTACATATGGAATAACTGTTTTGTTGTTGTACAAGCAAAATGAAAGAAAAACAAAAATTCTAAGTGTTGCTAGCATCTCTTTTTCTTTTTGCTTTTCTTGACCTTCTTGGTTGGGTCCCACTCCATATTCGTATCCTCCTCCATCACCTCTGCCATTTCCTCTCCTATGTGTAATTTTCTGCCTTCATTAGTTCATGATTAGGCATCTCATTCTCACCGTTCATCAGCCCACCATAAACCGCATTCATCATCGACCATTGCACCCTGCAGCACATGAACCGCGTTCCTCTGGATCGCACTGCAAAAAATATGTACATGATTAGGCATCTCAGCGACCATCAAGAAAAAAATTGTAGCACAAAGGAGTGGAAAATGGTACCAAAACATTTGAAAACTCTGGCTAGAAACATGCTCAGAGAACTAACATGATGCTCTCTGAAATAGAAATAGTACTCCAACCACTAGTTCAAGGATGCATACTTCAGGGGAAGAGTGGCTGCTTCAAGGACACTAATATTATCCTCAGATCTCAACTTTTACTTAATAAATTCTCAACACTTGAACGTAAAGACTTCAAGAGTAAAGAACATTTCAGTAGCTTGGTGTAATGAAAAAAGCTAGGATTGTGATAGGTGCCAAAAAGCACCTATTTGGTTCTCTAATTTACGCTTTAATAGTCCGTTTGTTATGTTACGTGGCGAATTTTGATAGTTGTATGGTGTTTGTAGGCTTTGGAGGGGGTTGGGCCATAAAAAGATGCAATTTGGACGTCTTAGAAGTGTCAAAAGTACAAAGGAAACACTTGCAGGACCTGTTGACCATCGCGGAAAAGTTGTCCAAAGTTGCTGAAATTCTAGTCCGGACGGCCCTTAAGTCCGTCCGGATGGTCCAGACCAAGTTAGGTCGGCAAAACGCGATTTTGTGTAATTTTGAGGGTTTGGCATAAAGAGAGGCCGGCTATGTACGTTCAGGGGGTCGAAAATCAGATCTGAGCATTGTGGAGAGGCTACTTTAGAGAGAGGAATCAAGAGTTATTGATGTTCTTCGCGATTTCTCCAACTTCAAGCACTCTAACTTCTTCCATGGCCGGCTAAAGAACCTATCTAGGGGTAGGATGAAACTCTACGCCAAGTAACCTTTTATTTTGTGTAGGTTAGGGTTTTAATCGAATCGGATTATATGTTCAGAACTTGGTTTCATAAAATCAATGAAATCGTGGTTTTATTCTTTCAATTTGTTGTGTATTTGTACACCGGTTTTCAAATACCTGTTCATATAATTGCTTTCACTGATTGTGCTTGGAGTTCTGAGATAGGCTATGCTCGTGAGACGGACCGTGCCATTGGGCGGCGTGACACTGCACTAGTGAGACGATCCGTGCCGTGGGATAGTTTATGCCTTTTAACAATCACAAATATTTTCTTGACGATTATCGATGGGGGTTGCAAGCCCTAGCGATAATCCCTTGTGATTCGATTATTAAACTGACCTATGCAAAGGCCGTGGTTACGAGGGTGGAGTGGATTCTAAACCCTAGATTCCCTTTCCATCATCTTAAATCAATTTTAGTTATTGTGTTCTTTAGTTTAGTAATTTCACAAACAATCAAATCTTTTTTTACCAAATTGAATTAAAGGTTAATTGGAATTAACGCAACTCAGCCAATTTGTCTCCGCGGATCGACACTCGGACTTAGCCACTGTTCTTTTGAATAAGGGTTAATTCCTTGCTTTTACAAATATATTTTTGGTGTGAAAAACGACCTACCAGATTGTCAAGTGCAAAATCCAACCCTCCAGTGCTATGGAGTAATAAAAAATTATCTCAGTACCAAATCCACCCCTTTCAGAACTATAAACTTGTAAAAGCCATCTTTGTAATGCCTTACGAAACTGAACCCCATAACATGACCAATATAGTTAAGCTGTTGTGCATGATTTTGAAATCGAAATGCCAAACCACAGTCAATACATAGTTTTGTTGATGTTGAAGCAACTCGTAGAAGTCTAAGATTAAGCCAAAAATATTCTAATGTGAGCAAACATATAGTTCGGGATTAGTATAAGAATCTCTAAAAATAAAGACAGAGCAACAACAATCAGTCAAGAACACTTCGTGAACGACACACCATCAGCCATCTCTAAAAACCTTGCAACGGATCCGACAACATTTAGACAGCAAATATGCAGACGACGACAACGGCATGCCGGACAACGACGACCACAGATCGTAAAGTTTCTCTCCCCTCTCTCTCTCTCTCTGTCTCTCTCTCTCTCTATGTCTGTGTGTGTGTGTGATTTGGCTACCAAAAAATGCCCGGATTTGAAGGGGTAAAATAGGTAGGAATTTCACCAATCTGCCCTTGTTAGCTAACGACGGGGTCTAGGCTGTCGTTGGCAAATCCGGGTGAAGCCGGATTTGGACTCCAAACAGTGAAAATAGTCGGGGTGGAGTTGGGGACGAAAAACTCAAGCAAATGCAGGCTGGAGGTGGGCCCTGGATTACAAATCCTGGGCTGAGCCAAATCCGGTCGCCAAACAGGGCGTTAGAGTTATTATTGACTCCAAGATAATGAACAAAATTCACCAAATAGTTCACGAGAAATTAGAAAACTAACGGCATAAACGTAGTTAAATCAATTCAACAAGACAACCCTCCTATCAGTTCAAGAGAGATAACTGTAAAAATCATAACTTTCTTCCATTACAGAGTGGGTTTCTCAAATTGAAATAAGGATTTAAAGTACACTGTATGAAATTGGGGGTTCTTCAACTGAGTTAGGGTTTCTCAAATTGAAACAAGTACACTGTATGAAATTGGGGGTTCTTAGGGTTTCTCAAATTGAAACAAGGAGAGAGAGAGAGAGAGAGAGAGAGAGAGAGAGAGAGAGAGAGAGAGAGAGAGAGAGAGAGAGAGAGAGAGAGAGAGAGAGAGAGAGAGAGAGAGACCTTGGTCGTGGTGGTTGTGAGTTTGACGATTTCGAATCCTGTGGTGGTGGTCAACGGAGGTGTCGACAATGGTGGAGGTCGGATGGTGGTTGTATTTTTTTAGGCCCAAAACAACGTCGTTTTAGACTATTTTACCACTTTGGACGGCGAGAGATGTGTTGTCCACTTTTATTGTACTTGTAGCATTTTTGTTTAAAAAATACCATCATTAAATCCCAAGCTTTCCTTTTGAATTGTCTTCTAGCTTTGGCAAATGGAAGGCAAAAAACAACTGCACAACAAATCTCCACAAAAGTCAACCCTACAACACACACAGAAATCCAACTGCCAACGTTAGACACTGAGTATAAAAGAAGGAAACATGTCCAACTAAAATCAAATCAAATGCAAGACGATAACACTGCAAATTAATTAGTACTGGAGGAATAATGCCAAATCAAAGTACCCCACATGCACCCACATATCCTCGTACACAGACTCAACCTCGTAGTTGTCAACATGACACACGACTTCTTACAACAACAATAACAAGAAGTACTTCTTCCCTCTAGTACTTCCTCCTGTCATGTTGTTCTCACCTTCATTATTCCTGTACTCATCAACCTCATCCAACTCAAGTACCAGGAGAGCCAAACAACCCCTTTCGAGAATCACCCCAAATCCATGGGCATTGCCGTCGTTGGTTTGCTCTTGTATCGCTTGGCATATGATGCAGAAACCAGAGTAGCTTCTTTGCCGGTGGGACGTCGACGGTCAACTTATGAGTGGATTCCCGCCCGTGCGATGGTGGTGTTTGGTTTATTATCCGTGACATCTCTTGCATCAACTTTGTTCCCGGATTCAATGGGCCCAATTCTGTATTTTGTCTGCGTCCTTTTCGCTGCAGGTGATCATGAGGTGCTGAGGCTGTGGAAGTTGCTCCTTTGGAAAATCAGGGGCAGACAACAAACTATACTTCTCACGTGACTTGTATTAGCAAAGTTGGTGCTTTGGCAAAATAAACCAAATGATTTATTTTTTTTCTTTATTCAACAACAAATTGCATTGGTTATTTTTGGGTCGATTTTTTTTTTAATTATTGATTTGTCTTGACGAGAAGAATCTAATGAGTAAAATATAATTAACTGAACTAAATTTTATGTAAATAAAGACAAAAATAATCCAATAATCCAAAAAAATTTGAATTTTTTTTGTCTTTAGTGAACTTTTTAAATATTTTTAATTTTTTTTTGAAGATTCATTTCGTCTTGACAAGTCAATAATCCACAAAAAAATCAACGCAAAACTAAAAAAAGCAAAAAAATTATGAATAATTTTCCCCACTTATGGCTTGAACTACTTTTGAAAATTTCCTTAACTTTCCGTACTCTTGGGAATAAATATTGTTTCTACTGAAGTGATTCATCATGTTCAAAAAAAAAAAAAAAGGAAGAAGAATATCATAATCCCACATGGCGCTCGGCCAACACCCAATTTTTTTTTGTCAGTGAGACCCTTGTGTATGGCAAAGAATATCATAATCCCATGCCATAATTTATTTTTAAAAAATGCTACAAACAGTCTATTGGCCTGTTAAGGTTAAAAAAAAAAAGTAGTATTTAAAAGTGAAAAAAAGTATATTGAAGTTCATAAAAGTGTGTCAAAAATTATAAAATCTATATTGAAGTACTCTGTGTTATCATTACTAGTATCATTTTGTTAATCTATACTGGAGTATTTTTTTTACGAAAAGAGAGAATTTCCATTAAGAAAGCTAAATACAGAGAGCAGTATTAGATACAACATAAACAAAGGACCTGCGACAAAACAACAAAAGAGCAGGCAATAACATAAGGCCACAAAAATTAGGTGACATCCTGGCCTGGTACGCTGATCTCCATTACCTGTATAATTCGGATAAGTCATAAACGATACAAGACCTTGTTTGGCAAAAAAAAATGAGCTCTCTCTCTTTTAATTTTGATAAACCTCTTTGCGATAAGCTTTTGAGATCCTTAAAAAAATAGCCTGGGGATCTGAATGATGAGGTTATTAATAAAAAATTGATCCATGTGATGACAGTCAAGCCTCCCACTAGAGTCTTCTTCCCCTTGACAGTCAAGCCTTCCACTAGAGTCTTTTTCCCCTTTTCTCGTTGTTTTGTACTCCTTGCACGTGCGTTTTCAAATTTCAGAGTGTTTGTCAGTTACGGATGGTTTGGGCACCAAAAATGAACAACGGTTTGCAGCGTTCATATATGCCTCAGACACGAATAATTCAAACTATTCATTCATTTTAAATTAATTTTTAGTTTTATCCCTACAAAAAATTAGCTTAATTGAATACGTGTAAGTGGTTGATCCAAATTCAAAGTTTTTAGTTAACATTATTGATGATCTATTACAAAACATTGCACATTTTCAATATCCCAAGCCTTTGGTACCATTAACATTATTGATGATCTATTACACCAAAATGACACGAAACTAAAGCAGTATATATCATTGCTGTACGGGGATAAATCCACGTAACCCTGGATCACGTGCTTCCTTGAATCAACCCTAGATCTGCAAGACAGAAAAAGGGTTAGAGCACCTTTGCCTCTCGTTGGCAAAGGCCCTCCGATGCCTAAGTTAGTATCACGTACTCGAGAGCTCAAAACACAATGCGTATGAAAATAGGTTTCACAGCGTACCTTTTGTTATGGTTCTTGCCTTGTATTTATAGGTGTAGATGTTCTTTGCATTAGGCATCCCGTGCCCCTGTTTCCTATTCTCTTTAGGAATCCTTTCCCTAATTGGACTTTCCTATTAGGGATGAGTCTCCACGTCCTGCTAGATCTCGTCTAGCAGGGGTCTTCCTTTCCATATAGGATTCTTTCCTATATGAGGTATACTCCTAATATCCTTAGGATTTCCCATATCAGTCCCTTATTTCATGGGATTGTTTCCTTATCACATAAGGATCCGTTATTGAATATTCTGGAATGTCTCACCGCCTTACTCATGGCGGTGCCGTGCTTCCACGTAGCTCGGAATAACCCGTACATAACTCAGCTCGTCGTACCGAGCTGATTTATGTATTCCAGAATGCTATTTGAGCTATACACGTAGCTCACCTAGCTCGGCCATACCAGGGGTATCCCTTTATGTCTTATGCCGAGCTATCGCATCCTGATATATTAAATTACTCAATTATCCTGACCTTATTCATGGTCCGGGATCAGCTCGGCACAGGGCCCACGGACTCCCTATGTGGTGCCGAGCTATTCACCCTCTCGTGGTGACCGCCATAGGCACGTGCTATGCCTAATAGTAGGGTAATCAGATTTTACCCACTCCAATTGCCACTTATTTGTCAATCAAAAAATATCAAATCGAAAAAAAAAAGTTTAGTATTAATGTTATGGGACGGGTGGAGTTATGATTTATTGATGGTGGTGATGGTGTCAGAGGCGGAGCCAACGAAGGCACATGTGGTCACGTGATCTCCCTGGACTTATCTCTCTCTCTCTCTCTTCACTCATCTTTTTTTGTTTTTGTTTTTTAGAAGTTAAAAATTTTAGGTATTAAGCTTATTGTTTACTTTCTTGTTGTGAGTTTCCAACCAAATCATTGGGCCCATTTTAGAATCAAATGCTCGTTTCACATAGTAAATAGCGAATTACTACTTTGTATGGCATGTTTGAATTCATCCATTTCATTTTCTAGTTTTCTGAAAACAAAAGTTGGTTCACGTTGTTGAGTTTCATCTAAAACAATCCGACTACGGGCACATACATCCAAACACATACCAGCCACACCCGCCTACGTGGCAGTTCCACGTCAGCAGGTGGGGCCCACCACTTCACTCACCAAAAAAAAAGAGTTCAGATCTGTCTCTCTCTCCTCTCCTCATCTCCCTCTTCCCCCCCAAAAAAGTTCCATGTCATGGTACTAACTGATCAACTCGATAGATTTATCTACTGATAATTTCTCAAGATTGAAAACTCATCGGGGTCAATTTAAAAAAAATTAGCAACGAATAATTAAACTTTTGTACTTATGTTTAGAATCTTTTGAATATATAGTACTACAAGTTTTTGTGCCTAATAGAGAATGTTAGATTCTTGAGCTTAGTGTTTATTTGTTATGGACAATGCTACACGTACCGACCTAAATGCACCGAGAATATACAGAGGGTGCACGGGGACCCACTTTTGGGTCCCACACGAGTGATCTGAACCGTTCATTATTCTTAGAACAATTTTCCGAGGGCCCCCACAAAATTTCAGCTCAATCGGACGGTTAAAAGTGCTCCAACCAAAGTCCAACCGTATCAATAAAAAAACTGGACTTTGGTTGGAGCACTTCTAACCGTCCGATTGAGCTGAAATTTTGTGGGGGCCCTCGGAAAATTGTTCTAAGAATAATGAACGGTTCGGATCACTCGTGTGGGACCCAAAAGTGGGTCCCCGTGCACCCTCTGTACATTCTCGGTACAATTTTGTCTGTACCCTTATCTTTATCCATTTGTTATATTTTACTTTGAATTATTTTTAGATTATTGTGAAAAAGTGCCCCCCTCCCAGAATGGAATTTTCGATTCTGCCACTGGTGGTTTCAAAAACTTACAGCAAATACAAGTTGATTTAAAAATTGCTTTATCCCTTCTCTCTTAAAACGTGTTTTCTCCTCCTCTCTGGAACACAGATCCAGTGTTCGTAGACCCCACACACTTGTAAGCGTGGGTGTGTAAATTGGTTTGTGGAAGCTATTATGGTCTTTAAAAATAATTACATTTAAAGATTTAAAATATAAGAAGTATTCCATACGTAGATGGATTGCAGAAAATAGGATATCATGAAAATGTGAAATGATGTGGTAAATTACATTAAGTAAAGGGCTTTTTTGCTTTAGTTTAACTGTTTCCCTAAAAAGCACTTTTATTTAAACATTCAGTCGCACGTTTTTTTCCCCTGGGGTGTTGACTTCAATTATTTTGTGGAAAAGTCACATGCATGGATCATGATATTATAGCCGATTCAATCACCATAAGATCGAAGTTAGAGTCAAGAGGAAATCGGATTGTTATACTCTTTTAATTTAAGTGATTCAGTAATTCAATACACTTTGTGGTTAAAAATACAATGGCTCTGTTTTGTTGAGAGTTTTGAGAAGAATATTTTGAGAAATATTTTTGAGAGAGTGTTTGGATGGGTTTTAAAAAAAAGTAATAATTAGAGAGAGATGTAATAATTGGAGAGAGATAGAGAGAAATTAGAATAATGATTGGAGAGAGGGGTATGAGTAGAGAGAGAAATGTGATTAATGATTGGAAAGATGAGAGATTGGGAAAGAATCTTTTTGGAATTTTTTTTGGAAATGTGAAGTGAACAAAGTGAATATGTTTAGCTCATAAAAAGAGAGGAAAAACACATCATGTGCATAGCACGGGTTCATGCTAGGTTTTTTTATTTTTTATTTTTTATTCCATTATATATGCACACTTGTAAACCTTGGAACCTAGAAGACTGGTGTTCGCTTGGTGCCTTTTATTAATCCTCCTCTTCTTTTTCAGTTTATTTTATTTTATTATCATAGTATGAACTATGAACACGTGAATCTAGTTGGGATGCAGACAATTTTTAGCAGTGGTCCCGTAGTTCGGAGTGTAATTTCGGCTACATGATCCGATCTATTTATATTGGATTTAGCATGTAATTCGAGTCAGTGGCGACTCCAGGAGTCTGGTGGAGTGGGGTCGACATTCATAAACATCAAATACTTTTACCAACATAAATCACATTTGAAGGTTAACCCAATAAACGAAAGATATCTTCAAAATGCATATATTAATATTCACTATCTTCAGTTTTCACCAAAATAAAAAATAAAAAATGCCACACAAGCTTCTATAACTGCATTTGACGCGGTCTCATGTTCTGGAATCGTTGCATAATGGTTTCTCGGTCAACACTGTCAAATACTTCATTTTCAATGTGTGGTGTCCTCAAAAATCCGAAGAGCCCCTTGCTGGTGGTTCCTGACCCGAGTGAGCAACGAGTGGGTAGTGAGTGAACTCTTCTAAAGCACTTGCACACTGAACAACCGCCGTTAGCACCCAACCTGGCCGGAGTGTGGCCAGGGAAGGCACTCCGACCATCAAGTAAGTGATCGGAGAAGGAAAGTGTATTGAGAGAGTAAGTTTAGAGAGAGAAAGTGTTGTGTCCCCCATTAGGGTCTCTTCGCTTCGTTTATATAGGCTTCCCAAGTACAGGGGCAAACCTGTCATTTTGGCTCGGATGACGTCACCGAGCATCATGAGCCGGCCTCACAAGTTCTGCATGCACGCGTCCTCCAATGTGGTCACGACACGTAGCATAACCGCTCGGTATATGTCATGCTGACGTAACGACAGCTGTAGCACGCACATGTGCCTTCCCAAGTTTGTTACGAGTGTTAACCGCTTCGGATGATGTCACGGAAGACGTCACCGGTATCTCGGATTACCACTCCGAGCCATCTTGGATACAATCCGTCTTTGATGACTCGTTCGGTTCATAATTTGTTGGCCGAGACGCCGGTTTGTCTCGGATGGGCCAAGCCTGATCGGCCCATGATATTTCATTCCTTGGCTGGTCTGGAGACCCGTTTGGGCCTAACTCCCTCTGGGCTCACCAACCGAGGCCCATTTGTGCTGCTAGATTTCGGCCCACTACACAATGTATGCCACCAAGCGATCATTCAACCATTGGTCTCCCATTCGAATGCATAATCTGCTCTTCACACATTTCATCGCTGAAAAAGCTCTTTCTACCGTTGCAGTCGCAATGGGCAAAAGCAATGCCAACTTCGCAAGCAAGTATACTAGTGGATATATGACATCTCTCTTTGTCTCCACCAACTTTTTAGAAAGGGGGGTCATTTATGAATTATTGAAAAAAATTTAATATAATAGTAATAATTTTTTTTTTCCGTGGGGTCAGCTGACCCCGCTCTCGGCACTGTAGCGTCGCCCCTGATTCCAGTTACACGTTTTTAGAGAAAAAAATAGAGAGAGGCAAGAGAAAACGCAGATCTCAGAGAGATTGCGAGATGACTTGTACTCTTGATTTCGATTTCATAGTTGACTGGTGTGGCTCTGGTTGTTTTTCCTCGCGTTGAGATTTTCCACGTATATCTCGTTTCTCGTATTTTCTTTCTGTTTTTTCTTTTTTTTGAACTGCGAATTTTTTTATTAATCTTTGAAGAATTACAAAGATTAAAAGGGAAGAAAGGGGAAAACACTGCTAGGAGGGAAAAATCTCACTAGAAACCAAAACAACCCAAAAAGCTAGCAAGATGCCAACCGAAACAAAGTACAAGAACAAACCCAGGAATAATAGAAGTAACAAATGACAATAGAAAAGAGAAAAACAGAATTAAAGAGATTCCAATATGCTCCTGAGCCTGAACAAGAAGTCATCAATTGAGAAATCCCTATTCCCAGATTTGTTTTTTCTTTATGTTTTTTCCATTACGCTTGACTATTTGTTTTTTTGTTCTATGATTCATTATTCCCAAGATTTGTAGGGCGTTGTGGGGTTTGAAAATCCTAACAAATCTTTCCTTTGAATTTACACGGATGTTGGTGGAGAGGGTAACAAGATCAGAAGCTCATTATCAGTCAAAAAAGGAAAAAATAAAAGAATTAGTCATTAATTTAAGTCCTAAGGTGGATAATCATAATCCTCTCCTTTTTGCAGCATAAGATATTCTCCACTAAGTTTTGTCGAACTTAGAAATAGTTGACGGGGTGGACCATATATTTGGGGAAAGATTTTCCTTAGTCGACGGAGTGCACCAATTTTGCTTTGCCATATTCACATTGTCCAAACCAACTCATCTGTATAAAAAAATAGTAAGGACATTCACATTGAGCTCTCTAAAAATAACTCCTAAGTTGACTCCTAAAGTGTACACATAAACCTAATTGGGGTTCACTTTTCACTCCCAGAACTTGCTACATTTAAAGAGCATATGTACTCTCAATGGACTAGCAAGAGCATTCTTTATTTTCAAATAAAATCATTTATCTTTTGAAAATTTCATATTAAAAAAGATTAAAATGACTTGAGTCCCACTTAGAGCTAGCTACAAAGCTACCTAGATTTAGCTAATGGTTTAGGAGCCATGATTAGGAGCTACCCTTAGGAGCTTGTATTGGGAGCCCACTGAAGACCATAATTGATCAAATAGCTTGCTAAATTTTAGGAGCCTCACCTAGGAGTCATTTTAAGAGCCCACTGTGGATGCCCTAAGTGAATTTAATTAATTAGTCTAATTTGAGATTATTTATGAATGATACCAAAGCTGGTGCAAAATCATTGCCATTTTTGGCAATCCAAAAAATCAAATTTAATAGAAGAAAGCATAAGTCTAGTATGATTACCAGCCGGGGCGGACCCAAGAAGAAGCAAGGGGCTCAATTGACCCCGCTGAATTAAAATTTTCTACAGACGTATACATATATTTCTGGATATTCTGATAATTTTGCTCCAAGACCCTTCACGCGATACACTAGATCTTGCCCTAATACATGAAATATGTACAATCTTTACAGATTCTTGACTCCACTGATAAAAAAACCTGTGTCCGACCCTGAATTTACCACTCCTCTATTCTTTCTCCCTTCGCTCTCATCCGTTTCTTTCTTCGAACCCAGATTGCCACTCCCTCTTTGTGTTCTTGACTTTCTCTTCCTTGTGGACTTGTATATATTTTAACTTTTTAAGGCAAATTTTTTCTCGTTGACTGATGTTAAAGCAAATTTATCTGGGACTGATCCATGATAAAGCAAATTCAGCGTGGACTGATGTTAAAGCAAATTCATTGCTCCAAGGACCCCGTGTAGGTGTGAACGAATTTTCTGTATAAAGCTTTTCGTAGAAAAATCTTCTAATATCTGTTAAATTACTAGGAGAAAGCTATGGTACAGGGTATAACATAGAAATGTTATGCATTTATTTGGTGTATGTTATGCGTAATTTTGGTACATATTACACATGGTTTTTGTTAGTTACGTGATACGGGCGTGTCCCTTAAAAAAAGTAAGGGAAGTCCACCGGCGTACACAGGGGAAAAAGAATCAAGTTCTACAAGACAGAATTCTTCAACTCACTGATGCACCACGAAAGTACAATATTCATAACAGTCGAATATGTCGAGTCAAATTGGGGCTGAATGGAATGAATCCAAGTTATGAAATTGGTATGGCTTATGAAGGAAGTAGCATGGATGAGGCCGACAACCCAATTCCTATTTCAACGGAGTGGCTTTGCTTGGATGGATGAGCTAAGGTTTTTTTTTTTTTTTTTTTGCAATTTCATAACTTGATTTTATGACTTCTCTTTTTGATATAATACATAACTTTCAAGAAAAATTCACTATTTTTTTTTTTTAACAATTTACTAGATATCAACAATCGAGTACTTTTAAGTCCTCATTTTGCACAAAATTGTACCACAGCAAGTAAACTTATAAGTAATTTTGAGTCATGATTTAATTTAATGTCTCTCTCCTCACCTGCTTGCCCGTTCGTCCATCACAACTTTTATTTTGGTACACCAGAAAAATGTTCGTCCATCGCAACGTGCCGTGACCATCAAGCACTTCCACCATCATCCGTGTAATTTCTGAGGAAATATTTACGTGTTCATACTAGAATATAATAAATAAATAAATACGGACATGAGGAACAAATGTGGACCGTACGGTCCCGCTCTCCCTTGTTATTGGAAAGATTGTCTATAGTATACTATACTCGAATAAAAAAAATAGTACTCCCTCCGTCCCGCAAAGTTTGACACTTTCGGGAGTGCGTGCCATTTTTAAATTGCCTATATCTTTCAATTCATAACGTTTTATGTGATTTTCAAAACTTTGTTCAAAAGATCTAATTGAAATCTATCAAACGAGATCCATATTACTTATATAAAACATTATAGATTAAAAGAAATAATCAATTTTTTCATAGGGCTGGAATAGTGAAAGTGACAAACTTTGCGTGACGGAGGGAGTACTAAGCATAACGGAAATGAGGAATAAAAGGCACCAAGTGGCCTCCCGTTTAATTTATTGTATTTATGGAAGGTGTAGGCTTTGCCTTGTCATGGGCTGTAAATGTGACTCCTTTTTTTCCCCTTCTCGCTCTCCTTCTTCGCGTAACTCTGGCGCAGGTATTCATTTTCGGTCATTTGGAAACGGAAAAGCACGGGTAGGTCCAGTTTTTTAGACTGTGCACGCCAATCTCCATCAGTTTTCGAAAAATACACAAAAAACTCCACTCATAAGTCTCTCTCTCTCTTTATTTTACATTTTTAATTCTGAACCCCCGATGAAAGTGCCTAAATCCTAGAGTACCCTATCAAATTGTCTAAATCTAAACCCTAGGGTACCCTATGAAAATGTCTAAACTAAAACCCTATATAATAGGAAAGTTTACCCTAAACCTAAACTTTAGAGTATCCTATGAAAATGCCTAAATCCTAGGGTACCCTATAAACAGTACTATAAAATGGGGCTTAAGATTTACATACTTGTGGGTAATCGGGCTTACCTCTTCTCTCATAATCATAGTGCTACAAAAATCAAATGGCCGATACCAATACCATTAGTATTAGAAGAATGATGAGGCATTTTCTCAATCTCACAGTTATCAACATCACAAACTACTTCGCACAACAACAACAACAACAAGTACTTCTTCCGTCCACTTCCTCATGTCACGTAGTTCTCGCCTTCATTGTTCCGGTGCTCATCAACCTCATTCAAGTCAAGTACCAGGGGAACCAAACATCCCCTTTTGAAACTCACCCCAAATCCACCTGCGTCGCCGTTGTTAGTTTGCTCTTGTATTGCTTGGCATACGATGCCGAAACCAGAGTCATTGCTTCTCCGGTGCGACGCCGGCGAACTACTCGTGCGTCTATTCCTGCCCGAGCGATGGTGGTGTTTGGTTCTCTCTCTGCGGCATCTCTAGCATTCATTTTGTTCCCGAGACCGCTGGGGCCAGTTCTGTATTTTACCTGCGTGGTTTACGCAGTTGGTGATCTGTTGCGGAGGCTCTGGAACTGGCTCCGTTCGAAAATATTCAATGGCAGACAAGCTATACTTCCTGTGTGACTAGCAGAAACTGAACGAAGAGCAAAACGTTTGGGCTCCTTGAGACGTATATGTAGGTTCACTTCAGTGAGGACCACCTAAAAAAGCGAATATAGATCCACGTCCTAGCTAGTTTGTTGTCCACTTTCTGTTTGCTTTTCTATTTGGATGTGTAGCTCTTTTTGGTTTATTTTCTAAAAATGATTTGTTACGTACAGGCTAGTTTGTAAATTACAGGAATATTGAGCATGTGATTGATGTTCTATAAAGAGCAAGTGCACTTAGTTAGCTAGTGTCTAAACAATTCTTCCCTAATTTTTTAAGTTGGTTAAATTGGTTATCTTGCAATTGGCACCAATTTCACATTGTCCAAGCCAATTGATCTGTATTAAAAAAATGGTGAAGCAAGTTAATCCATTAGTCTAATTTGAGATTATTTATAAATGACACCAAGCTGGTGCAAAATCATTGCCATTTTTGGTAATCCAAAAGATCAAATTGAATAGAAGAAAGCATAAGTCTAGTATGATTACCACTTCTCTAGTCTTTCTTCCTTTGCTCTCTTCCATTTATTTCTGGATTTGGAGTTCCCGTAGTTACCTAAGTTACTACACTCCTGTAGTGACTTCAATTGGGATTGGAACAGTTCAATTTGTCGGGAATGTTGAGTAAATCATTCACGTTAAAAATCATATTAATCTGATATTGGTAGCCATATGGTCGGATACTATTTATTTTACGAAAATGGATGACCAATATAATCTAGAGAATAAATTGTTAGGTAAATTTGTCTCAATTGTAAGTCTACAAATCTCTGATGATCCTAATGTCTACACAATATGCTCAACCTTTTTGAAAAAATGAACGACTCAGATCCCAACTGAAGATTTCAGAGGGCCCATAATTGAGGTCACTATGGAGACCCAGATTACCACTCCCTCATTGTGTTCTTGACTTTCTCTTCATTACTTTGATTGGTTGGTTGCTTATACAAACTATACTACTGAATTATTATTTGCCACAGATGTTTAAGAATATTCATTTTTGACTTGTACATATATTTTAAAGCAACTTCATCGTTGACTGATGTTAAAGCAAATTCATTGCTCCAAGGACACCGCGTTTAAGGTGTGAACGAATTTTCTATATAAAGCCTTTCGTAAAAAAATCTTCTAATATCTGTTAAATTATGAGTTTTTTGTTTGATTTTAGCAACTGTCGCTAAAATCAACCATGATTTTAACAAATGAGGTCACTAGATGCTAAAATCAACCATGATTTTAGCCTAAAATCAACCATGATTTTAGCACCTGGTGAACTCATTTGCTAAAATCGTGGCTAATTTTAGCAACTGGGTTGCTAAAATATTTTGAAAAACTCAGCTGTACTAGGAGAAAGCTATGGTACAGGGTATAACATTGAAATGTTATGCATTCCTTTCGTGTGTGTTATGGGTAATTTTGGTGCATATTACACATGGTTTTTGTTAGTTATGTGATACGGGCGTAAATCAATGTACCCATTGACGCCCTTGTTATGTTCATTTAGAAGTTTTGCTTTGAGTTTAATCCTCGTTTTTTCTTGTTTCAGAGCTTACGGAGTGATTGAATGACGCACAGGACTAAATTGAGGAGTTGGGTGTACTAGAAAGTCCAAGGCATGAGGACTAGAAAAATGAAAAGATGATAATAAGTAATTAAGATGCTCCGGCCGGAATTAAAAGGTGCAGAATTTTATGGACGCCGATTGAATTAATCCAAGAGGGCGACCACCTACGATTGACAATTTTAAAAATAGTTAGTCCGATTCCTGCCTTAATTTGAAAGTTTGTGTCGTATCATTAACAAGTCATGAAGACGTGCAATTAGCTGTTTATAAAAGAGTTTGAATGAATTCTTGAACCTGAGCTGATTCGGAACATATTTGGTGGTAGGTAGTCAAATTGAAAAAGTGATGGTTTGAGTTAGAATGGAATATAAAGCAAGAGAATCAAGACGAAAAAGAACTCTATTACTCCTATCTTAGTCAGGAAACTGACACTTTCGGTGGATCTTATAGGAGAATAAGGTTATCGTTTGGGGGAGAATTTCACGCTTAAAGGCGACGATGGCTGTGGTGCTTACAATGGGCGGCTAGTCTATCTGGAAAGCACGGGGTGTTGCGCAGCGTGTTGTGCGGGGCAGGTGTTGCCATGGCGGTGTTGGTTCGACGATCGGAGATGTTCACTGCGTAGAACGTAGAACTCGTCGAGTTCTACACGTGAACCAAAAATCAGAACGATTGAATATCGTTAGGTGCCTCATCGGAACATTATTATCTTAAAATGCATGATTCTTAACGGATCTGAAACACCAGATCAGAACCACTACAACAATTTACATGTGTTCTGATGAGGCACCTAGCGATATTCGATTGAATTGATTTTTAGTACATATGTAGAACCGATGAGCTCTACGCGGTGAATGTCTCTGATCGTCGGCATGACACCAGCACAACAGCGCCGTGTCCGCATAGCATACCGTACCGGGTTCATCTATCTAGCTAGGGTAACGAAGATGTCTCTCAAAGTAGTATTATTGTGTATCTGCAGTGTTTATATAATCATGTTCTTGTTCCTACTCAAGATTCCTGGGTCCATTCTGTTTCCGGACTCAGTTGGCCCAGTTTTGTATTTTAATAACGTATTTTTCGTAGCAGTTAGTGATCAGTTCATGAGGCTCTGGAACTAGCCAAGTGGGCAGACAAATTTTTCATACTACTTCACATGTGACTTGAAGAAAATTGAACCAAAAAAAAAGGGGATTTCGAAATCCAAAAATCGAGATCAAGATATTTCCTTATGAAATGATCTATGTGCTAGCTAGAGATCCATCCGAGGTCATCTCCCACACTTCACTTTTTTTTTCTCTATTTGAGTAAAAAAAAATGACAAAAAAATTAATTTGATATTGAGAATTCCAATAACTATCGTTAAATATTTCATCAAATTATTTAAAAATTCCCACCATATTCCAAAACTCTTTTAATGGACACAACTTTAAAATGTTTTCATTATATTTAAGTAAATATGCCAAGGAGTTAGGCCCCGATTGGATCAGGCCATAGCAGTTAGCACCCTCCAAAAACTTGGGCCCAAATTAATTAATCTTGGGCCCACCTTTGCCATGTTTTTGGAGCAATTTAGGTGGCCCGGCATAATTTTGGCTAGCCAAATTTTGGCGGAAAATTACAGGCCGGTCCTGTTTTTTGGAGGGGGTTTCATCCAAACTCTTTTTTGTCATGCTATCCCATCCAAACCCTTTTTAAAGACACTTTTATTATTTTGCCCTCAAATATATAATTCACATCCAAACAATTCACACCCCCAACAATTCACACCCCTACCCCAACAATTCACACCCGACAATAATTCACACTGCAACAATTCACACCCCAAAATTCACAATTCACATCCTTAAATCCATAATTCACACCCCAAAATTCAACCCTCCAAATTACAGAATTCACACCCCATTGTACAATTCACACCCCCTAAATTACACAATTCTCACCCTTAAATGCAGAATTCACACCTCCAAATTACACAACTTTTTGCAATTCACACCCAATCTGTACAATACACACATCTCAAATTGCACAATTTTACTATTATTTACTTATTGTACCAAAATATAAAAATCAAAGTATGTTTAAGAGATAAAAATCCTAAAACAATAAAAAGTAAAAACTTATCTTAAAAAAAAAAAAAAAAAACCTTTGTTCCTATCTCATTTGCACATCTCCCAATTACCCGAGCATGTGCTACCCCGCAGTACTCCTTGGGAATCGTATCTCTCTCTCTCTCTCACTCTCTCTCTCTCTCCTCTTCTACGAGTCTACAACTCCTCTCACAATGGTTAAGCAATTTGTAGATCTGAGTGGATTAAGTCAAACAAGGTTGTCGCTGTCCAAAAAAAGAGTCAACACAAGGACGTAGATCGCCTTTGCAACTAACGGAGCTGCCTGCCAAAAGCGTTCTATTTGAATTTACTATGGTTAATCAGACTTATTTGAATTCACTTCAGAGCTCTGGAACAAACTTGTTTGATCACATTTATTGTCCACCTCTTTACCTTCAGGAGGGAGCTCTAGAACAAGCTTTTGATTCAAGTTTGTTTGATCACAATCATTGGAGGCAGCGGGCAGAGAAGAACACTTGTTGGCGGGGAAGATACGAGAAATCTGATTAGCGGGGCATTTTCGGTGGCTTACTTAAAACTGGGCTTATACGGAATGAGCTTGAAGCTGTTGGGGTGCTAGAATGAATTTGGGAGAAAATTGGTTAAGTGAAGTGGAGGTTTTAAAAGATGAAGGGTGAGAGATGTAATAAAGGCTTTGGAAGGAAGACTTTTGTATTACACTTTTCGGATTGTATGGGGAGGAGTACAAGGTTGGCAGTGAATTGACTTTTGGAAATGGATTTTCATTACATCAGAAAAGGTACAAGTGAAGCTCTATTTATAGAGCACCAAACCGACTTATACTCCACCGTTTCAATTAGTTAGTCGGCTCAAGTTAGTCCTAGAATAATCTAATTCTAGAACACTCTTACCCATGTGCTAAAAATCTACTCAAAGTCAACAACCTTCTAGACACTTCTAACTTAAATATTTTAATACACATTTCTACAGACTTCTATATTTTTGCTTAGATATTTTAACACATATTCTACATAACTCTAGAAGATTGCAAATTACATTTTTAACACTCCTCCTTAATTTGTAATCTTCATGACTTCATGAAATTGAGAGAATTTTTCTGCTGGCACTGCTTTGGTCATAATGTCAGCTAGCTGCTCCTTAGTATTGACGAACTCGAGCTGAATTTCTCCATTCTGCACCAAGTCTCTGATAAAGTGATGTCGGAGCTCAATGTGCTTTGTCCTGCCCTGAAAAACTGAATTTTTGCTCATTGCTATGGCTGACATATTATCGCAGTAGATGATTGTAGGGCCCTCCTCTTTATGCTCCATGTCAGAAAGAATCCTTCTGAGCCACACAGCTTCACATGTTGCATCTGTAGCTGCTATATATTCAGCTTCTGCCGATGACAATGCAATAGTCCTTTGCTTTTTAGAACTCCAAGTGATGATGTTAGATCCGATACAGAATACATATCCTGAGGTGCTTTTGCGATCATCAAGCGAGCCTGCCCAATCGCTGTCTGTGTAGCCAATAAGCTTGCTGTCATTCTCTTTTGTGTACCTGAAGCCGAGTTTCTTCGTCCCTTGAAGATAACGGAGAATCCGTTTTGCTGCAGTATAGTGTAGCTTGCTCGGCTCGTGCATAAATCTGGAAATAAGATTCACAGAATATACAAAGTCGGGCCTTGTATGAGTGAGATAATTGAGCGAACCAACCATTTTTCGGTAGGCCGTAGCATTGATCTTCTCCGCTCTATCATTTAGCTGCAGCTTGTCATTTAGAGAAAGTGGAGTAGAAACTGGCTTGCAGTTACTCATGCGAAATTTCTTCATTAAATCTTCAAGATATTTTTCTTGCGAGATAAAAATTTCTCCTTTGGATTGCCTTACTTGGATGCCGAGAAAATATCTCATGAGGCCGAGATCAGTCATCTCGTACTCCTTCATCATGGCCTTTTTAAATTCTTCAAGCATCGCTAAATTGGTGCCTGTGTAGATTAAATCATCAACATATAAGCAGACAATGAGGAAGTCCTGCGTACCTCCTCTTTTTACATAGAGTGATGGTTCACTTCGGCTTCTTTCAAAACCATTTTGACAGAAGTACTTGTCAATGTTGCTGTTCCACGCTCGAGGTGCTTGCTTCAAGCCATAGAGTGCTTTTCGAAGTCGGTACACCTTGTCTTCTTTTCCTTTGACAGTGTAGCCTTGTGGTTGCTCCACGTAAACTTCTTCTTCAAGCTCTCCATTAAGAAAAGCTGACTTCACATCAAGCTGGTACACCGGAAGCTCGTACTGCGCCGCCAAAGCAAGAACTGTTCTGATTGTCTCCATGCCAGCAACAGGAGCAAATGTTTCATTGAAATCCACTCCAGGCTGTTGCGAGTAGCCTTTTGCCATTAATCGTGCTTTGTGTTTCTGAATTGATCCATCTTCTTTGTATTTTGTCTTATAGACCCATTTGAGTCCGATTACGTCTTAGCCTTTTGGCAGCTTCACAAGATCCCATGTGTGATTTTTCTCGATAGTTGCTATTTCCTCGTCCATTGCCTTTTTCCATATCTCTTCACTTGCAGCTTCTTCAAAGTTTTGTGGTTCACAAGAGAAGAAGGCAAAATCACACGAGTCATATATGTCTCGTAAGGAGCGTACCTTTCTCGTTCGATTGAGATCCTCTGATGAGCTCTCTGGACCGGTTTGCGGACTTTGGCTTGGACTTGGGTCCGGAGTCGAAGTTTCTTGCCCATCTCCTGCATCAAAAGGCTCGAAAAACTTTTGTTGTTGGAAGGAATTGTCCTCCCATTTCCATCCAGCGGCTTCATCAAATATCACATCTCGAGAAACCACAAATTTATTTGTGCTTGGTGATAGGCGCGCAATGTCACAGATATAACCGCCTAAGTAGGGCGAATTAGCACATTAGAGGCGCGATTTATTCCATTTTCCACTTGATGCGGTGTTGTCTCTTGTTTTTGGTGTTTGTGTTTGTTTTGTAGGAAACAGGCCAAAAGAGCACGTAAAGCGGACACAAGGCAACCGGGCATGTTGGGAGCCGGTGGGACCCAAGTAGGGAAGACCAAACAAGCTTGAAATGCATTATGAAGGTCTCGGTATCGATACAGGGGTTTGCCTGTATCGATACCCAAGTGCTCATACGCGAACAGAATGTCTGGGTATCTATACAGGCTTTTACCTGTATCGATACCGAGCGGCTTATAATCAGCGTTTGACTTTGCCACGTGTTTTGACTTCGGAAAGGGATAAATACCTCGTTTTGAGGCCGAATTAGGGTTCGAACTTTGTTAGGTTTTTCTTAGTTTTTGGCAGCCGTTTTTCCTTTGAAGATTCTACTTTCCGGGTTATTTTTGCATCGAAGTTTTGGAGTTTTTCCGCTGATTCTCGCTTTGCTTCGGTAACGTTTCTGTTTATTCACTTTAATCTCAGTTCGCGGGGGTTTGTCCGCGTTCTGAGACTCGAATCTTTGTTTTAATTCTTATTCAAGTTTAATAGCATGTTTTATTTCAGAATTATGTTATCTGTTATGATCAATATGAGTGAGTAGTTTCAAAAGTATGGTCGCGGGGTGATTAACACGCCGTGGCCAGGGACGGATTTGTTCTTACTCCGATTTTTACACTAAAGAATGAAAAAGCAATTTTAGGTTATTAAAGAGCTTCCGTTGGACGAATCTGAGTCTTGTTGGAGCCTATGTAACGCGAGGAACGGGGGACCAAAACTTGTTCTTCGCTGTACATGGGTGACGGCGACTGCGAGGATTCGCATCTTTCGGGGTAACCTTTTCTCTCTAAAATCAACCGTTCTCTTTGGAACAACAAATGGAGCAGGAAATATCCGGACCTGGTCACCGTGTTATGAATCCTACGACCGTACTTCCTTTTAATTAATTTAAGTAAAATCAATTCTCTTAGTTTAGGTAATTTCACCAATCAAATCACAAGGGTGGCCACCTAAGAGCCGTGTTAAACTAGCATCCCGAGTTTTTAGTGAGCACTTTCCACCTAAGAGCCGTGTTAAACTAGCATCCCGACCGTACCCAACGTTGAATATTGAGTAGTGCCAATGCATCTCTCTTCGTGTTCTCCTTGAACTTCTTCTTCCTTGCTTCCGTCCAAGTTGCTTCTTCTTCGTCATTTGCCGGTGCCTCGTATCCGCTTTCAACAAGATCCCACAAGTCTTGTGAGATGAATAGAGTCTTCATTTGAATGCTCCAATAATCATAGTTCTCTCCCTCAAATATAGGGATGAGAGTTTGTGCATAGTTGAAAGTGGAGGAGTTGGCTTCCATGGTAGATGAGAGTTAGGAGGACAAGGATGTATTTGGGGTTCCTGCTCTGATACCAAAATTATTGGGGTGCTAGAATGAATTTGGGAGAAAATTGGTTAAGTGAAGTGGAGGTTTTAAAAGATGAAGGGTGAGAGATGTAATAAAGGCTTTGGAAGGAAGACTTTTGTGTTACACTTTTCGGATTGTATGGGGAGGAGTACAAGGTTGGCAGTGAATGACTTTTGGAAATGGATTTTCATTACATCAGAAAAGGTACAAGTGAAGCTCTATTTATAGAGCACCAAACCGACTTATACTCCACCGACTTAATTAGTTAGTCGGCTCAAGTTAGTCCTAGAATAATCTAATTCTAGAACACTCTTACACATGTGCTAAAAATCTACTCAAAGTCAACAACCTTCTAGACACTTCTAACTTAAACATTTTAATACACATTTCTACAGACTTCTATATTTTTGCTTAGATATTTTAACACATTCTACATAACTCTAGAAGATTGCAAATTACATTTTTAATAGAAGCGTGGTGGGCTTGGATGGGAGAGAGGCTACAAAACAGGGGCGGCTTGGAAGAACCCCAATTTTTGGAGCCCCAAGCCCGACTAAATATGGATAGGGTCTACCTTGTCCATATTTAGTAAGGGTGTGTGCTAGTTACGGTTCTACCCCTTTGCAATTTCCTTCGGATAAAAAAATAGAGTACTTCCGCCAATAATTTTTAATTTTTTTTTTCACCAAAATGAGATCTTTAATTCGATACAAATAAATTTGAAAAATTATATACTTTGCTATTTTACATTTTTGGCTTGTTGAGTTGCTTTGTAATATCATTCGGATAAAAAAATAAAGTACTTATGCGCCTTAATTTTTATTTTTTATTACACCACATTAACTACTGATAGGGATCTTTAATTGGATACCACAAAAAAAAATTATATAATTTAGTATTTTACATTTTTGGCTTGTTGAGTTGTTTTACAATATCCTTTGGATAAAAAACTATACAATACTTCCATACATAACTTTTTATTTTGTTTTTTGCACCAAATTAAGCTAGTCTTATAGAGACCTTCAATTCGATACAAAAAATTAAAAAAATTTACTTTAGTATTTTACATTGTTGGCTTGTTTACTTGTTGAGTTGGTTTGCAATATCCTTCGGATCAAAAAATAAAATACCTCTGCGTATAATTTTTTACGTTTTTGGGAACCAAATTAAACTACTAATGGAGATCTTTAATTTGATATGAAATTTTTTAAAAATTTGGTCCGAAAAATGCACATTTTACAGCACTAGTGTTGTAAAGATCTTAAAAAAGTAGTAAAGATATAAAAAAAAATAATAACAATTAATTATCTTGTGCTAAAGATCTAAAAAATCTAATTAATTTATAACGATTTTTTAACTAGCACCAGATCTTAAAAAAACGTTTTGATCCGAAACCGTTTAATTAGATTTTTAAAAAACGTTTTCCAACTAGTTAAAAAATCTAAAATATTTTACAGCACTTGATCTTTAGATCCAATAAATTAAGAAAATAAATTACTATATTATAAATTAATTTTTATAGTAAATAAAGTTAATATAAAAATTAATTACAATTAAAGCTTATGACTTAATTAATTATTGGATATCTAGTTAGGGAAAATGCATAACTAATATGGATATGCACAAGGATAAATAAATCTTTCGATACTTTTTACATCCTAACTTAATCCCCCTTCTTACAAAATCATCCAAACCAAGTACTAATTTATCCACCCGTTAAAAATAGCACATCATTGTGGGCCCGTCCTCCATAACTAATACCCCCTACTATTTTATTCACCCTCACTATTTAATCCACCTAAAACTAATCCGACATCCAATCAGTCCCTTAGAATGTTATTGATGCATTTGAAGAAACGAGAACACAAAAGGTATTTAGAGTTTATGGAATTTTTTTTTTTTTATCAGGAACAAGATTTTATTAAACTCGACAAAGGGTACATCGAGGAAAGCCAAATACGAAGCGCAAAGCAACGAATAGGCCGGGAAAGAAAATTCAGCGAAATGCTGAAGAAAAAGAAATACAAAAGGCAAACTCAAAAAACAGTCACAATCCGAAAACCATTACATCTGCTATAACAAGATCAAAAGCTCCCCCTAATATCTCCAACCTTCAAACAGCCTCCTAGCATTAGTATACGACCCTAGCATACAAACTCTCAAACAACCATTAAAGAGCACTTGGAATGTCAGAATGACAATGCAGACATGGAGCAGCAGGACCCACAATGGTCAAAACCTTCTTCAAGTAAGCAAAAATCCACCAGGAGTATGAAGTATAAACCTACAACTAGGACTTCTATAGCACCAAGGATCCAAACATTGGCTGAGACAGAGTCAAAGCCTGGGCCAACAGATTATCAAGCAATGATGGAAATAAACAGCAACAGCAAACTAAATCCAAACTAGCTTAGCCAAAACGATTTTAGATATGGGTCTTCAAGAGAGCAAAAACCAAGCATAAGCAAAAGAGTGCTAATGCCTGGGCCTTCAGAGGAGTAGCATAAGCATAAACAGTTGAATTGTTTGAAATTCATTGGTAAAAGAGGAGTAATAGTTGCCAATAAGATCAAAGGCATCTTCAATCAAGCAAGAAACAACCAGGGGTATAAAGTGCAAGTGTAATAAGATCCAGAAAATCCACTTCAAACCGCAGAAAATCCAAAGCAACATCATCCCCAAATATCCCTATTACTGACTTAGTAGATAATCATAAGAAAATTATCAATGAGGGTAACTTCTTTGGAGGGGAGCAAATCTGTTCTCCAAAACTATCATCTTTTCTATATCCAAGATATCCTTGTTTGAAAAAGCAATCCCCAGTGTTTCGCCTACCTTAGTAGTAGCATGAAGTTCGCTGAGAATCGGGTCATGTTGCTGTCCCTGTGAGACGAAATTGAGTGTATTTTCAACAAAGTCGCTAGCTTCATGACTCAAAGAGCTTTCACAAATTCTCTTTCTTAAGGCTTTCCTAGCTTCATTCGGATTCAAATCCACTTGTAGATTGATGCTTGGAAGTTGGGATGCTCGGATGCTATTATCAGATCCAATGACTATTGGCCCATCTAAGCACAATGTTTTCCTATCACTATTCTTGTAAGAAAACTCTTGGTTCACCATCTCTGTTAAATGAGCTTTTATTCCTATGGCTTTGGGTTGATTTTGACATGGTTCCATGATTGGGTCTTCGGAATCCTCAACAAAAGATTTCAAATCCTGGGAGAAATTTGAAGCCATTGCTAGAGCCAAGGAGCTATCTTGCATAGGGATGTTAAGAGGCCGATCAATTTGACCACCCTTTACTGTTGCAGATTGGGCATCCAACACGGTAGGCTTTGCTGTAAAAGGATCCTTGACACCTTTCAAATCAGCCTGTTCATCTTCTACCAAGTCGCCTGTAAGAAGATCCTTAACATTTTCCAAATTAGCTCCATAGCTAATGTTATTGTTTTTATCCTGAGAGTGAGTCATTGAGTCAATAGAGGCCCCGGTTTGTACCCCAGTGTTGACTTGAGTTTTAAAAATAACCGCAAATGGATCATCACATGGTTCTTCCCAAACTCTAACCCTGTAATTTCTTCCATTAATAAG
This sequence comes from Vaccinium vitis-idaea, assembly GCA_963854785.1. Classification (NCBI taxonomy): domain Eukaryota; kingdom Viridiplantae; phylum Streptophyta; class Magnoliopsida; order Ericales; family Ericaceae; genus Vaccinium; species Vaccinium vitis-idaea. Next base: position 17,466,146 of record OY978223.1, on the reverse strand, counting down.
AATGTTAATCCACTCATCAATAGGGAAATCATAGTCCGTGGTAATAAGCATTCTACCAACGTCATAAGAAAGTTCTTTCATGGTTTCTTCGTCTAAGTTAATAAATTCACCCCAGGATTCTCCAATTCGTCTAAAGGTAGAAGTATTCCATGCTTGAATAGGAACACCCCTACATTTCAACCAGACAAACCTTGACAGACTAGCAGAGAAAGGCCTCCCATGGATTTAACTTCAATATTAGAAATACCTTTCGTCTAAATAGCCTTCATAATCAGCTCAAGCGTGGAAGGGTTTTTGAGTTTGACCACAGCGCAGTTTGAAAGCCACGAAGAAGCAATGGGACGCACTTTGATTGTGATCCTTTTCTCAGAAGAAGTATTGAGAATCTCTGCGTATGATTTGGGTTTGGAAGTATGTTGGGGTTGGGGATTGGAGAAAAGTAGAGGATTAGAATACTGGGGATTGAAGAGGGAGGGTTTTGAATGGGAGAAAAGTTGCGATTGGGGAGGTTGAGGATTGGGGATCTGGGTTGAAAGAGGGTGAGGGTTAAGAGATAAACTAGCCTTCTTAACGAGGAGACTTCTATTGTCGATCCATATTCTGTTAGATTCCGCAATCGCCAAATCTGCCTCTTCTCTATTACCAAAAGTGACAAAACCAAATCTGCATCCAGTTCTCTTACTTACCTTGTTGGGGATGAAGGATCTTTTGACTACACCGAAGTTGGAGAAGAAGCTTCTCAACCAATTAGGGCCAACATCACGAGGGAGATTATCCACGAACAGGGTGACGAACTGATTATCAAAGGGATTGGATCTCCGCTCCAAACCAAATCGCCTGTTCATCTTCGGTGGTAATTTTCCCCTTTTATGGAATGTTATCGTTGAAAATTTGTCATGCCCTCATTTTTCAATAAAATAAATAAACATTTCCTCCGTGGAGTATTTCAGAATTCTCATATGTGTTTAACCAAAAGTCACTTTATCGTATCAAATTCAAACTACAACTGTTGTCTACATCAAGTACCCATATCCCATGAGAAAGTATTAAAATTATTACACTATTTCGTATGTTAAGTCAAAGGAAAGAAAGATTAAAGTACAATTTGATTTCCAAAATGTCAATGTTTTACTGATGAAGAAAAATGTTTTGATGCCATGCTCTAGTAATGTCATGCACCATTCGCATCCCAACTTATGCTTCTTATTTGTATCTGAAAACAGCAAAAGAGTGAGCATTCACTTTGCCCAGTAGGGATCCCCTTTATACACAATCATAAACATATAAAAGAGATATATTGAACAAGAGGCACAATGTAAAATTAATGTTTATAAGTAAGCTCCCAAGTGTATCATTTCATTATAGCAACAAGATAATAACTCTACACACGAGTCACCCACGCACATCCCTACAATGCAATTTTTAGATAATTAACTATCGAACCATCCTCAAACTCTAGATAAATCATAATATTACTTATCAAATCTTCATACGTTTGTCCTTGAATACCCAACAACCGGGTCTAATAACCCTCTCAAACCCATATTTGAAACACTATAAAGGTCAAACTAGCACAATCACCATATATTCCTTTCCTTCCAATCGCTCTGTAAATCACAATTTCATTATCAACCATTTCGTTAAGTATAACAAGTTTTTCCTTGTCAGGTTTATCAACAAGTCATCAACTTACACTAATCAATGTAACACGTGTAACTACTATTTATAACATTGCATTCACCACGTGTCCAAGTATTTCATTTGTACTCACACATCATACACAACTTCTCATATGTTCAACAGATATTCACAAGTGTTCACCCGAGTCTAATAAGTATCTACGTATCCCCGACATGTGTCCTACAAGTACCCAAGTGTCTCTTAAGTATTCAATAGTTCCCCAAGTACCCAACGAATGTTTCCCTTATCCCACACGTCATGTGTACTACAAATTCATCTATGTTCAACAATATCTCACCATGCCCACAAATACCCACACATTCAATAAGTACATCTATAGTCACCCATCGTGTCCCACACATACCCAGACACCCTACCAGTGTTCAATTGCTTTCCATGTGTCCCTATATATTCCTCACGAATCCCTGTATCCTATGATTTCTTAACAAGTACCTACCTTGTCCCTCAAGTGTCTTTCACGTGCCCTTATCCAACATTATCCGTTTTCGTTTGAAATCATGTGCATTGTCAATTTCTACTCAGTTAATGTGTGCCAATAGCACACACGCTTTAATTTCATGATTCTCATCGTGTCCAAAGATTGTTCATCAACATAAAGTAGTAATGTGCTAAGTGATAATCAAGCTAACTTTGAGTCCAAGAGATCATGGGAAAAGAATTAAAGATGGAATGCCCTATTGGAGGCCATGGGAGGGTGTTTTAAAGTTTTGAAGCCTTTGGGTACCGATACCAAGGAGTTTGGGTACCAATACCTAACTTTCAGCAAATTTCAGAAAAATGGGACAGAGCCCATAGGTATCAATACCTGGAAACTGGGGTATCGATACCCAGCTTCTCCAGCAATTTTTTACAAAAAAGGGACAGATCCTCTAAGTATCAATACCTGAAAACTGGGGTATCAACACCCAGCTCTCTCAACACGAAAAACGAACAGAACCTCTGGGTATCAATACCAGGAAACTAGGGTATCAATACTCAGCTCTCTCAGCAAACTAGAAAAGTGGACAGAACTACTGGGTATCAATACCCAGCCCTTTAAGACAGATTTTTCTAGATTTTTCCTAAGGATGGAATTTCAACCCAAACTTAAAAGTAATGCTCAAACCCAGATTTTTGTGGCACAAATAATCAAACATTAAGGGAGGTAGAAACATCAATTAGGCACGAGATTACAACAAATTTCATGAATCCAAATGAATTTAGATGATTACTCTAGACCAAGTGGGTTTTCAATGAAATCATGAGAATACATGTTCGATTAAGCTATATATGCAACAATCAACCACAAAACACTTAGTAATCAAGTAAGAAATCCCTACCTCAATGGCTTTTGAGCAAAACCCAACAAATCCAACAAATCCAACAAATCCAACAAATCCTAGCTCTTGATCTTCAAACCCACTGAAATAAATACCTCCCCGAGCTTGAATACGCGTAATAGAAGCTCAAATCATCAAGAATTAAAGGTATGGAGGTGGCTTGAGTGGAGATTCTGAGTGAGAGAGAGGGCGAGAGAGCAACCGAGAGGGAGGGGGAGAAAGGGGTTGTGGGTCGGCTGATTAAAAGAGGGAGAGAATGAAAGTTTTCTCTCTCTATAAGTTTATATACTCCCAAATTAATCACATAATTGCACTACACCTCTCTCTACTTACTTGTGTGCTATTAATAAGTTCATATTTTTCTCATTTTCTCACATTAACTCACAATTTTAGACTTTAAATCATTTCCATATAATTTTTCCCAATTTCAAATTAAAAGAAAAATATTTATATAAATTTCCGGGTCTATACAAAATTTGGTAAAGAAATTGATGTGTCTCATTTTTGCCTTAATTTGATGAAACATGTAGTTCTTTCTCGATTTGGTATTAATTGGACGAAAAAGGATGGAGCTTCAATTTATCATTTTTTTTATTAATATTGAATTCATTGAAATATTTGATGAAGGATGGTGGCCGGAATTTTGAAAAATTTCCGCAAAACTTATGCTCCGAAGTTTTGAACAAATTCTCCGTACCTGTGTGATTAAATCGTTTATTCGGAATGCCCTACTAGACTCACTCTTTTGTGTTTCAAGCTTTGCACCATGCTGTGACGGTGCAAAGCATTCGGGCCATACGATCATATTTTAGAAGACCCGAATGAGTTCGGCAATTTTAATTTAATTTTGATTTATTTTTATCAGTAAAAAATAAAAACACAACCAGCTGTCCAAAATGCAATCGAACGGATTCCAAAAAAAAAAAAAAAAACAAAGATCCCATGTCGGTTTGTTCTTCACTTTCTGTTCCCCTGATTTGTCGTTTTTTTTATACGAACTACTCCACTATTTCCGCATGTACTCCTGTTTTCTTTTTTTCCAGTTCCTCTCAAGTTTGCATTTTTTGGACTCGTCCTGGGCTCAAATCAAAGATCCCAACCGTTCAAATTGTAGACTTGTCGAAAATTTCAACCACATGAAATATCCTGTTGATCGGATACTGATTAGTACCTCTTCCACACACATTTAGATTGAAACACACACAAAAATAGGTTTGAATCCAATGTGAACGATATATATATATATTTTAAATATAAATGTGTGCTGATTAGATGTCAATTGCTATCCGATCAACATGATATTTGGTGTGGTTAAAGTTCTCGACGAGATCTACGACATGAATGGTTCTGATCATTGTTGCGGCTCGGGATGGGGCCACACAAATGCAAACTTAAGAGGGACTAGAGAGGATCTGCTTCCTTTTTGTTGGTTTAGAAAAGTGGTTGAGTTTGTGTTTGTAAGCTCAGTGCACTTGCTAGTCCTCTGGTTTTGGCCTTGGTCTCCTATAGATTTTAGGTGCATTTTATGAAGTGAATATTTTATGGAGGGGTGATAAAATGGAGTTGTTTTCCCAAATGATAAAATGTAGTGGTTTTCCTATAGATTTTAGGAGGATTTTATGAAAATCTCGTCAAATCACTTTTACATTTTGTGTTGAGTTTATTGGAAAATGTGTAGGAGAACAAGCCCTAAAATAATTTTGTCAAAGTTATTGTTTAGATTTTTTTTTTTTTTTTGTCAAAAATGACAAGATTGTTCTATCAGTTTAATGTTATTTTGACAGAACAGAGCAAGTCTCCCCATGAGCCATTTATATGGCAAAATGCCAAGTACTCCGAAATTAAAGTCAATGGTTCAGATAAACATTCAAGTGAATTTGAACCACTGATTTCGCTTTCAGCGTAATTTTTGGAAAACCTAGCGTTGCACTTTATATTGCCAAGGTTACAATGTCAGAGATTTTTTTGGGTAAGATTCAAGTTCATCAAACCATCATTGGTGATTTGGTGTCAAGCTTGGCACCAATTTTGGCTTGGAAAATCTCTCACATCATTCAAGTCAATTGATCTGCAACGGTAAATTAGATTACTTTAATTCAATGGCCTAAATTCTATATTGCACCAAAATGACAGGAGACTTGTGCAACATCATATTATTATTTATTGGCGATCCAAAATATGAAAATCGAATAAAAGAACACAAAAGTCTAGTATTATGGACACAGATTCTCTTCGGTCTCCAAGCTCTCTGTGGGCCTTTCTCAGGGCTAATTTGATGATAATTTTCTTCGAGAACATCATCCGACAAAAATTTATGTGTATCACGTATCAATCCACACATGATCGCAATGCAGTTGTCTTTAAAAATTAAATTTCAATCCGGAAAGCCAGTATATTTTTATTCAAAATAGAACTGTTCTTGAATCAAACGAAGTTATATCCGACCAATATGATTTTGACCAAAATAAACCCGAAATGACCAACAAAGATCCGGCTGAACAAGACGGTCATGTCACAAAATGCAGTTAGAGAGGATACTTTCCATATTATTATTACATAAATTTTCTCACCCACGATTATAGTATATAGGATCGCAATAGTCGTGTACGTCGTCTGTACCAAACTCACGTAGAAATTGCGCTTTCACAAAATTCAGTGGCATTTTTGTAAATTTGTTCTGTTTTTTAACTGGGGAGAGAAAACCGGGAACGTGGTGTAATGGGGGTCTTGCCACTAACCGTTTTAAGCGCCACTTTCAAATCCAACACTCCACCAACAAATTTGAAAAAAAAAAAAAAAAAAAAAAACCACAAAATGCAGAACATTGCCGCCCTACCCCATGACTTGAAGAAGAAGATCGAAAATTAAAACCCACGAAACAATTCCCCCTTTGGATATTCATCGAGAGAAAGTGAAAAGAAAAGTGTGAGTTTTTATTTTTTTTTTTGTAATGGAAAGACAGAGATCCGAAGAAGAGATCAAAAAAGGGCCATGGACAGCAGAGGAAGACGAAGTGCTTCTGAATTTCGTGAACAAGTATGGTCCCAGAGATTGGAGCTCCATTCGATCCATGGGTCTCTTGCCCCGGACCGGCAAGTCTTGCCGTCTCCGCTGGGTTAACAAGCTTCGACCCAATCTCAAAATGTAACATCTCCGTCTCTCTCTCTCTCTCTCTCTCTCTCTCTCTCTCTCTCTCTCTCTCTCTCTCTCTCTCTCTCTCTCTCTCTCTCTCTGTGTATGTGTGTAGTTGTGCGCAATCGTGTCTGCAATAACCATTTAATCCCGCCTTCTAAATGCACTTTGGGAAAAAAAATTCCATAACTGGTTTTTTAATCTTGATATGCAAGTATAAAAGGGTATGGGAGTTTCTGTATCTCGGCTTAATGCAATCACAAGCGCATCATGAAAGACAAAATTAGGAGCACGCGAACCTGGAGCATATGATAAGCCAATTTGGGCTGTTTTATTCGATCCAGTATAATTTATCAACCCGGACAAATATATGGAATATTATTATCATTTTTCGTGTGTATTTTTCAAGTAATAACGAGCATTTTTTTGAATTTGAATTGTGGGGATTTAAATTTTTTGCTACAAATGGAGAAAGCAGGAGTAAGTTTTCGACGGAGGAAGAGAGAGTGGTGATAGATTTGCAAGCAAGGTTTGGGAACAAGTGGGCCAGCATAGCTTCTTATTTACCAGGGAGGACTGACAACGATGTCAAGAACTTCTGGAGTAGTAGGCAAAAGAGGTTGGCTAGAATTCTGCAGTCGCCTCCGAAACATGGCAATTCTCAGAGGAACAAAGGAAAAGCCATGGTTGCTCCTGAAATCGACACATTCAAGGTACTAGAATTTGTAAGTTTTTTTGAAGCTGGGGCACGGACACAACAGAGTGTAGTCTATAGGAAGGCATGGTAGGATTATGTTTTATACACATCAATACATACAAATGAAAGCTATATATTCGATTTTCTAATAGTTCCAATCGTTGTTTATAAATGTAATTTGAACCATATTTTGTTTGGCTCTTCGGTTATACAGAAAATGAGATTGATCAGACAATGAAATCAGTATGAAAAAAATTGGTTTTCGAGCCATATATTGATTGGCTCTTCGAGTTTAATTATCGGTCATACCGAAAATGAGATTGATCTGACAATGATATCAGTACGAACAAAATTGGTTTTTTCTAAATGAAATATTGATAGCTATGGTTAAAAATATATTAAATTTCAAGAAAAATGTGTTGCTTTCATGTTGTTGAATTTGATCAATTTCATTTTGAACATAAGATAACAAACTCAACGAGCCAAATTCAATAAACTAGTCGGATCATACTGATTAATCCAGAATGGGACCCATGCGAAGAGCGTAATACCCAAGTCCTAATTTTTCACTCCCAGTTTCGTATTTCGGCGCACGTCCGAAAACTTGCGAAGAAAAATTCAATGACAGGTCCACAGTAATTTTCCGGTGTTTCCTTTGCATTTTTAGGACTGCTTATTTGTTTTTATGTTTCAAATTTTTGTTTGATGTCTTGCCATGTTAAAAAAAGAGAAAAAAGAAATCCATTTGCATTTCTATATCCCCTAACTCTCCTAAGTCCTAACCAAAAAACATGTTATCAGGCACCAGAAGAGGCCATTTCCCCACAAATGGAAGGAGGATCATCTTCATTGCATCATCAGTCTTGCTCCACTTCTAGCATGGGGGACCCACAAATGACAAAAGTGATACTTCCACTCCCTGATTTGATGAACCCAAACTTGACCAACATAGGTTCACTCCTACCCTCGCTTGACATCATAAAGCCTGATCACAAAAACCCTTCAACTGAAACCCCATTCCAGCTCTCCTTCACTCAACAACTCCCAATCTCAAAATCAGATGAACTTTCACTACTGCCAGGAAACCAAGATTCTACCATGGGACTCGGGGAATCCAACAACTTTTTGGCCCCTGAACTGGAAAATGTGTCACATCTCAATTTCGGGTCACCGTTTCTTGAAAACGAGAAAATCGCCATCCCGGATAGCTTCTTCGATGAATTACCAGCTGACATGTTTGATTACCTTGAGCAATATCCAAGCTCATCATCTTCACTCTGATGAGTTGTTGCGCTATTTGCTAATTGACGAACAACAAGAGGCTTTTTGTTGTGTTATAGACATGGTAGCCACCCTGTTATTGCATACTGTGGATTTTTTTACATATGTTGTCTCTTTTTTTTTTTTTTGTGGTCAGATGTATTTCATGTTTTGGAGGTTTATCCTTTTTATAGAAAGTCAATGTTTTGCTCGTGGTGGTATTTCACTAGTTCTTACTGTCTCGCTATTCTCGTTTACGGTTACTTTGTGCATATGTGAGTATCCTATCAATATATAAAAAATACTGTCTGAAGATTTTCCTTTATCTAGCCGATGTGAGACAAGATGTTGCCAATTTATTTTATTTTTCTTACAGAAATACTAAATGCACTAACTTGTATACAAACTATTACACTAAATATAAATATGCATGTGACACTCTTTTAGTGGATGATTCTATCAATGTATTCAATAATGCATTGATGTGGTAGTTCCATGTGGCATTTAGTTCAATAGTTTGTATACCAGTTAGTGCTTGTAGTATTGTTGCTCTTTTTCATAGCGTAAATTTCACCTATACCCGTTGCGGTTTCAGGTTTACAAGTCTGTAATTGTCTTTGCAAAGAAGACATTAATGTGCAGTCGAGAAGCTTATCATGTTTGATTGTTGGAGTTCTAAAACTCAACACTTTAGGCTTGCAACCAAATTTGTATTTACCCCATATAGTGAAATACTCTCCTCCCGTGGACGTACCTGATTTTGAGGAACCACGTAAAAATTCTTGTGTATGTGTGCGTGTGTTTGTGACGCTTCCGCTATTATCAGTGCCTCTCTACGATTTTAACAATTGCCATATGGGTTTATCAGAGAGAGAGATTCCCAACAAACCGATCCTGTTCTTCCTTCTTCATTTACTCTATGTAGGATAGGTTCTCGGTTAGTCAAATAAATTCAACTTGGAGAGGCAAACAATAGTTAACGATTAAGCAAGAAGTAAGAGAGTGTGTAAAGGGGTGATGGATTAGGCCAAATACACAGAGAAAGAAGGCAGGAGTATTCAGTCCATTCCCCTTAGATCAATATCATCCTAATGTCACAGCTCTAGGAGAAAAATGTGAGTCCGCGAGCACCAGCAAGAACAATATTCTTGATTCCAGAGCTCTGAATCACTTTCTCTCTCTGGGGTTTCCATGCCTTGGGGATGGATCAATCTATATGGGAATTTGTGAAAGAATGTCTTATATTTATAGGGATCTGAACCCAATCATTGGGCTGCAGATATTCCCCTTATAATATGGTGACACGTGCTCTCTCCGTATACATGGGCAACGTGGGTGACGTCACTGGCCGTTGGGAAGATTCCTTTGGCTTATCCAATGCACGTCATTCCCTCGCGGCGATCCCTAATCCTTTAAAGCCACCAAGCCACTTGTATCTCCCCTATTTCCGCGATGCTAGGGATGGTCGCGAGCCATTTGGCTCGCACCAACACCTTCCTTTGAGACTCGTAATGACTTTTCTGCCCCTGCCTTATGGCCAAGTGCAGTCGCGAGCTCGATATATATGTATGTGTAAGTATTAACTTCTTCCTGTCGCGCCAATTCCCTTTACTGAGGGTGTCACGACAGGTGAATTCCCACCAAATGGGGTTCCCTTGTTCAGGGTATCCCTTACTTAGGGTACTTGTAATCCTGTTGTGTTCTTCCGCGAGGATCTCCCCTTCGCGGCGAGGTTTTGCTTCAGTTATTGAATTATGCTAATGTCTGACGTGTCCATTGTAACTTTTCTTTCCACGTGGCAAGTTGTTATTGGTCGGTCAACTGTTTATTCGTCAAACGCGTTGACCTCTCCTACACTCTATTGTAATAAAGATGTCAAAAATTGGCAAGTGCATTTAGTTCATATTGAATGGGTCTTCGTCACCGCTTGCATGTTGAGCGAGGGGGAGGGAATTTTGCTTGCTTCGTAGGAAGGAGAGAGAATTACAGAGGTGAGAAAAAGGAAGAGAGAAAATTCCAAGAAAAGTGTAATTGGGTTGACACAAACATGTTTTCCATTTTTACTTTCTTTAAAAAAAAAAATAGAAATTGGTGTTTAGCAAATAGAAAATAAAAAACAGAAAACAAGAACTGTTACCAAACATAGCCTAAGTAATTAAGAAAAGAAAAAGAGTAGATTCCGGCTGGTGCGGTCTACTGGGAAGACCAGTCAGCATTTTCTCCCGGAGCCAACTCCACAGCACATACAGTCTGCAGTACATCATTTGTCGATTTGAAAACACGATGTAGAGAAAACACACAACAAACCAAAGTCAGTCTTGGAAAAGAAGCGAGGCCAGAGAGACGGAGAGAAGTGAACCAGACAACCCCATTCCACCACGAACAACTCGGGCATAATAGGCTGCTGGGTTGAGGTGGCTTGAAGAAAGTCTCAGTTCACCATCATATGCCAAGCAATACCCCCACATGGTTTTGGGGTTTGTTTTGAATGGAGAGAAAACCTTCCCCTGGAACTACATTTGGAGAAAATTGACGAGTAACAGCACCAGAAAGGCAGGAATAGCGTGGGGCGAAGTGGTTTTTATTGGCATTTGTTGCAAGATGCAGTATCTTATGCTTACAAAATTGATGTGGATTCCTGCATGAGCCGGAAAGTCCGGAAGTCTGCAGGAATTGTTGTTGACAGTTGTTTTTGACCTCTGTGACACATCTGTGATCTTTTTGCACATTACCGATTGAAGGAAAAAAAAATGGCATGCACAATAATCTTTCCATTGTGGGAACCCATAAGAGATACGGTAATGCTACATACACAACAAAAGGGACAACAAAATGGACAACAGCCCCAAAACGACGTCGTTTTGGGGTCTGTTGTAAAAAAAAAAAAAAAAAAAAAAGAGGATGAAAATTTCAAAACGAGCGCGCTGTTCTTCTTCTTCTTCCCCATTCCCCATCCACCAAACACTTCAGCAGTCAAAAGTAGAAGAGAGAGAGAGAGGGCGCCTACCATCAGTCCATCACCAACCACCACTGTCTGCGCCTCCCCTTCGCCGGAAACCACCACCATCTGACGGCCGCCGGAACTCCATAACCATCACAGAACTGTTGGGAGTGAAGTTAACCAAGCGGTAGCGCTACCAAGGTTTTGGGGTAGCGCTACCCAGGACCTATTTTCGGAACAGAGAGTTCTGGAGCGCTACAGGTGTTTCCCTGTAGCGCTACCGCGAGCCTTAAAATTGTTTTTAGGGTTTTGGCCGGCTGCGTGTTTGATAGATTGTGGATCACTTTTTCAGAGCGTGAAAAAGAGAGAGAGGCGAGAGAAAACCAATCTCAGAGAGATTGTGAGAAGACTTGTACTCTTTGATTCGATTTCATAGTGGACTGGTGTGGCTCCCGTGGTTTTTCCTCACGTTGAGGTTTTCCACGTATATCTTGTGTCTTGCTTTTCTTTCCTGTTTTCATTACGCACTTATTTGCTTGTTCTTTTTCTGTGATTCATTGTTCCCAAGATCCGTAGGGGCGTTTGTGTTGTAGGATTGAACAGGTGTTCGGCGATAAAATCCATAACAACAGGTATATTGTTGGGAGTGAAGTTAACCAAGCGGTAGCGCTACCAAGGTTTTGGGGTAGCGCTACCCAGGACCTATTTTCGGAACAGAGAGTTCTGGAGCGCTACAGGTGTTTCCCTGTAGCGCTACCGCGAGCCTTAAAATTGTTTTTAGGGTTTTGGCCGGCTGCGTGTTTGATAGATTGTGGATCACTTTTTCAGAGCGTGAAAAAGAGAGAGAGGCGAGAGAAAACCAATCTCAGAGAGATTGTGAGAAGACTTGTACTCTTTGATTCGATTTCATAGTGGACTGGTGTGGCTCCCGTGGTTTTTCCTCACGTTGAGGTTTTCCACGTATATCTTGTGTCTTGCTTTTCTTTCCTGTTTTCATTACGCACTTATTTGCTTGTTCTTTTTCTGTGATTCATTGTTCCCAAGATCCGTAGGGGCGTTTGTGTTGTAGGATTGAACAGGTGTTCGGCGATAAAATCCATAACAACTGGTATCAGAGCCGCGGTTGCGGTAGTTTTCGTTCGACAGATTAGGGTTTAATCTCGTTCGGGCAAGCTAGGGTTTCAGTGGGAGCTATGGGTTCTGAAGAAGGCAAACAGAGGATCGACAAGTTTGATGGGTCAGACTTCGCGTACTGGAAAACGCAGATAGAGGACTATCTGTATCAGAAGGATCTTTACCGGCCGTTGGAAGGTAAAGAAAAGGGGAAGAAAGCTACAGAGAGCGACGATGATTGGAACGTTCTGGATAGGAAGGCGTTAGGGGTTATTCGCCTGTCCCTTTCAAAGTCAGTCACACACAACATCCTGAAGGAGAAAACGACGGAGGAGCTTATGGAAGCGCTGAAGAAGATGTACGAGCAACCGTCTGCTGCGAATAAGGTACATCTTATGAAAAAACTTTTCAACCTGTCTATGGCAGAAGGGGTTTCCTTTATGTCACATCTCAGTGAGTTCAATATGATTGTTGATCAACTTACGTCTGTCGATATCGAGTTTGATGATGAGGTTCAAGCCTTGTTAATTCTGTCTCAGTTGCCAGAGAGCTGGCAGGGTACTGTAACTGCAGTCAGTAATTCGGCAGGGAAAGAAAAGTTGAAACTGAGTGAGGTTGTCAGTTTGATTTTGACTGAGGAGGTCAGAAGGGGTTCGATCGATGGTTCAAGTAGTTCAGGTTCAGCTCTAAGTGTTGAGCAGCGGGGCAGAAGCCAGGCCAAGGGTGGTCAGAATCAGAACAGGAACAGGTCGAAATCCAAGGGTAAGGGAAATAAGGCCAAATCTCAGGTTCGGCCTATTAAAGGTGAATGTTGGAATTGTGGTCAGACAGGTCATATGTCAGCAACTTGCAAAGCACCGAAGAAGAATAACAGTGAGCAAGAGGCTCATATTGTGCACGATGCACTTATTCTTGCTATGAACAGCGACGCCGAATCGTGGGTGATTGATTCGGGTGCCTCATTCCACGCCACTGCTAACAGGGAGGTTCTGCAGAACTATGTAGCAGGGGACTTTGGGAAAGTATACTTGGGGGACGACGAGCCTTGCAGTATAGTGGGAAGAGGGGATGTTCAGATTGCGACGCAGGGGTACAGATGGTGTCTGAAAGATGTCAGGCACGTTCCGAATTTGAAGAGGAATCTTGTTTCGGTTGGACAGCTTGCAGCAGCAGGTTATACTTCTACATTCACAGGGGACACGTGGAAAGTCTCCAACGGTACCATGGTGGCGGCCAAAGGCAAGAAAGTTGGTACACTTTACTTGACTTCACATGGTAGCGATACACTTGCTGTTGCAGACAGCAAGGAGAGTTCAAATCTGTGGCACAGAAGACTGGGGCATATGAGTGAGAAGGGAATGAAGGTGATGCAGTCGAATGGGAAGCTACCGGGTTTAGAGTCAGTGGATATTGACATGTGTGAGGATTGTATCTTCGGGAAACAGAAACGGGTTAGCTTTCAGAAAGGCGGCAGGCCTCCCAGGGCTCAGAAGCTAGAGCTTGTCCATACAGATGTGTGGGGTCCAGCTACAGTGTCTTCTCTTGGCGGTTCTTACTACTATGTTACCTTTGTCGACGATCACTCGAGGAAGGTATGGGTATACTTCATGAAGCACAAGTCAGAGGTCTTTGAAGTCTTCAAGAAGTGGAAGGCCAGGGTTGAGAATGAAACAGATTTGAAGGTGAAAAGGTTGAGGTCCGACAACGGCGGAGAGTATGAGTTGGGGGAGTTCAAGAGAGCCTGCGCTCTATTCGGGATTCGTTTAGAGAGGACACCTCCAGGGACTCCGCAGCATAATGGCATTGCAGAGAGGATGAACAGGACCTTGACTGAGCGTGCTAGGAGCATGCGGATACACGCAGGGTTGCCCAAGATGTTTTGGGCAGATGCAGTCGACACAGCAGCATATTTGATCAATCTTGGGCCATCAGTTCCGTTGAATTTTGGCATACCAGAGGAGGTTTGGAGTGGTAAAAAGGTAAATCTCTCACACTTACGTGTTTTCGGTTGTGTTTCCTATGTGCATATTAGCGACAAGGACAGGGATAAACTTGATGCTAAGTCACAGAAGTGCACCTTTATTGGGTACGGCGGAGATGAGTTTGGTTATCGTTTTTGGGATGACAAGAACCGGAAGATAATCAGAAGCAGAGACGTTGTGTTTGATGAAAAGGTGATGTACAAAGATAGGGACAGCAAACAGAGCAGTGGGAGTACCACTTCGGATGGAGATACATCCGAGTACTTTGAGTTGGAGGATCTTCCAGATAACAGTGGGGTTGAACAGAGGTCTGGTAAGGCAGAGGAGAGAGCTTTAGATGAGACAGTTTCAGAGGGGACAGTTTCAGATGAGGTAGCTCCAGAGGCAGGGACTAGTTCAGCGGTCAGAGTGTTGAGGAGGACAACCAGAGTACACAAGCCGAATCCGAAATATATTTCTTCGCTTGATTACTTGCTTTTGACGGACAGTGGAGAACCAGAGTGCTATGATGAGGCTATGCAGGTTTCCGAGTCAGCTAGGTGGAAGACTGCGATGCAGGAAGAGATGGATTCTCTTCATTCCAACGATACTTGGCAGTTAGCTCAGCTTCCCGCAGGAAAGAAAGCCTTGCAGAACAAATGGGTTTTTCGACTTAAGCAGGAGAGTGATGGCAAGAAAAGGTACAAGGCAAGATTGGTTGTAAAAGGCTTCCAACAGAAGGAGGGGATCGATTATACAGAGATATTTTCGCCAGTTGTGAAGATGGCCACTATCAGAGTGGTGCTGAGTTTGGTTGCTGCTGAAAATCTCTACCTTGAGCAGTTAGATGTTAAAACTGCTTTTCTTCACGGGGACTTGGATGAAGAAATCTACATGAAGCAGCCTGTTGGCTTCATTGTGAAAGACAAGGAAGAGATGGTGTGCAGGCTCAAGAAGAGTCTGTATGGTTTGAAACAGGCTCCCAGACAGTGGTACAGAAAGTTTGATGGTTTCATGCAGCGCAGTGGCTACACAAGGTGCAATGGAGATCACTGTTGTTACTTCAAGAGGTTTGAGTCTAGCTACATCATTTTATTGCTCTACGTAGATGATATGCTTGTAGCAGGTTCCTGTGTTAGGGAAATCAACAGGTTGAAGCAACAGTTGGCAACAGAGTTTGCTATGAAAGATCTGGGTGCAGCTAAGCAGATACTTGGGATGAGAATCAGCAGGGATAGGGCTCAGGGAACCTTGCGGTTGAGTCAGGCTGAGTATATTGAACGCGTTCTGGAGAGGTTCAATATGCAAGGTGCTAAGGCAGTTGGCACACCCTTGGGAAGTCATTTCAAACTTTCTCAGGGGCAATCACCCAAGACAGATGCAGAGAGAGAGTACATGGCCAAGGTTCCGTATACCTCGGCCGTGGGTAGCCTAATGTATGCGATGGTGAACACGAGACCAGACATTGCCCATGCAGTGGGAGTTGTGAGCAGGTTTGCTAGCAATCCAGGGAAACAGCATTGGGAAGCAGTAAAGTGGATCATGCGATATTTGAGAGGTACCACTGATTTGCCACTTTGTTTTGGGAAAGGGAAATTGACAGTGCAGGGATATGTGGATGCAGACTTTGCCGGTGATCAGGATACGCGGCGAAGTACCACGGGTTATATCTATACTATGGGTTCAACAGCGGTGAGCTGGGTCTCACGTCTGCAGAAGTTAGTGACACTATCCACGACAGAAGCTGAGTATGTGACCGTGACTGAGGCTGCAAAGGAGATGATTTGGTTGAAGGGCTTCTTGGAGGAGTTGGGTTTGAAGCAAGAGAACTGCGTTCTTTTCAGTGACAGCCAGAGTGCTATACACCTTGCCAAAAATCCAGTATTCCATGCCAGGACGAAGCATATTGATTTAAGGTACCATTTTATCCGTTCGCTTTTGGAGGATGGGGATTTGTTGCTAGAGAAGATTTTGGGGGAT
This sequence comes from Vaccinium vitis-idaea, assembly GCA_963854785.1. Lineage (NCBI taxonomy): Eukaryota > Viridiplantae > Streptophyta > Magnoliopsida > Ericales > Ericaceae > Vaccinium > Vaccinium vitis-idaea. The sequence continues at coordinate 17,450,042 of OY978223.1, read as the reverse complement.
CGAAATCCGGCAGATATGTTGACCAAGTCTGTTACTGTTCAGAAACTGAAGTTGTGTTCAACTTCAGTTGGCCTTCATGCTTGAAGAGATGATGGGCCTGGAGTCACACCAAGAGGGGTCAGATGACTACGTCCACGGTTTGATTGAGATCATTTGGGTCTACGGTTGGTTATTTGCGGATGCTTCAGGTTATCTTCAAGTGGGAGATTGTTGGGAGTGAAGTTAACCAAGCGGTAGCGCTACCAAGGTTTTGGGGTAGCGCTACCCAGGACCTATTTTCGGAACAGAGAGTTCTGGAGCGCTACAGGTGTTTCCCTGTAGCGCTACCGCGAGCCTTAAAATTGTTTTTAGGGTTTTGGCCGGCTGCGTGTTTGATAGATTGTGGATCACTTTTTCAGAGCGTGAAAAAGAGAGAGAGGCGAGAGAAAACCAATCTCAGAGAGATTGTGAGAAGACTTGTACTCTTTGATTCGATTTCATAGTGGACTGGTGTGGCTCCCGTGGTTTTTCCTCACGTTGAGGTTTTCCACGTATATCTTGTGTCTTGCTTTTCTTTCCTGTTTTCATTACGCACTTATTTGCTTGTTCTTTTTCTGTGATTCATTGTTCCCAAGATCCGTAGGGGCGTTTGTGTTGTAGGATTGAACAGGTGTTCGGCGATAAAATCCATAACAAGAACCCCCATTTCCGGCGAACTCCACAACTGCCGCCGAACGCCATTACCCACTCCACGAAGGTCTCTCTCTCTCTCTGTGCTTTGGTGATTTTTTTACATATGTTAGATTGGAGATTTTTTGGAGAAAAATTAGGGCACAGTTTGTTACATTGGGGATTTTTTTGGGGAAAAAATTGGAGATTTTTTTGGGGAAAAAATTGGAGATTTTTTACATTTATGCATTGTTTTTGTTTGGCACATCCCCAGTCATTCCCTTAAAATGGACCCTTGAACATCTAGCCCCATTAATTTTTTCTAGGAATCACTCCTAGAAAAGGCCATGGGTCAATATTGTTTCTGATATTTGGGCAATAAGGTGGCTTGTTTAGTGTCTCAGTCTCCATCGTGCATACAAGCAAGTTGCATCTCCTTTTCAGATGCATTGTTTACTTGGTCATTCATCCATCAGAAATTCGAAGATACTGCTAGTTCCTAGTTTGAGTCCAGTAGTAGTCTGAGATTGTCAATGTTTCTGCTAAGAATTAGGATAGTTAATTTGTTACTTTTGCTTACCAGGTCAAGAAATGTGATTTTATTTAGGGTCCTTTTTTAGTCATTTGACTTGCTTCATATATATTAGAATCTGCCCCTAATCGCCGTTAATTATCGGGATTACATATGTTATTAGTTACACTTTACCTACCAGCCAAGATGCTTTTTTTGTATCTAATTTGTTTTTTTCCTTCGTTTATGAACCAGCAGATTATGTCCTCGGAGTCTATTCCGTCGACAATGCCTTCAAACGAAGAGTGTGGACAAGAGGAAGTGTTATTGAGTGGAGATGAACAAGAGGTACAGAGTTGTCCTTCAAACAAAGAATGTGGTGCGATAGATACTAATGAGGATGGGAATGAGGCAATAAAAAATTGTGATAATAGAGTTGAAGAACCGAAAGAAGGAATGCTATTCGACACATCGGAGGAAGCTTATCTCTATTATTTGGGATATGCTAAAGAAAAAGGGTTTGCTGCGTGTAAAAGAACATCGAGAAAGGGAAGAGATGGAACGTTGAAGGATGTAACTTTCTCATGCAATCGTGCCGGAAAGCCAAGGGTAAGAACAAGCAACCCAGTCAAACCACGGCCACAAACAAGAATTGATTGTCCAGCTCATGCTCATGTTGGTATACGCCCGGATGGAAAGTGGAGGTTGAATCGGGTTGTTTTGGACCACAATCATGAACAAAGTCCGGCAAAAGCAAGGTTTTTCAAGTGCAATAGGATACTTGATGACCACGTAAAAAGGAAGCTTGAGATGAATTCACAAGCCGGGATCAAAACGTGCAAGACCGTTGACTCACTTCAGATTGAGGCTGGAGGACCTAATATGGTTCCATATCTTGAGAATGATTGCCGAAATTATTTGGACAAGCTTCGACGTTTACGACTTAAGGAAGGAGATGCTCAAGCAATGCATAGCTATTTCATGAGAATGAGATCCGACAATTCTGACTTTTTTTTCGCAATGGATTTCAATGACAAGGGTCGACTTCGGAACGTGTTCTGGGCTGATGCAAGGAGTAGGGCAGCTTGTGAGGAGTTCGGTGATGTTGTGACCTTCGACACAACGTACTTGGTAAACAAGTTTGACATGCCTTTTGCTCCTTTTGTAGGTGTGAATCATCATGGTCATTCTATTTTATTGGGTTGTGGGCTCATATCTCATGAAAACACAGAGTCATTTTCATGGTTATTTCAGACTTGGAAGACATGCATGGGGGGTCGTGCTCCGAAAGCAATTCTTACCGATCAATGTATGGCCATGAAGAATGCTATAGAAAGTGTATTCCCTGACGCCCGACATCGGTGGTGCATATGGCACATTATGAAAAAGGTGCCAGAAAAGTTGGGTGGGTACAAGGACTATGAGGACATGAGTTCATCTATGCGTAAGGCAGTTTATAATTCATTGACAATAGATAACTTTGAGAATGCTTGGGATAGATTCATTAAGAAGTATGAGCTACAAGATAATCCATGGTTAGCGGGGATGTATCAGGAGAGGAAACGGTGGGTTCCTGCTTATTTGAAAGATTGCTTTTGGGCGGGAATGGCTTCCACACAAAGAAGCGAGAGTATGAATGGTTATTTCGATGGTTTCGTCCACGCGAGGATGACCTTGAAATAATTTGTTGAGCAATATGACAACGCATTGGCGAAGAAGGTGGAAAATGAAAGACAAGATGATGTGAAAAGTTGGAACACTTTCATCCCATCAATAACTGGAACTGAGTTGGAAAAGCAATTTCAAGATGTTTACACGCATGCGAAGGTTCAAGAGTTTAATAAAGAATTTGTTGGGAGACTACAATGTCAATGTGAGATGAAACAAGAAGTTGATGTTCTATCCGAATATGAGGTACTAGAGTCCATCACATTTACTGTTTTTAATGATGAAGGAGAAGAAGTGAAAGTGACAAAGGAAGTGCCATTTACTGTCGATTTTAATGCCGAAACCAATGATACACATTGTAATTGTCGGCTGTATGAGTATAAAGGAATGGTGTGTAAACATCAATTGACGGTGTGGTATAAAAGGAGAGTTAAAAGAGTGCCTGACAAGTATGTGTTGAGAAGATGGTGCAAAAATGTGAAAAGGGCCCATACTAAAGTTCAAATCAGTTACGATAAGTTGTCAAACTCAATTGAAGCCCGTCGGAGTGACAACATGTGCAAAGAGTTTAAGGAGGTTGTCGATTTAGCGGAAGATTCTCAAGAGAGGTATGAAATTGTGGTCAAAAGGACACGCGAGTTGAAAGAAGAGTTGAAGGAGCACCAACGTAATGCGGTTGTTTGTGATAATGATTCGGTTGTTTGTGAAAATAATGCGGTTTCCGTTCCTTGTAATGATTCCTTTTCACTTGGAGATGGGGTTCTACCTTCCAAAGAGAGCACCAACATACTTGACCCGGAACATGTTAAAAGAAAAGGGAGACCGCCGTGTAAAAGGAAGCAAGGTGTTCTGGAAAAAATTGTTAAGAAGAAAAAAGTAACACAAAAGAAGGCATTGTCGAAGGAAAAAGCCAAGGTATAAGTTCTTTTATGATTTGTTGGTTGCAAGTTAATATGGACTTATAATACTTATATTATTTTTCAATTTCAGGAGGTTGAGGAGATTGCGGTTGGCCATGAGTTCGGGACACAAGAGAGTGTTGTAAATGTACTTTTTTTAATTGCATAATTCTCAATTCTCGTTTCATGTAAAAGTTATTCATAATCTCTTTTTATTGTTGAGCAGGTTCATCCAAGCTATGTGGGCCAATCAATGTGGCCAAACATGGTCTCCGATAATATGGTACCAACTATGACACAAGGTGGAAACATGTTCCCATTTTCTCCAAGTTTATGCCCACCCGGAACAAGGTTTAACCAATTTATGCCTTCATTTCCAAGTTCACAAAGCAACATGGGAAGCTTATTCAGTGGTCAAGTTGGGAGAGATCACTCAAATATTGCGGGTAGTCAAGTTTGGAGAGGAGGACAGTCAAGTTTTTTGGGAGACCAAGTTCAATATTTGGGAGGAGCACAACCAAGTTTACTACCGACTCAAGGGCAAGGATGCGGAGGAAATCAAAGTTATTTGGAAATGTTGAATGCAACGGAGAATTGTGAAGAGTAGTATACTTGCTTTCTTTATTATGTAACGAATTTGTGTTAGTAATTTATTAAGACTATGATGGTTGGAAATGGGTTTTGTAATGACTTTTATGGATTTGGCTTTTGTGATTGGAATTAGATTGACTTTTGTGAATGGAATTAGAATTGGGTATGCATTTTTTTTGTCACTCTTGCTATACTTCTGTACCCGTGTCCACCATCGTGTCTGTGTCTGTGTCCGTGTCCTCCATTAATACAAGAAACAATATTGCACATGACATTGTTTTATAACTTCTATTTTTTGAAAAAATTTGGGCAGCATCACCCCTGTTTTCTCTTTTATGCATTTGGCTTTTGTGATTGGAATTAGATTGTTGTTTGTTAATGGAATTAGAAGAAAAGTATGCATTTTTTCAATCACTCTAGCTATAGTTTTGTGTCCGTGTCCACCATCGTGTCTGTGTCCGTGTCCGTGTCCTCCATTAATAGAAGAAACAATATTGCACATGACATTGTTTTATAACTTCTATTTTTTGAAAAAATTTGGGCAGCATCACCCCTGTTTTCTCTTTTATGCATTTGGCTTTTGTGATTGAAATTAGATTGTTGTTTGTGAATGGAATTAGAAGAAAAGTATGCATTTTTTCAATCACTCTAGCTATAGTTTTGTGTCCGTGTCCACCATCGTGTCTGTGTCCGTGTCCTCCATTAATAGAAGAAACAATATTGCCACATCACACACTATTTTATGACTTCTATTTTACGTAAAAATTTGGACAGCACCTCCCCTGTTTTTTGTCCTAGCCCGACGACAAGCGTCTCAACAAACAGCAGCAATAGCAACAATAATGCATACCAAACAGCAGCAATAGCATTTCTCATCATAATTACCATTCATAAAGCTGGGTCATTTTTATTATAATAATGAAGTACATTCAAGTTTGAAGTAGAGAAGGAAGAAAACCAAACATCATTACATTTATCCGCCAGCATGGCGTAGTAATACATAGTCTTTTGAATACAAAAAAGGGGGGCTACATTCCAAATATTATTACATTTACCCTCTCCCTTAAGCTGAGTACATATGTAAAAAAAAAAAAAAACAAGCAACAAGATATGAAAAAGCTGGAGTGTCGCCTCTTGCGGGATCTCTTTTTGTCTTGCTTCTCTTTTTGCCTTGCATCTCTTTCTCCCTGGCTTTTTTTTTGCCTGCTATAAACAAATGAGACAGACTTTTCAGTAATGCAATAATACTAGAAACAACAACATAGCACCATGCCATGACATTAACTAGCCTTTAGAGGTCAACATTAGAAAGCACTTAACTGGATCACGTTAACTGGTCAACATTAGAAAGCACTTTATCTATTGAGGCTAAATACCATGGAATGGTCACCACTACAGTGGCAGAAATAGTTTTGTTGCGCTCATTGCTTACTAAGCTTGTGGTTACTTCACAAGTCCTACTACTATGTACTTTGATAACAAGAGAGCCAATATTTCTGATGTACCAAAATAAGAAAACAAGACTGCCATTAAGACTGCCCACAATTCCATTTTTCCATAAGTGCACCAGAATACCAAAACATGTTAAGTTGTCATTTTGTAAATCATCCCTAAACATACACCTCCTCATGCATTTTTTCGTCCTACTGGATAAACTCTTAATGCTTCCTCATGTCGCATCTTTTCGACTATGCACTTGTACCAGGGCTTATGCAGTTTTATTTTGCATCGACTTATGCTCGAGGGTAGTGGACTAGTGGTAATCAAGTTTATAATTCATTTTTCAGGGAGCACTTAACTAGATCATGTTAGAAAGCCCTTGGAGTGACCTTGTTCATTTTTCAGTCCACTGGAATTTACAACACAGCTTCTAAATTGACAATATACTCGATCAAAATCTTGCTATACATCTTGCATAATCATTATAAGTGCATACCCATAGCTATGCAAAACTAAACTTTACTTGTGAGTTAGGAAAAAAGAAAAGCCAAATGGGATCTTACTACACCTATAGTGACTTGAAAGTATATGTTCCCCCAATTGGCTTTATTAGGCCAACGATGACAGTAATAGAGAATAGGTAGCCATCAAGATGAGCAGAACTAAGGTGCCAAATGACTTGCTTTCACCATTAATTTGAATGCGAAGAGAATGCACAATTAGTACAACAAAATTAAAATGGATGTTATTCCTACATCATTAATCTGTTTACACAGGCACACCACACATACACACATATATTACAGAACCAAGAAAATAACTTTCCATATATGTAATTCTCAACAAATTATCTACCCTTGGAAGCCCCTATGACTTATGTCCCAATGAAATACCTAACATAGATATCTTGTCCACAGAGTCAAATTTACCATCTTTGTCTCTATATTAGTGACTGATTCCAACCAAACAGCCAATATCCTGGGCTGGATGACCAGTCTACAACTCTCAAACATAGAAGGAAGTTACAAAGATCCTGAGTTAATAAATTATTGAAAAGAAGAAACAATTTAACTACATCCATATAACAACATATCAGTGCATAAGCAATCCACTTGAACAAGTCTTCAAGCAGAATGAGAGGTGTATTTCTCCTCGAACAAACATACTAGGGTATGGTGTACTTCAACAGAGCCAAGGCAATAACTAAGAATTAGTGGAATTGGAACCCAAATTCAGTGGGCTAGTCACTTACCCAGATTTCAAAGAAGTACACCATATTAGAGTTCTTTCAACAGAATTAAGGTCTTGGTTACTAGAACTAGGGTTTTGTCAACTGTATGAAATTGGGTTTCTTCAACTGCATTAGGGTTTCTCAAATTGAAAAAAATTGGGGGTTTTTCAACTGAGCTTGGGTTTCTCAAATTGAAACGGGGGGGGGGGGGGGGGGGGGGGCATCGTGACAGAAAGGGAGAGGGAGAGAGAGAGAGACCTTCGTAGTAGTGGTTCAGATAGACGATTTGTAATCCTTAGGTCGCCGGAGGTGGGGGAGTCGGCAGTGGCGGAGATCGGCGGTGGTGGGGAGTGTTCGCAATGGCGGTGGTCGCCAGAGTTGGCGAGTCGACGGTCAGCAATGGCGGTGGTTGCCAGAGGGGGCGAGTCGACGATCGGCAGTGGCGGAGTGTCCTCTCTTTCTCTCTTCTTCATCGACTGATGGGGAAAGGTAGATTTCAAATTTTCATCCCTTTTTTTTTTTTTTTTTTACAACAGACCCCAAAACGACGTCGTTTTGGGGCTGTTGTCCATTTTGTTGTCCCTTTTGTTGTGTATGTAGCAGTGTTGTAAGAGATAAGGAGGAGAGAGGTACCCAAAAAAGGTGGGTAACACCCCTACATTCACAAGTGGCTAGTAGGTACTATATAGGCTTTCTAATCACCGAATCTGGGCGTTTCGTATCACTTGTGGTCTTCGTCGTCGGCTTCTTGCCGAATCTGGAATTTCAAGTCATCATTTAATAAAACACAAAAAGAGAAATAATTTGTGGAAAATGGAATTGCTCAAATATTGGTAGGCACCTGAATGAGTTACGTTTTGTTCTGAAAATCAAATAAATTATACACTTAACTAGCTTTCTTTACAAATAAAATGTAGCAAATATATATATGATTCGGATCATAATCGTCTCTGAACCCTTTAATTTGCGAAAATCCTCTTTGCTCATCCTTTTTGTGTGTGTGTGTGTGTGTGTGTGTTCTATAGGAGTATAGGAAAGAGTAAGTACTACAGTAAATATATATATATATATAAGAGCAATGCCCTACCATCAAAGCCATTTCGGGAACCACTGGATATGACCTTTTCTCTCAATCTGGTAAGCAACTTCATTTTTAATTTAGAATCCCCACTACAACAAATATGGCTTTTTATAGAATTAATTTATAGCATTTTTTTTAAAAATGCTATAGTTGAGAGGCAACAATAGCGTTTTTGAAGGACTCGGAAATAGGTGGAGGATAAAATTATAGCATTCCACTAAATCAACCATAGTGTTCCACACAAAATCTGATTGCCAAATCGTTTCCCTCCCAAAAATCGCACATGCGGGCTTCTAAATTTCAATTAATTCCCAAACTTGGCGCCCCACTCTGTTCATTTGAGCCAGTTTTACCCTCTAATAGATTCATCGATCTCCACTTAAGCTAGGGTTTCAATTGTGAGTTTTCTTCCACCTAAAGGTTTGTTCATGTTTCTCTCTTTCAAATATGTATATACGTACTCTTTACTAACATTCACGTTTTTTCACTTCCCTCTTTCCTACTCGGAGAATAATCAAAATCCATTATGTGATTTGCTGCACCGGTTGAAGGAAAGAATCATGTTCTGGGGAAAACTTCACCAGGTTTGATTTGATTGTTCTCCTTAATTCTTTCCCAAAGACAAGACTAGGATTTTAATTTCATCCATTAGCTTGTGGAAGGTAAGTTAGGGATTTGCACAGATTATACACTTACAAGGGTTTGAGTGAACACTAATTGCATTTTCTGTTCTGATTCGGACATATATGGTTATTGGGGATTTTTTTTTTTTGTGAAGAAAACATGATAAATTGAGAATACTAATTTCGGTTTTCAATTTTTTCCCTCAAAAGGATGTGGTTTGATTTCCTTCACTTGATGTCTGATTAGATATTGTGGTACTTCTGAGAAGTTTTGGTCTTTGCATATTTTGGTTCCATAATTATTGAAACCACTTCTGTTTCGTAATGACTATTCCTCCTTTAAATTACATTTGGGAATTTGGGTTGTAAAAAGGCCATCAAAATTTGTGAATTACACTTCTAGGTTGTATTGGTTTTGTTTGTCTTTTCCCATTGTTGCTTGCCTTTTACGTGTTTGATAAAATGCCATTACAGGGCTTTTTGTGAATTTCATCATTCATATCTTCTGTTTGCAAGTAACCGAGAACAGTGTGTTTGTTACATAAGTATGCCATAAAGTGGGTAATTATATTGGAGGGCCATATCCTCCCATGTTTCTAACTAAATTCTGGAAATTTGGAATATGAGACTTATGGATAGCAATTCATCGACTGAAAAAGTAAGCAAGCGAGTTTTTGGTGCAAATTTTGGTGCGTAAACAGCTAATCCCAATTGTTTGTAGACGTTTTTAGGGTACATGTGATGATATCTATCTTTGGTAGGTGTTCTTTATGTTGCAAGTAGTTTTCTATTTTGCTCATGGAGGTTATCAGATTGGTTGACTCTCCAAGTTGGTTTAGATTTGAAGATTTGGGTACGCCTTTTCAAGACCCTAACTTTGAGTCAATTTTATATCTAAAGCTGTATTTAGGAGAGGTTGCCTTGATTTAAACTTCTGTTTGGCAGTTCGTTCCTCGTATGCATTCATTAATTGTTTAAGAGCCATGAATTTGGATCCTCTACGTTGCTCAAAGATGCTGAGGCAAGAACTTTATATTCATTTGGAATGTTTTGATGAGGTAGCTTTAAATCAATTTGCAGAATAAATATCCCTCTCTTCTTGTGTCTTGACCACAAATACAAGGCAGTTGTAAAAAGCTAGCACTAGTCCCCAATCATTTAAGGCCTGCCTGCATTTTATTGATCTTTTTGACTATCTGTTTGCAATTAAGTTTGGAGGAAAATCTCTGACTGTGTCTGTATCTTTGTGGTGGTTGTTGTAACTAGGTTCGACGAACCTTTATCAGTTGTGGTGTGTTTGGGAAGATACTTCTGTGAGACGTGCAAGCTGTTTGATGACGATGCGAGTCGATGCTGCTAGTCGTTCTTGAAGAATAGCCACCCGTGTGTGGAAGGAGCAATGCACCATGACTGCCCTGTTTGCTTTGAGGTAATATGTCATTAACCATGTTTAGTGTTTACTTTGGCCATCTCTATAAGGATTTGACAAATTCTAATAGGAAAAGGTTGTGAAGTATCTATCTATTTCAGTCAAGAAACGACGATGTGATCGTTATTCCCTATGGGCATACTATTCATGCAATGTTAATCGGTATTGGTTTGTAGTTCCTTTTTTGAGTTCTCATAATTGGGTGTTATTCTCAGGTGCATTGCTTACAGGTTTGAGGAAGTTGTTGACAGTGATATTTGCGATTTCGAGAAGATATTACTCGTCTTGATGATTTCTTCACCAAATCGAGAGGCCTAGGAGGAAGCAGGAGCAAAAAGAATACTACTTGCGTTTTTATGATGCTAACATTAATTAGGAAAAAGTTTTTTTTTTTTTTTTTGGTGCCAAGGCTTACTTCACTTTTGGAAGGATATGTAGTATACTGTATACTCATTCACTTCTATGTAATGTTAGTCACTTGCAAGTTTGGAAATTGTTGATTTTGTATACAATATTCTGATTATAATGCCAAGGAATGTGTAGTCATTGGGTTTTCTTGTTTTACACAACATTCAAAGAATACAATGAAAGGTGAAACATAAATAGTAGGTAAAAAATGCAATAGAAAATATACAGTTCACACGGTTAATAGCGTTTTATGAATGTTATTAAACGTAAGAAATAATAGCAAGCATAAAATGCTATGGAAACGTACAGAATCATAGCAAGCATAAAATGCTATGGAAATTAAGGTAGAAAACGCTATCTTTGAAACTCTCACCCTTTTTATAGCGTCGGCTACCATAGCATTTGCTAAAACACTATATATACCTTTCTATAGCATTTTTGGCATGCTATAGAAACTGACTTTTGTTGTAGTGCCCATTCCAACTGATTCTTATCTCTGTCCTATTCGTAAACATGTCACAGACCAAGGGCAGGTATTTTGTACAAGGGGTATATATATATATGGAAAATGCTAAAAGAAGCCCAGTGGGCTTCTGTTAAGGTTTAAAAAGTGTATTGAAAAGTGTGAAAAATGTATAAAAGTTGATGAAAGTGTATTGAAAAGTGTAAAAAGTGTATTGGAGAGTGTGTTTTTTTTTTGTCTTTTTCTGTGCTTAATGGAAGCAAGACCGTGTATATGTAGGACACATGATATAATAAAGGAAAACAAATCAGAATAATACTCTCCATTCCAAATTGGTAGTCACTTTTGGAATTTCAACTTTTTAAGCGGAAATGAAATAAATGCATTCACATTAAACAAATTCATTAATTTCGAATAACGCCCTTATATTTCAACTTTTGACTAACAATTTGGAACATCCCAAATAATATGAGTGACAAGCAATTTGGAACGGGGAAGTATCAAATTATATCAAATCCAAATCATATACTACATGATTCTACACTAGAATATTCTAGAAAGATTATTCTAATGCCCCCTCCCCTTAAACTCAAGGTGGTAGAGTACAGATCAACTTGAGTTTTATTAAAAGGGAAAATTTTATAACCTCTGCAAATTACAAAGATTAAAGGGGGAAGAACAAAACGACATCCCAAACTAGAGGAGACAACATTCTCCTAGAGAGATCATAGCCACAACCCACCCAAAGGATCACAAAGTAAGCGAGTAGCCAACCGAAAAGGAAATAAAAGCTCAAACAAGACAAGCCCTGCGAGAATAGTGTGGGGCGAAGCGAGATGCAGCATCTTATGCTGATAAATGCAAAGTTAATTCCTCCATGGATGCTCATACCAGTACTTGGTCTAAACATCGGAAGGCCGTATCTGTGTTTCTGAAGTGAACTTGATTGCTGAAATGTTCAGGCCTCAGTGTACTAGCTCTTATATCAAGGGAGTTCATCCCTTTTGGAAATCGACAACTATATATATACACATCAGATTGACAAATAGAAACTTCGCTAGCCATCAAGTGAATAGATGATTAGTCTCTGGTAAACAAACCACCTTTGGGATAATTATATTTAATTTTATTTGCTGATTTGTTTGTACACAAAGGTACCCATGGCCCACAAATCAGTATACAACGGTGCCCATGGTCCACCAATTCTGTATCGGATCCCCATAGATCATTAAACAATTGGCCTCAATGTTCGGAGGAGCATTACAAAAAAGCAACAAAATCTTTGCGTCGTATGCATATGATTTGGAGAAGGAATTTAAACCATACATGTGCTCCCAGCAAGAAACAAACCTTTGATACATGGACTTGAAAATGAGACTTGAGTCCGAGAGTGTGTGCATCAGTGCATGTCAAAGAGTCGAATTTAATCATAAGGACATGAGGGCATTCTACAATATTAATGTTCCTCAGTCAATTAAATGTTTTGCCCATATCTCTTTGGGCATGTCATGCATGTTATAGGGGCAGCTCCACCTCATCTTGAGGAGGTTTAAGGCCATGTTGGGTTGGACTTTTGAAACCAGGTTTGAAAACCCGCTCTTTTTTGGTTTCCCCAAGACCCGTCCTCTACCTCTTTCTTTTCCTTTTTTAATAAATGTCAGTATCTAGTTTACCAAACTAACTTTGGGAGTGACCCACCAAGAGTCTGATTTGGGAAGACCAGAGACCCACCAAGAGTCTGATTCGCGAAGAGGGACTTTGAAACCATTTTTCATAAGGTTTCTCAAAACTGGGTTTAGAAAACCAAACTGAGCAAGGTCTATGCGAACCCCATGGGTTCAAAAGAATGCACTTAAATTTTTTTTTATTTTTTATATACCTTGCTTTTTTAAAAATAAAAAAGAATTCAACACTGAATAAAGTAGGTAATATTGCTCAGCAAAACAGAATAACAGAGGCCCAATAAAATTTCAAACAAAATTTATCCAGAATTAAATTTCTGGAGCTTCCCTGCATGATATAAAATTTATTTGCATGTAAAAATATAGATTACAGAATAAGGTCGGTAGTCGGCACTTGGTAGTTACGGATAGGTACTTCAAAAGAGTATGGAAAACAGAATCGAGCTGTATCAACTAATTTCTTACAACATGACTATCAAGCTTCACTTGATATGCTGAAAACAAAATGGACTCCAATGGGAAGACAAAGAGCAAATAGTTTCTGACTCTTTGAAGGTTCTGATAGATACACACATGTGTATGTACATTTACTTGGTGGTTAAACAGGAAGTAGGGCCCTTTTCGGAAGGTGCGGTCCACTGTGAAAACCGGCCATCAATTTCTTTCGGAGCCAGATCCACAGCATATCAAGTCTGTAGCACATCATCTGCCTACTTGAAAACATGATATACAGAAAATAAAGAGGAAGCCAAACAGCTGGGCCTCGGAAAAGAATCGAGGCTAGAGATACTGCCAGAAGGGAACCGGACAGCCCCATTCCACCATGAACAACTCGGGCGTAATAGGCCGGTTTTAGGTGGCTCGGAGTAAGACTCAGTCCAGCATCATGTGTCAAGCAGTACAAGAACAAACTGGCGACGGCAAACCCCATGGTCTTCGGGTGTGTTTCAAATGGAGAAGAATCCTTCCCCTGGTACTGCAACTGGAGAAAGTTTACGAGTACCGGTACAAGAAAGCCGAGAATCGCATGGGGCGAAATCGATAAAATCGGCATTTGTTGCAAGATGCATCATCTTATGCTTACAAATGTTATGTTGATTACTCCATGGATGCTCATTCCTGCACTTGGTCTGAACATCTTATGGAGAAGGCAGATAAATAAGCATGAGTATGAATTTGTGGGAGTTGATGGTTATGTTGAGGCCTCGCTCTTATATATACATATAGTCCTTAATTTTATTTCCATGATATAGATAAAGTATTTAGTATTAAAGTCATCATATCAGTCGTCGGTTTTCCATCACGGGAAGTTTCCACTTGAATTTTCCTTAGGAATTAGGAAGGGCTACTAAGGGTCGGTGTGCTGACAGGGTGTTTGGATAATGAAAGTTGATTTCCTTTTGGCCCCGATTGGATGCATCTAAAACACCCCCTCAAAAGTTACACCGGGTGAAAAAAGTGGGTCCCAGTGCTTTGGCTTGGTTTGGCAAGTCTAAACTCCTCCCCTCTTCGTGCTTTAGAAAACTTCAAATAGGATAAAAACCACAAAAAGGAATCAAAACACTAAAATAAACTTTGTGCGATTACAATCGACTTATACCTATAATTGAAAATCCTCTCAATTGACCGAAGAACCGATTGCTGAATCCACGTTCATCGCATCAAGTGTTTGATTGCCGATGCCTTGAATTACTCAAGCCTTCCGAGAATCTTTCAGATATCCACTGAAAGTTGAATGATGAGAATGATGTATGTTTCTTGGAGTTGATTGTGTGAATCAATGGTTCATTGTGTGAACTCCAAGATCCAAACAAAACAAAGAACCAAATAGAGGCTGCTCTCTTTTCTTTAAACGTCAAAAACCAAGGCTGCTGATGGTAATGTCGAACCCTAGCTACTGCCCTTTTATGAGAATATATGTCGCCTGCTTGAGCATATCAAGGCTGCTCGAGCACTTCGCCAACAGCCAATTTGCTGGACCCGTGAGTAAAACATGCTTGAGCACTATGCTTGGACTTTGCCAACAGACCATTTACTGGACATGTGAGAAAAATGTACTCGAGCACTATGCTCGGACCGACACTAGAAAAATACAACACGATTCCTTCCACAATCCTAAACAGACCCATCTAAAATACTGAAAAATAAAAAGTAAAACTCGATATTGTGTCATGGAATTAATTGCCAACAGAAAAGGAGCTCGGCTTATGGAGCTTACACCACTCTTACTTTATAAATCATTGTGCAAATTTTCCCAATCCGTTAAGTTTACAGTAACGCCGTTAGTTGTTGCTACTAAAATGACTGAGATGCCTTTGAATGTTGAGTAAACTGATAACCAAGTCTTGTTATAATTGGAGTTTTTGATGTTAAAACAAAATTATATGTAATCAGATTTGATCAAATTTTTATGAGTACGTATACATTTTATCTTTTCATTATGAGTCCTTATCATCAATATAATTTTATTTCTCCGTCTTAATGGTTCTTTTTTTTTTTGGCCTCCTATTTTTCCTTTTTCAGGTGAAATGCACACGTATATTTCTAATTTATCATGTCCCCAAACACACAAAAAATTCTTGGTTTTTTTTTTATCTGTACTAGCACAATGAGTCAGAACTAGAACCGTTCCCTGTAGTCAAGACAAACCTACTAAAACATTGTACTACAATCCTACTGATGGTGTGTCAAATTCCATCTAAGATTGTGAACCAAAACTTATATTCCACAAGAACCGATGATCCAATCTTCTGTGTGTAAGTCGTACTCTACACACTGGATCATTTACTATGTAGAATAACAGACACATGCACAACATACAATTATATCATGCAAACATTGCTCATAATAGATTCTCATCAAAAAAGGATAAAACTTATTAATTATTAACTAATTAAATATTAATCCATTACATAAAAGCATGGCTTTTAGTATAAGTTTCTAACAATTTGTTCCCGTTAGGATTTCACCCGACTTTTGTCCTCAATGTTGGTTCCTTATTTGTGAATGACGAGTATAGTTGGCTCTTCGCAATCTCTTCTCGGTCATAGTGAATCTTTTTTTCTTCTTAGCCCACGTTGAACTTAATTTGAACTTATTTTCTTAAACTGAACCACATAATTAAATCTTTGTTTTTTTTAGTGTGATTACTTGTTGATTGATTTGTTTTTCTCTACTTGGTGATTGTCGTTGAAAAATTAAGTTTGATCTGAACACCTAATCCAGAAAGAGATTCTAATGATACAAAGTAGATTAGGAGAGAGGAGAAGAAATTGGGTTAATATTAGGTAGATTTGAAATGTATTGCCCTCTTGTGGAGTTGTGAAAGAAGTCAAAATCAATTAAGGAAATGTGCCGGCATCTTCTAAAGGGTTCAAGAGGACTACCGACTTTGGCAGGTTTGAGGACTCAAGAGACTTTATTTTGCACTTCTGAAATTCAAAATAAACATCCTCATACCGACTATTTGTTTAGGTTTTTTGATAAGATTTGTTTGAGACTCTAAGCTTGAGGATTGTTTGGGTGTGGTTGGTCTCTTGCCAACCATGTTTGGGCTTTAGTGGCTTTTGATCATCGTGAGAGTTAGGTGCCAACCTCGTCGAATTGTTTCCGTCACGTTGTGATGCCTCATTACTTTGCCCCTTATCTTTATTGTATCTATTTTTTGGAGCAATAAAATTTCTTTTGCCGTGCCAAAAAAAAAACTGTCCAAGAAATAATGTTAGGGAGACATTACTCCACCACACCACCAACCACACAAGCTTACCGGCACTGCATAATTGGTAGTGGGAAAATAAGCACTTTGAAACAGACCACCAATAGCAAGGGAGCGGAGGCCCTGTAGTTCCTCAAATCACTATAGGGTTGTAGTCCCCCAATCACAACCGTCTGTTCGGCAATCAATGGTCCGGATTATCTTCAGGTTATCTTCACGTAAAGATAAAATATTTAATGTAGAATAATCCGAACCGTTGATTATCGAACGGATAGCTATGATTGGGCACTATAGGGTCCCCGGATCCCAATCAGTGTGTGATTTGTGGTGTGTCCCTACCATTATTGTAGTCCAAGTTATCCAATTATAACTCGCATTCAGTACCTTACAAGCTAGATCATAAGAAAGTCTCTTTTTATCGTAAAAATTAATTAATGTTACGTTCGTGAGTCTAAAACGATTGTATTTCATGGACCAACAGTAGGTACCATCACTTAGGTTCTGTTGATTTGGCATCCTTTTTGCTTAAATTTTTTTGCCACAGTTTTAACAACAATTTTAATAAATGTGACCCCCAACCAAACAGGGCCTTAATAGCAATAAGTCTCTCTTGAATAACTGCCAACAAATTTATTTGTTTTATTGGAAAAGAATTTTTTTTATTAATCACAAGGATAAAAAAAAAAATGAAAAGGGTACAACAAAAAAGAAAGATTGAGAGAGCCTCGGAAAATCAATACTCTCTTACTACTGTTTCTCGCAAATTCTCAACCTATCTCACAGCCTCTCAAAAGTTTTTAACAGAAAAGGAAAAAAATACAGCTAGCAAAAGCCACAAAATTTTGATAATGTCAGCGTTTGTTTAGTTTTGTGGACCCGCTTCCTTGTATTGGTAGATGAAGATTCACAATATGCGATGAGAATAGGTGAAGTACCAAACGGGTTCAGAAGGTTCAATTTGCTTCCATTGTATTCATTTCTATTTGTTTGTGGATTTTGGGTTTTTCTTCTTCTGTTATCCATGGATTTTTGGATCCTGCGGTGCACCACGTACATGGCATTATGCCATGCACCCATCCAGCCATTTATTGCGAAAATATGTGGCTCAGATCAAATCCAATCTCATACGAGAGTCATTGCTTGGATTTGATCTGAACCGTGTATTTTTGCAATGAACGGCCGGATGGGATGCATTGCACGGTACCATGCAACTAATGTTGTCTAGTTTATCCTTATGGCATCACAATCTCTAACTTTTTGGTCCACTATGGTAGAAATTTTTGATAAAATCTGGTTTCTCTACGGTCTAATTTTTGTTTATTTATGTCTTGGATAGAGTAATTTACGCAATCGTTGCTGTCCAAAATTATTTATCCTCCAAAAAGGGGGAAAAGAAGCTAAAAATCCTTGACCTCGTGAACAAGGTGGACTAGCTTTTGATGGATTGATGATTGAAGGGTTTCGCAATGAACTCTTCTCCCCCAATAGAATTTTATAGCTATGCCTTGTTTTTTGTATAACGATGGACTAGTTTTGGGATTAATCCCACTGGGTATGGGGTCTCAATTTAAACTGAGACAAATCTCTGTGGCACCGGATTAATCTAACACAAAATTGATCGACGCAATTGGCAGTGGAACCCACACCAAAAGCTTTTTGAAGCGCTTTGGGAATATATTATCCTACCGTCGCTTGACGTAATTACTAATCACTCTTCAGTGTCGTAGCAAAGCTTCAAGTGAAGAAAATTAATCCCTAAATAAGGTTAATAATGCACATTATAAAATTTTTTATATTTGTCTAGCAGATAAATTATTTGCTTTCAAACAAGATTAGTATTCTCTTCTACTTTAATCTCTCTCAAGACGCTGATTAAAAAAAAAAAGTACGTATGCTAAAATAAGCCAATTCTAAAATAAATAAATAAAAGTACGTAGGTTTATCATTTCTGTTGAAAATTTTCATTTAAATTAAGCCAACTCTAACAAGAGGTATTGTTTCAAAATGGCTAAAGTTCTGATGGGTAATTTATAAGCCTGCGGCTGATCATTATGATATTTCTTGACAATTTAAGTTGCATGCTCATTCTGAAAGTAAATTTGATTTATATTTTTCAACATTTCTTTTTAGATACACACTTGATTTTTTAGTAAATTAACGGGAAAGTATAAAATATGTTTTGATATCTGCGTATAAAGGCTAGCATATGCATACTTTAAACCTAAAATCTTACTAATGAGCAAACCCGAAGTTTTGGAGACCATAATCAACCCGCTTGGAATTAAACAGAACAAGAAAGTGAGTGCATAGATAACAGAAAGAAAAGTACTCTCCTTAAAGGCACCGAGCCTGTATAAATGAAGTGAGCTTTTGCGACTGAGCCGAGCTTTACCGAGCTCGTTTACTAAATGAGCCTAAAACTCGAGCTCGAAATCAGCTCGATTACTATACGATCTGAGCCTTGTCTTGCATTAACGAGCCAAGCCACGAGTTGCAGCCCAGTTCGTTTGCGGCCCTAATATACGACAAATCTATCCTAACAAATGAACAAAAAAGTACTCTTTCTGTCCCCAAAGTTTGATCGCAGTTCTATTCCAACCATATAAAAAACTACTTATAACTTTAAATTGGTAATGAATTTTATATTCAATATAGATCTTATTTTATAAATCTCAATTAGTTCTATATGATAATGTTTTCAAAATCACGTAAAACAATGTAAATTACGAGATTTAATTAATTACAAATGACATGAACTCCTAAAAGGGACAAATAAATTGGAACGGAGGGAGAGTGTAATTTGAATCATAAAAAAATCATTGCACATGAATTTGTATAAAAATTCGTAAGTCAACACTATATATGTAGTTTTACATTTTTTTGCGGTACATGCCCCACATAAAAAACAAACCCTTCTAGCTGCACCGATCAAAACAATTGCATATACATCCGACAAAACAGGTAGGTCCATAAGTTTTTTTTGTGTTTTGGTAGGCCCCACAACCTTGTGTCTGATATTACTATCTTTTATTGCTTGTGAGTGGGGATAATCTCTTTTTGGTGGTTGAGGTGATTCTTGTATGAGGGAATAAGAAATTGTGGGATGTGGCTTTAATATTTGCTATTTCAGAAAGGGGATTTTGTGGGATCCATCAAAAAGGGAGGAAGCCAAGTGCAACTTGTTTAGCACTGCTGACGTAAATCCCACAACTACATAATTGTAGTTACCAGTCAACACCATAAATGATCATTAAATTTTTTTTTTATCAACAAGAAGAATTAGTACTAAATATTCCAACAACTAGTCAAATTTTATGTTTTTTAAAAAAAATGGCAAAGAAAATAATTCACAATATTCTTAAGATATCCCCAAACCCTAATGATATATCTGTGCCTACAGTGTTCTTACCCTATATGATATCGTTGGCAGGCAACTCGTGGTAGCTTTGAAAATCTATAGTTTTGGGAGTTCATTGGTGTGAGCATACTTGGTTGGAGTCCATTTGATCGTCTGAGTATTCTCTATCTTTTATCTTCAACTAGCACTAAGTCTTTTCAGAGATGCTGATTCTAGGCAATGAATCTAGTAAGTGCCGCTGATTGACCATGTCTGAGTTGGGGTGAAACACATCGATTGCCTTGTGCGTTTCTTGTTCTCTATATAGATTTTAGTTTGGCTTTGTCCAAGATCTTTGTAATTAATTTCGTTTTGTAAGTGCCGTTGGGTTTTCATTAATCTTCTTATTTCCATGCAAAAAAAAAAAGAGATAAAATTCATTGGAGAACTCAGCCAAACGATTGTAATTCATGACCGATAGTAGGTACCATCGCTATTCCGATGTAAAAAAAAAAAATGACAGTAGGTACCATCGCTTAGGTTCTGTTGATTTGGCATCCTTTTTGCTAAAAATTTTGCCACAGGTTTAACAAGAACTTTAATAACTATGACCTCCAACCAAACAGGGCCTTAATAGCAATAAATCTTAACTCTTGAATAACTGCCAACAAATTTATTTTTTTTATCGGCAAAGAAATTTTTTATTAATCACAAGGATAAAAAAATTGAAAAGGGTACAACAAAAAAGAAAAGCATTGAGAGAGCCTCAAAGAATGCACAATATTCTCTTACTATTGTTTCTCGCAAATTCTTAAGTTATCTCACATCCTCCTAAAAGTTTTTAGCAGAAAAGGCAAAAAAATCCAGCTAGCAAAAAGCCACAAAATTTTAATAATGTTTGTACCCCACCGTTTGTTTAGTTTTGTGGACCCGCTTCCTTGTATTGTAATAGGTGAAGTACTAAATGGGTTCAAAAAAAAAAGTATGGGTTCAGAAGGTTCAATTTGCTTCCATTGTGTTCATTTCTATTCGTTTGTGGGTTTTGAGTGAGAGAAAATATGGGTTTTTCTTCTTATATTATCCTGTATCGATATGGCACCACAATCTCCTACTTACTTTTTGGTCCACTATGTTAGCAATTTTTGATAAAATCTGGTTTCTCTACTGTCTAATTTTTGTTTATTTGCGGATTGCAGAGAGTAATTTACGCAATCGTTGTTGTCCAAAATTATTTATCCTCCCAAAAGGGGAAAAAAAAAAAAAAAAAGGGGCTAAAAAACCTTGCCCTCATGAACAAGGAAGACTAGCTTCGATGAATTGATGATTGAAGGGTTTTGCAATAAACTTTTCCCCACAACAGAATTTATAGATTTGCCTTGTTTTTTTGCATAACGATAGACTAATTTTGGGATTAATCTCACTGGGTATTAACAGGGGACTCAATTTAAACGGAGACAAATCTCCGTAAGACCGGATTGATCTAACACAAAAACTGATCGCACGCAAGTGGCAGCGAACCCAGACACTGTGTGCGTCGTTTCCTTGTGGTTGTTCGAAGTTTTGCCAGTTGCAACCAAAAATAACACGGAACCATCCATTTTGGGAATATATTATCCTACTGTCACTTGACGCATTAGTAATTACTAATCACTCTTCAGTGTAGTGAGAAACGTTCAAGTGAAGAAAATTAATCCCTAAAATTTTCAAAGTAAATTAGATTTATATTTCTCTCAACATTTCTTTTTAGACACACACTTGATTTTTTAGTAAATTCACAGGAACGTGTAAAATATGTTTTAATATCTGCGGTATAAAGGCAAGCATATGCATACTTTGAATCAGAAATCTTATGAGGGAGCAAACCCGAAGCTGCGGAGACCATAATCAATCAGAGTGGATAAAACAGGGGAGGAAAGGAAAAACAGAGGGGTTTCTAGCCAAAGCTACAACAGATGACAAAATTATGAACCGCCCGAATTTCTTAAACTGGGAGTAGGCCTCGTCTGTTCACAGATTCGTGCATTACGATCCACTGCCTCTCGGTCAAGCCTAATTCTTGCAAAGGATCGGCTATGGTTCTCTGATGGATCCAGCTCCGAATCACTTCAATACAGGAGCACAATAGCCCCCTATTTGAAAACAGGGCGTACAGAAAACACAAAGCAAATGAAACAGAGTTTTGGGAAAGAACATAGGCCAGAGATACCGAGAGAATCGAACCAAACAAGCCCATCCCAACCCGACCCAATTGGGTAAATCTCGATTCAAGTTCAACTGCATACGCAAAGCAATACAAGATCAAAGTGAAAAGTGCAACCCACATGATTTTGGGGTGTGTCTGGAATGGAGAAACGATACCGTTCCCCTGATACTTCAGCTCAAGGAAGTTTAACAGGGCAGAAATGAGAAAGGAAAAAACGGCGTGACGGGGAGTGGGCACGGGCCGTTGTTGTTGCAAGATGTTGTATGATGTTATGTTGATGAATGAAACGTTGATAGTTCCATTGAAGGCCCTACTTGTGCTTCGTCTGGACATTATGAGAAAGATGTTAAGTTTGTATGTAGAAAGACGCATGGAAATGAGGGGGAGAGAAGTGCAGAAGGTGGTATTTGTGTGCTTGGTTTGATTGTTTTGTGCCTCCTTTTTATAAAAGTTGGGATGGTGAGAAAGTCATCATAGGAAATTCGATTGTATGTTCCGAATTGTGGGATTTGGTTTCTCTTTTCAACAGGGTTTGTAAAGGCCTAAAGGGGTACAAAAGGACTACAAGCTTGGTGGCCTGGTGGGATTGTGGGATTTGACCAATGACTTCTTTGCAGAACTATGCTTGTGGATTCTGGGAGAAAACTTGGGTTTTTTTTATTTTATTATATTATTATGCCAAAAATCAGTTTTCCTCAACAGTGTCATTAATATAACATGGGCTTGCGTGCTTGGACTGACAGAGAGATGTCCCCAAAGGTGGCTCATAAACAAGCACATTTCTCCTAAACCTACTTGACCCCTAACTAGGGCCGCTCAAAAAACCGGTGAACCGTGAATTCAATCCGTGGATTAATGGTCAGGACACAGATTCAAAAAATAAAAAACTCTGACTCGCGGTCCGGACACGGATTTTGATTTTGAATCTGAGAATTAACCGATCCGGACTGTGAAATTTTTATTATATATAGTTTTAAAAATATATATATTTATATGTATTCTTGTAACCTACTTTATTTAGAATTCCAAAATGATATCTGCATTTTGTGCTTTTGACTGTTTATTTATATTTGTTTGTTGGCATGTTTAACAAGTTTGATGTTTATA
Source organism: Vaccinium vitis-idaea (assembly GCA_963854785.1). Lineage (NCBI taxonomy): Eukaryota > Viridiplantae > Streptophyta > Magnoliopsida > Ericales > Ericaceae > Vaccinium > Vaccinium vitis-idaea. Next base: position 17,427,006 of record OY978223.1, on the reverse strand, counting down.
ATTTACAATGCTCAAGCTCAGATTTATAGCATACTGTGTTTGGAATTCCAAAATGAATTTTGGCTTTTGTTTTCTGTCTATCTATTTTGATTCCATAATGTTCAAGTTTAAATTTGTTTAATTCATTTGTTCGAATGTTTAACAAGCTTTCGTTATTTCTTTCCAGTGATTGCTCTTTCTTTGTTTTGTTTTATATTCTCATCTACTAACTTTACTACTGAAGTATTTGTTTCAATGTTGAGTTTGAGTTTTAAAAGGCGTTGATAATTTTCTTTTAGAATAAGTTGAAAATCCTAGATAAAACCGGAACTGATCTGTGACTCATGGATCGGATTGGAACCGAATCGTGAGATTTTTGGATCGAACACGGATTTTATTTTCAAAAAACCATGACTTGCGGATTAGGATTGGATTCATGCCAATCTGGACCAATCCAGACCGTGAGCACCCCTACCCCTAACCCCAATTTGGGGACAAACAAATACAAGGACAGTGTGGCATCTCTCTCTCTCTCTCTCTCTTTTGTTAAAGGGGGTGTTCCGGCCACCAACAAAAAAATAGTTTTTTCCAAAAAATAAAGATAGGTCATTCTTTTACAATACATCATATAAGAAAACTGTGAAAATCCAGTTTATTCTAAAAATACCCTTGACAAAACACTCTCCGAGTCTAAGAAGATCACAACTCATTAGCCTGAACGTGGGAACCGAACCTTGAATATATGCAAAGTAACCCTGGCCTTGTTCGGTTGGGAGTTTTGGGGGAGTTTAGTTTAGTTTTAATGATGTAAGCAGGTGTAATAAGTGGAGAGAGATAGAGAGAAAAGTGGGAAAAATGATGATGTCAGCGCAAGACAGAACTTGACAAAGCCGGAGCAAAGCTCCCAACCGAACATGGCCCCTATAATTATGGAACAGTTAGCAACACTTAACAGTTTAAGCTTTTTTGGATTGAATAAAAAAAAATAGTTCGAATCAGAGTAAAATTCATTCCACAGTTCATTTTAACAGAACCTACAATCACACTCGAGAATGATAGACTCATCAAAAAAACACCGTAGAACGATGTAGACTCACAAAATGAGCTACACGCAACAACCTCAATTGCGGGTACACATGATAGGGGATTTTAAGCAACACAATCCCACATTACCTTACATGGAATGAGTGATAAAATCTCCCACCTAACAGCCTAATTTATTTATTTTTTGTTGTTGGCTATAAGGTTTTCGATATAAGTTTCAGGGCATGTTTGATGAAGGTTGCAGTTTTTAGGGGATTCGTAGTACAGCGGATTGAGATTGAGATTGAGATTGAGATTGAGATTCAAATTGAGATTGCCAGTGAATAACTCCCTTTTTTTATTTGCTCCGAGCTAAAAGAACGGATTGGTAATATCTACTTCGTGATTATCGTAGCAAAAGTATGTTTGGTCTGAACATCTAATCCAGAAAGAGATTGTAATGATACAAAGTGGATTAGGAAAGAAGAGGGAATAGAAGAAATTGGGTTAATGTTAGTCATGGGAAAATGCTACAATACACGCCCCTAATTTGGGGTGTATCATATGCACCCCTATATAAGTTACGAATCAATTAATAAAATCTACGAATTTTTTTATAGAAGTTACGAGACGCGTTAAAATGTTATGAATCATAGAAAACATTACGAATCGCATTCTGAAAAGTTACATAACACTAAAAAGTATTACAATTACCAATGAGGTGGCATAATATGCATCATACAATAGGTGCTTATGATACGCACCTTTAATAGTTATGTATTGTAGCCATTTCCTTATGTTATTAGGTAGATTTAAAATGAATTTCCCTCTCATGGAGCTGACTAGTGTGAAAGTAGTCAAATTACTTAAGGAAATGTCCCTTCATCTTCTGAAGGGTTCAAGAGGACTACCGACTTTGGCGGATTTGAGGTAACGAGGTCTGAGAGAGTTTTGAAACTACCTGAACTATGTAGCTTTGGTTATTATTGCTTAGAACAATGATACATACACAAACTCTCAGCCACAATCCACCATAACCCCTCTCACATGTGGGGTGGGGCCCGCTCAGTGTGGGTCCCCCACTTGTGAGAGGGGTTGTGGTGGGTTGTGGTTGAGAGTTTGTGTCCATATCATTTTTGTATTGCTTATAAGTTGTGCGTCAGCACAAAAGTAAGGTGCTTGCGACCTTGGATTGTATCGTAGATGGTGTCGCCCCAAGCGTAGGGCTAGGTATCACATAGCATAATAACCGGTAAGACCGGGTCGAATCCACAGAGACCAAATGCACCCGGCGTGAGAGTTGTCTTGCAAGTGTAGGTTTTTAGCCTTAAAGCGGCAAACTTAGCTTTTGGAGTTTGTTTGGTGGAATTCTCTCAACTTCGAGAACGACTCGGAAGATTAAAAATGACAAATTAAACTAAGGCAAAGTCTAGGGGTATTTAACGACCATGACTTGGGCTAATCCATCCCCTCTTGATAACCGGCTCGGGGCATCGTTAAATGCCCCCGAATGGAAGATTTAGATTTTAAAACCATTTACAAGAAAATGTGTTTACCAAAGATTAGAGGTTTTCGGTACATTTTGCAAACGGATGGGTTGACATTGCCCAAAGCATCACACGTGCCAAGTATGCTTGCTCTTGGCTACGTGTGATCAAAGAGATTAACAAACCCACTCTTTGGTACATAAAAGTGCAACCCCAAATATTTGATAGACAAGCAATGTATGCCTTAACATGAGATGGATGGATTAATCCCAAGTCATGGAGTGCTAATCACCCCATGACTAAGCCTACTTAAACTACTCACAAATCATAGCAAGAAATAAGATTAGAACGTTGAAGGAGATGCAAAACATGATTAATAAACTTAAAAACTAATTTTAAGTGAAGAACCTAAGTTGGCCTACAACATTAACACTAGAGAAAATCACAAACAACACTTAGAAATTAGAGTTTTCAATGGAAATAGCAAGAACAACATGAAAATACGAAACATGAAGAAAATACAAATAAACAGTAGATTTGTAAAGATTAAGAGTACACTTACAACATTAATGAAGATGAAAACCTTGGATCAAAGAGAAACTACCCTAAAAACTAGAGAGAAGGTGGAACTAAACTAAGAACAAAACTAATGGAGGAAGAAGATGAGGGGAGAGAGAGGGAGAGAGAAATATATACAAACACCTTCCATCTCTCTCAAAATATCCTAATAATGCTTTTAATAGAAACTTTCCATAAGTAGAAAGTACAAAAAGTGCTCAAAAGTTGCCTTGGAGCATTTCTGGACCGGTCCAGAATTATTCCGGATCGGTCCAGAATCGTCTGGAAAAAGTTGGGAAAATCTGGATCGGTCCAGAATTATTCCGGATCGGTCCAGAATCGTCTGGAAATTTCTGGGAAAATCTGGATCGGTCCAGAATTAATCTGGATCGGTCCAGAATCGTCTTGGCTTGAATTTGTCCCCTTTGATCACTCCCATTGGTTTGCGTGCCTCCGGACTTCCTCCAATGGACTTAAATGAGTTGTGCGACCCTCGGGGGAGGTGCTCCTCGGTCTTGTGGGTGCTTGTTCACTCCCGAACTCCACCGGGAGTTTTGTGTGAGCGTGAAGCGCGGCTTCAAGCCCCCGGCTACTTGGGACGTTTCGGCTTGCCGGGCCTTAGCCAAATCATCATTTCTTGGCTCTCGAGGCCGGTGTTGGTGTGCCATAGGGCACGTGGCCCTTGGTAACGCTGCATGGATCTCAATGCGCACAAAACGCGCTCATTTCGCGTGTTTAACCTGTAACTTAACAAAAACACAACTACGAGCATATCAACCAAATAAAGCACGAAATCGCGTGTGTGTGTGGAACAAATGAGCGAGATAAGCCCGGATATCTACAATAGTAGGGGCTTATCATAAGGAAACAACAGAGGAGGGATGGGGACCTTACAACGCACATCATAATCGTTCATCTTGAAAATTAATGATCGGTAAGAAAGTGTCTACGAATCCAAACCATCGAAAACACTTTTAGATGATTGAGATTAGTACATGAATAGTGATAGAGTCACACACTTTCAACCACACACCCTCTCACATGTGGTGGGGCCCACTGTGGGGCCCATATGGGGTGGGTCCCACCACATGTAAGAGGGTGTGATTGAAAGTGTGTGGCTCTAGCATTTTTGTTGGTACATTCACGGTGCAACACACTAAATACATCCCGGGTCCCACAGAGGAGGGGGATTAAGAAGGGATCCATCAAGAGGGGAGGAAAGTCAATCTTTTAATTGTAATCAATGTTACGTTGGTTAAGACGATTGTATCTCATGGTCCCACAGAAGGTACCATCACTTAGGTTCTGTTGATTTGGCATCCTCTTTTGCTTATATTTTTTTGCAACAGGTTTAACAAGAATTTTAATAATTATGACTCCAACCAAACAGGGCCTTAATAGCAACAAACCTTAACTCTTGAATAACGGCCAACAAATTTTTTTTTTTATAGGCAAAGAAAATTTATTTAATCACAAGGATAAGAAAATGAAAACAGTACAACAAAGAAAGAAAAGTATTGAGAGAGTCTTGGAGAATACACAATACTCTTCTACTACTGTTTCTCGCAAATTCTCAGCCTATCTCATAGCTTCTTAAAAAAAAAATTAGAAGAAAAGGAAAAAAATATAGTTGGCAAAGCAATGAGGGACCCTGTTGAGCGCTCCACTCAGCAGACCCTGCCTAGCATATCTCGGTCGTCCAAATGTGTTTTGAACGATCCAGATTTGAGGAGTGTGGGAGCTAAAATGCCTAAAACACCCTTTGACCCTGCCGAGCACATCTCGACTTTCCAAATGCTCCTCAAATCTGAGCCGTCTAAATTATATTTGGAAAACCGAGATGTGCTTAGCATAGCCTGCCAAACGAAGCGCTAAGCATAGCCCCGGGTTCATTAGCAAAGAGCTAAACTTGACAAGAAAATGGTTGGCCCACAAAGTAATAATTTTGTACCCCCAGTATTTGTTTGGTTTTGTGGACCCGCTTCCTTGTATTGGTAGAACATGAATCACAAGATGTGATGAGAATAGGTGAAGTACCAAATGGGTTCAGAAGGTTCAATTTTCTTGCATTGTGTTCATTTCTATTTGTTTGTGGGTTCTGGGTGAGAGAACATATGACAATCTCCTAGTATTTTTTGGTCCAATATGTCAGCAATTTTTGATAAAATCTGGTTTCTCTACTCTCTAATTTTTGCTTATTTTTGGATTGCAGAGAGTAATTTACGCAAACGCTGCTGTTCAAAATTATTTATCCTCCAAAAAGGGGAAAAAGAAGCTAAAAAAACCTTGACCTCCTAAACAAGGTGGACTACGTTCGATGAATTGATTATTGAAGGGTTACGCAATAAAATTTTTCCGCAATAGAATTTTATAGCTTTGCCTTTTTTTTGGTATAACGATAGACTAGTTTTGGGATTAATCCCACTAGGCATTAATTGGGGACTCAATTTAAACTGAGGCAAATCTCTGTAGGACCGGATTGATCTAACACAAAAATTGGTCACACGCAAGTGGCAGTGGAACCCACACCAAAGGCTTTCTGAAGCCCTTGGTTATCAAGTTGCGTCGTTTCCTTGCGTTGTTTCAAGTTCTGCCAGTTGCAACCAAAAAAAGAACCATCTATTTTGGGAATATATTATTATACAGTCACTTGACACATTAGTAATAACTATTTACTAATCACTCTTCAGTGTTAATAAGGTTAATAATGCACGTTACAAAATTTTCTATATTTCTCTAGCAGATAAACTATTTCCTTTCAAACAATATTAGTATTCTCTTCTACTTTAATCTCTCTCAAGACGCTGATAAATAAATAATAATAAAAAAAAGAGTACGTATGCTAAGATAAGGAGTGTTTTTATAATTTCTGTTACAAAATTTCATTTAAATTAAGCCAATTCTAACAAGAGGTATTTGTTTGAAAATGGCTATTGACACTTCTGCTAAAGTTCCGATGGCTATTTGATAAGCCTGCGGCCGATTATGATATTTCTTGACAATTTAAGTTGCATGCTCATTCTGAAAGTAAATTAGATTTATATTTTTCAACATTTCTTTTTTGACACACACTTGATTCTTTAGTAAATTAACAGGAACGTATAAAATATGTTTTCATATCTGCGGTATAAAAGCTAGCATATGTATTTGAACCAGAAATCTTAGGAGAGACCAAACCCGAAGCTGCGGAGACCTTAATCAACCAGCCAACCCTTTGGAATTAAACAGAACAGAAAAGTGAGTGCATAGATAACAGAAAGAAAAGTGCAAAAAATACCTAAGTAGAAAAAACTAATCCCTAAATAGATAGATAGGCTGTGATCATTACATGACCCTTTCCACAATTCAAATCCCCCAACTCTACTAGCTGGGGCAGAGACAACACATGTAGCATTTGGTACATATGCAAAAGCAAAAACAGAGAGGATAAAACAGGGGAGGAAAGGAAAAACAGAGGGTATCATTCTCTGATGGATCCAGCTCCGAATAACTTCAATGCAGGAGCACAATAGCCCCCTATTTGAAAACAGGGCGTACAGCAAACACAGAACAAATGAAACAGAGTTTTGGGAAAGAACATAGGCCAGAGATACCAAGAGAATTGAACCAAACAAACCCATCCCAACCCGACCCAATTGGGTAAACCTCGATTCAAGTTCAACTGCATACGCAAAGCAATACAAGATCAAAGTGAAAAGTGCAACCCACATGATTTTGGGGTGTGTCTGGAATGGAGAAACGATACCGTTCCCCTGATACTGCAGTTCAAGGAAGTTTAACAGGGCAGAAATCAGAAACGAAAAAATGGCGTGACGGGGAGTGGGCACAGGCCGTTGTTGCAAGATGTTGTATGATGTTATGTTGATGAATGCAACATTGATAGTTCCATTGAAGGGGCTATTTGTGCTTCGTCTGGACATTATGAGAAAGTTGTTCAGTTTGTATGAAGAAAGATGGATGGAAATGAGAGAGAGAAGTGAAGGAGGAGGTATTTGCGTACCTGGGTTGATTGTGCGTCGTGCGTCCTTTGAGAAAGTCATCATAGGAAATTGTAGTGTATGTTCCGAATTGTGGGTTTTGTTTGGCCGAATTTTATATTTACTATTTCACTTGAGTGATATAGACAAACCCAGTTTTCATCCAAATTCCACATGCATATTTATGAAAAGAAGTCATTGGTCTGATATCAAATACAGTGTCCAAAAGTTGGGAATTGGGACAAAAGTAGGAATATAAAATGAAACAAAAGATGGGAATTGTGTGTACTCAAGTCGATTTTCCTCGGCACCGATTTATTTTGGGGCCACCTAATCTCACGCAAATAGTAAAAGGGTTGTGGGAGGGGCTTGAGATATTCGTTCCGACAATGAAACAAAAGATGGGAATTGTGTGTACCCAGGTCAATTCCCCTCAGAAGCGATTTATCTTGAGGGCCACTTCATCTCACGCAAATAGTGGAAGGGTTGTGGGAGGGGCTTCAAAAATTCGTCCGGATGTCAGGACACTCTTCATTACAAGAAAAAAAATAAAGATAAAACACACAAAAAAAAAAAAAAAAACAGTGAGACTTGAGAGAAGCTCTATACAACTCCAAGGAGATCTAGAAATATAATACAACAATTATTGATCGTTATTTTTTTTTAATCTACTAGAAATAATTCATAATTAACACCCAAGAGGTTCGTAATTAACTAGTCAAAATAGTTCATAACATATATGTGCTACTGTACACTTACATTCCTAACTGAACAGTATAAGACGCGATAAATCTATTAAAAGTCCTGATAGATGAACCAAAAAAGTATGTAAATTAAATCATAAATAATGCATAGCACACGAACTATTAAAAACATGATTAGTTTACTAAGTTGCCGATGTTTGATTGACTTGATTTTTATAACGGGGCTATTGCACGTGACAAATTCTACAATGTGAACGACTCGGAAGATAGAACACAAAATTATGGCAGGGCAGCATGCTCTGTCTTGAGTCCCCTCTCTCGGCAGTGGATGGTGAACGAGGATACGTCCTCTCAGCTAGGTAATACGTCAATGAGTAAATTAGAGTGGTCTACTTTTCCTGTTCATCCTAAAACTGTTGGAAAGTAACGCTTTCAATTTTGGTCTACTTTTCCTGTTCATCCTAAGGGGGAGTTCTTGAATGGATTTTATGAGATAAAATGGGAAAATTAATTTTAGTTGGTGTTTTATGGAAGAGTGATAAAATCACCTTGTTTTTCCAATAAATAAAATCTAGTGTGATAAAATGTTGTGGGCCACTAGTGTGATAAAATCAACCCTTCCTTTTATCTATTCGTAAAATATGATAATAAAATCAAAGATGATAAAATCAAATAATCCATTCAAGAACTCCCCCTAAAACTATTGGAAAGTAACGCTTTCAATTTTGTACCGAGTGTCCGGATGGGAGTCGCATTCATTCAGGACCTTTAGGTAGTCAATCAAGTCGCCTTCCGGGTTGCCCTGCCATGAAATCCGACGATTTTTCTGACCAAAACCCACCATTTATTGTTGATTTTTCACCGGCCGGAGGAGTCGAATGACGGCACCGTTTCGGCGTTGTTGGGGCGAGAGCTACAGTGCCTCGCTGAGGCAAGCGAGCCAAAAAGTGAAAAATCAAGATGGCGAGGCAGTGAGCGAGGCTGTTGGCTACAATTTTTGGGAGAAAATCTCGCCATTTAAGTCTCGTCGAAGCAATGACGAGACAGTTGGAGATAGTCTTACTATATTTTCTATCGGACAATCGAACGTGGAACCTACGCATTTTACTTTACTTTTTGGGTTTCATTGATAAAGTTTCTAGTTTTTCTATGAGTGTTTTGCACCTCTTCGGATTACACCAAAATCTGCAAAAGTAATTGCTCTAACCAAAAGTAATTACACCAAGGTGTTAGGGTGACTACTTTTGTCATTTTGAACACTCTAACCAAAATGTTTGAACTCTACCTAAAGGGGCTTACTTCCATATCCCCCTGTCCTTTTGGGGATACCATATCCCCCCTCCTTATAGCCCTTGGATCTTCATCAATCAATCACAGCCATTAAATATAAAAATGAAAATCATTGGCTACCCCTCAAGCCGGTTACCCAGGAAAGGCAAAAAAAAAAAAAAACATTTGACTTCACATCTAACCATGGTTAGTCACCCTTTTTCCCCCGTTTTTCCCTTCTCTCTCCCCAGTCCCTTCCCCTCCCCAATCGATCGTCTGTCACCCACACCCTCTCTCCCTGCAAAACGAAACCCTAAAATGGAATGCCCTGTCCCTCCCCCTCCCCCTTTCCGTCTGTCTCCATCATTATGAACAGCATTCAACCCTAGCCCCCAAAATCTAACACCGCCATTCCAGAAAATTTCAATCGGTTCCAGCAAAACCACAGAGTAAACAGAACCGCCGATATAGTTGATCATCAACGACGGAGAAGAAAGAGGTACGGTTGTATCGACGACGGAGAAGAAAGAGATACGGTTGTCAAGCACAAAGATTTGTACGACAAGTCGAAAACCCTAGGAATGCTGACTTCATTGCTCCAAATCCGTATCTCTGTTGTTTGAGGTTTCGATTAGGTAAGTGTAATATCCGTTGTTGTTTGAGGTTTCGATTAGGTAAGTGTAATATCCGTAATTTAATTAAAAAATTAAACCTCATTTATTTGATTTTCCGTTCATATGAGTTTTTTGTATCGGGTTTTTGATTTCGAGGAACCCATGTTGTGAAACACACAGCTTCTTCTCTTTCCCCTCTTCCTCTACCCCCCCATCCCCTGTTGTGGGGTTCATTTCCTCAGATTTATGGATTTTAGGGCAACTTATACAATCGTTCACAATTTACAGGATAGCACAGTGAACACATCGGCGGTGGTTGATTCTTTACAGGCCATTGAAGGTACTTCTGAGCTTTGAAAGGTAATTTGAACCACTTCATTCCTTTTGATAATGAAACCTGGAAATTCCCCGATGTTTGATTTTTTTGAGTTTTCACAAAATTAAGAACGTTACAACCATGGTTTGCAAATATGTGCTTAAATTAAATTAATGTTACAACCATTAATGCTTAAATTAAAATTCCACCTAGAGTATTCTGTGTTGCTCTGTAATGGTACTGTCATGTTGTTGCTATCATGTTACTGTCTGGTTTTCTTAGTTTTTTGGTCTTATTTCAGTAGGTGGGGAGTTTATGATTGCTGCGATTCATCATTTTGTTAAAGTATCGAGCGTAGGGATCTTTATCATCTATAGCATGGGTACTGTATACATAATTATTTTGATTAAACCAACTTTTTGTTGGGGAGTCGAAATGGTAGGCCAGAATTTTAGTGATGATTTTACCAGTGAAGTTACGAAGCTTGTATTAGTCTAGTCTAAGTTCAATCCATCTAGTAGGTGTATACTGAATGAATGAATGATCAGTCATTCATTACTTGTTACTGAACTTTTGAATCTATTTTGGTTAAATTTTGTAATAAGTTCTTGTTGGTGATGTTCATTTCTCCTTAACATATTGTTATTAGTAGCTTTTTTTAAACCTTCCCCAGTATTATGTGCTTTGGTTCTCCCCCTATCTACCAAGTAATTTGTGTACAGGTGCTACTACGGGTATATGACAAAAATAGGGTACGGGTTTTAGAATAATACAATGTATTGCATGGAATATCTTCTAACCAAATAACAATAGTATTCACAATGGTGGTGTTGAGATGTCCCTCGGCTCAAAACATCGTACGTTTCATGCACGGGTGATATCCCACTTTGACTGGGTGAATGGCTGACCTAGTCGAACCTGTGAACCCAGGTCTGTTGAGTAGCTAAATGTCTGGAGTGTCTGGAGCAGTGCTAATTGCTCTTTTTTGAAACCTTGCCTTCAAGCCAATGTCTTCATTTCACTCTATCATAAGTTCTGCTAAAAGTTTGACTGGGTGAATAGACATCCTCCTTGATAAAATTCCTGCAAGTAGTAAAGAAAGAGCTAGAGAACCCATTGAATCAAGTGTGAAATTCAGTAGATTACCCTTTGTATGGAATTTCACTAGTTTACTGTGAAATTCACTAGTTTTCCCTTTCCATAGAATTTCACTAGTTTCTTTTCTCAAAAAATTTCAGTAGAATTGATTATTGATTTAAAAACTGTTGAAAGTATAGTATTCTTGAGTACTGTTTGTGTATTTTAATTGTCTATTCCAGATAGATGTAATGCTTACATGTATATCAAAAGGATTCAATATCCATTGTATGAGCCACTGTTGTTCGACCTTTGAGGCGGTCAACATTTACATATTTTATTTTAATTTCCTTGGTCAGAAAGAAAGTCAAGTAAAAATAGCAGATGAACATAGAAGACCAATTATCTTCATTTTCGCATTGATAACTTAAAAGATTGGTGCGATGGGAATGAATTGTTCAACCAATTGTTTGTGTATTTCCTAATATCATTATATAACATTTATTACTATTTACGTGTCTATCTTACTTACTAATTAATTGTATAGTTGAACAAAACTTTGTGAACTTAACTTGGTTTATTATGTAGGGGTCATGGAGAGTCCGAGTAGTAGGAGTAAGGGAATGGGTGTGGAGATGGATTCCTACGAATCTGAATCACAATCGGAGTCTTCCCCTAGGAATGCAGATAGGCCCACATTTGTCGATAACAATGTCAATGGGAACATGGAAAGCCTCACTGATGGTGAAATTATGCAAATGAAATTTGGAACGGAGGACGAGGCACATTTTTTCTACAATACATATGCCAAGGCTAAGGGGTTTAGCATTCGCAAATGTAAAAGTAAACCCCTAAAGGGCAATGATATGAAGGTAAGGTTTAGGGTTTGGGTTTGTTCGAAGCAAGGTAAAAGACACATGCGATACTTGCAATTGGAAAATCGGAGTAGACGTCATAGGGCTGAAACGAGAACTAATTGTGGTGCGAAATTTCGTGTCCGTTATGAGAGGCACACAGACACGTACATTGTTACGAACTTTGTGAGTGTCTCCATAATCATGACTTAGCAGCCCCCCATTGCGTTCCATTTTTACGGTCTCATAGATGTGTAAATAGTGCGGACCATGCTCAGGCAACCGCCATGAAAAATGTTGGCATGAAGGAAAGTCAGATTATGGACTTTGTCACATGTCAGTCAGGGGGTTTCCATAATGTGGGGTACACAATCCGAGATTTGCGCAATAAACTGTATAGGGACCGCAGAGCAGCACTTGACGATGAGGACGCTGAGGGTGCATTGGGGTATCTTTCTGGTAAAGGGAAGAACGATCCCCAATTTTAGGGGTTTTTGTTATACCTCTTAGGGGTTTATTTTTCGGATGACCTATTGACCGGGTCACTTTTGCCTACGTGGCATCATCTCAACCGTTGGATTGGGGGGGATATGGTATACCCAAATCGGTGGGGTGTATGGAAGCATTTTCCCTACCTAAAATGTTTGAACACCAAATGCCAATGAACCTTTTCTTGTTACTCATATTGAGAGTGATGTATATGATACCATTGATAATGATGCTATTATGCAACATTTTCAAAATATGAAAAGTCGTCGAGTGCAATTGTAATATGCTAAATACTTTTTTGTTTTTTTAGTGGCAATGTTGATATTTGTAGATTTTTTTTTATGCATTGTTATGATTTCTAGAGGACCGTAATAGAATTTCTAAACACCCACGCAAATTATCCTGAAGCCGTTCCTGTAAATTAGTAATGATACAAAGCAGATTAGGAGAAAATAGAGAACAGAAGAAAAGGTAATCCCAGCGGTAAAGATAGGGGAACCGACCGTGGTGCACCGATGGTGCACCGACGGCGTCGGGGACGCCGTTGTGGGTCCCATCCGGTCGATCCGAGCCGTTCATTCTTCTCAAAATCAAATTCCGAGTGGGCCTACGCGGGAATCGAAGCAATCGGACGGCTGTATGAGCTCGGAATTTGATTTTGAGAAGAATGAACGGCTTGGATCGACCGGATGAGACCCACAACGACGTCCCCGATGCCGTCGGTGCACCGTCTGTACACGTGCATTTGTGCACGTAGCAGCGTTCGTAATCCCAGTAATAAGTAATCCTGAAACGGGGTTTGATTACATATAAAATTGGTGCGGAAGTAGTCAAATCAATTAAGGAAATGCCCTGCATCTTCTCAACAAACAGAGGAGGGGATTTTGTCGGAATCCATCAAGAGGGGAGGATGACACGTGCTACTTATTTAGAACTTTTGAAATTCACAATAAAATCCTTCAACTGTCCGACAATTGCTCACATTAAATACCATACAGTATTATAGAAAGTTATTTTTCGATGTCAGTCAATTTACATTCATGAGCATAAAGGGATGTTCCACTAAGTCTACGACGATTGCAACTCATGGACACCGACGGTAAATTTATAGGTTTTGTTGATCTGGCGTCCGGTTTGTCACAGATTTAACAAGATATTAAGCAAATATGATGCCATTAAATCAAACAGGGCCTTAACAGAAAGAAATCTTACTAACTCATTGAACAACTGCTAACAAGATTTTAATAACATCATATTCATAACCAAGCATTTGTTCAGTTTTGTGGATCCACTCCCTTGTATGTAGTAGATAATTTGGACATGTTTACGATAGCTGCGTTGACAACTTGCAGACTCTAGTTTCAAGCTCTGCTGGAGATTCTAAATTTTAGATTGTAGTAGAAGCTGTTGTAACATGTTTACTATAGCTATGAAAGTATAGTTAAGTCAGTAAAAGTTAGTACTATTCACCGCTGAAAGCAACAAAAAAAAAAATCTTTTTTATAACTTAAAACCTTAAATCTCATCCAAAAGCTTCTAAGCACTAGAAGCTACCCGAACCCAGTTTTTAGATATTCAAAACTCATTCATTTTTTAGCTTTTCAAAATCTGTAAAGTCCAAGGATTTGTTATCTAGAATTTTTTTTAAACAAACAAAATTAATTCTAAAAAGTCACAATTTCAAAATTTGGAGAAGTAATTTTTTCGTAAACATGCGCAAAGAATCACAAGATGCGATGAGAAATTGAGAATGGGTGAAGTACCAAATGGGTTCAGAAGGTTCAATTTGCTTCCAACGAGAATAGGTGGTGGAGTATTTGCTTGTGGGGTTTGGGCATCACACGTGGAGGCTCCACATTCAGCAACATCTCCTACGGAGTACTATTTTTGTGGTCCCATTACAAGACTTGAACAGTCAAAAGGAGTCATAATAACATAAAAAAAAAATCTCTATTTCCTTCAAGATTTTGGAATAGTGTCACATTCTTATTCCAAGGAGGTTCAAATAAAGGGCGTTTATGTGTGTTGCCTAGGAAGTCTTTGATGTTGGCGATTGAAACATGTACTTATGTTTTTGTCCTTAAACTTTTTAGTGAGTGTTTAATTTCACAATTAGAAAGAGGGATGGGTGTCTCATGAGGTAAATCACATATTGCGAGTATGTCTATGTAAATCACATAGTGTGAGAGTGAGCACAAAAACATCGTTTGAAAACATTTCAAATTATGAAAATTAGCAAGAACAAGAATTAAAAGTGTGAGCACAAAGGCAAAATTTGGAATATTTAGTGTAAGACAGCGTCAGGTTATGTAATTTGCTTTTGTTGAATAGGAGCAAAATTGTAAATTGCTCGTTGGAAACTCAATTGCTACTAGTAGATTGCGCCTCTAGAAAAAAGCAAATTGCTCTTTTTTTTTAAGAAAGCTCAATTTCTACCAGTAGGAGGCGTGACTCTTGTGTTATATTTTTGTATATATCAATGTAAGATATAAATCACGCCTTTCGCATAACATTTTTGTATCAATGAATGGATATTTTATCCTCGAAAAACAAAGAAAAAGAAGCTAAAAACCTTGAATTCATGAACAAGGGAGACTCTAGCTTCAATGAATTAATGATTGAAAGGTTTTGCAATGAACTTTTCACATAACAGAATTTTAGGGCAAAGGGACTCTGTTTGTGCACGTGCAATACGCATTATCTGGCAACGCCTCGTTTTTCTTATAGCTATGTCTCTAATTTAATAGACAGATAAATTTTGGGATTAATCCCACCATGTATTAACAGAGGACTTAATTCCAACCGAGACAAATCCCCGTAAGAATTGATCTAATACAAAAATGGATAGCACACAAGTTGTTGTGGAACCCCAGACCAAAGGCTTTTTGAAACCCTTGTTGTCAAGTGACCACTAGTGTGTCATTTCGTGGAGGTTATCTGAAGGTTTACCTATTGTTGTACCCAAAAATAACACGGGATCATCCATTTCGAAAGTATCTTATCCTACTGTCACTTGACGCATTAGTATTCAGTTATGGCAAGCATGATATTACTTTATGGTAGGACTCATACATTTCAACCAATACGAGGGAAAGTTTTGTTCACTCTCTTTTAAGGAGAGTGAAAAAAAATTGCTCTCGTAATTACCAATCATTCTTCAGTGTAGTCAAGCGAGTCAAGTCAATAAAATTAATCCCTAAAATTAATAATGCATAATTATAAATTGGCTTAATCAAATTTTCTATATATTCGGAGTATCAAGGCTAGCATATACATATCTCGACTAATCTCTAACTACTATTCCTAACGTCTACTAATGCGAGACCTACTTGAAGCCTGACAAAGCTCCTTGTGATTAATTCTATTAGAATTAATAGCGAAACGGTTTTAAACTTTGAGATTTTAGCAGAGAGCGATCCCAAAGTTCCAGAGACTTTAATGACCCAAACAATCCCTTGCAACTAACGAGAACGAAAAGTGACTGCAATCATTACTGAAAGAAAAGGACAAAAATTACAAACGTAGACAAACTCTATGCCTAAAAAAGTTCAAAAAACAAGAATAATTCAATTTTTTTGTTGTTTATTGGATTAGTTTTGTCTTTATTCCCAAAAATTTAAGTTTGGTTAATAATTTTGTACTTTTTAAATTACTCTTGTCGAGACAAACCAATAAATCACAAAAAAATCTACGCAAAATTAACAAATGAGAATTTAAAAAAAAAATAAAGACAAAAAAATACTCCGTCACTTGATTTATTTAGCCAAAGCAACCCTAAATATATACTCCATATAGACAGGCAGTTATCGTTACACGATCCTTCCCTCAATTCAAATCCCACTAATCACAAAAGTTTCCAACTCTGCTAGCTGTTATCAGAGACAACACAAGTACCATTTGGTTCATATGGAAAAGCAAAAACAGAGAGGATAAAACAGGGGAGGAAAGGAAAAACAGAGGGTATCTATCTATCCAAAGCTACAACAGGCGACAAAATTATGAACCACCCGAATTTCTTAAACTGGGAGTCGGCCTCCTCTGTTCACAGATGTGTGCATTACGATCCACTGCCTGTCGATCAAGCCTAATTCTTGCAAAGGATCGGCTGTCGTTCTCTGTTGGATCCATCTCAAAATCACTTCAATGTAGAAGCACAATAGCTCCCTATTTGAAAACAGGGCGCACAGAAAACACAGAACAAATGAAACTGAGTTTCGGGAAAGAACATAGGCGAGAGATACCGAGAGAATCGAACCAAACAAACCCATCCCAGCCCGACCCAATTGGGTAAATTTCGATTCAAGTTCAACTGCATATGCAAAGCAATACAAGATAACACTGGCGAGTGCAACCCACATGATTTTGGGGTGTGTCTTGAATGGAGAATCGATACCGTTCCCCTGATACTTCAGCTCAAGCAAGTTTAACAGGGCAGAAATGAGAAAGGAAAAAACGGCGTGACGGGGAGTGGGCACGGGCCGTTGTTGTTGCGAGATGTTGTGTTGTTGTTGCGAGATGTTGTATGATGTTATGTTGATGAACGCAACATTGATAGTTCCATTGAAGGTCCTACTTGTGCTTCGGCTGGACATTATGAGAAAATTGTTCAGTTTGTATGAAGAAAGATGGATGGAAATGAGAGATGGAGAGAGAGAGAGAAGTGGAGAAGGACGTATTTGCGTACCTGGGTCAGTGGGTTGATTGTGCCTCATTTATAGAAGTTCGGATGGAAAGTCATCATAGGAACTTGTAGGATACGTTCCGAATTGTGGGTTTTGTTTTCTTTTTGTCAATAGGAGGTTGGTTTGTAAAGGCCGAAGGGGGTTCAGAAGGACTCCAAGCTTTGGGTGACCTGGTGGGATTGAGGGGTTTGACCAATGACTTCTTTTTAGAAATATGCTTTTGGAATCTGGGTGAGAACGGGGTTTGTTTTTACTATCTACTACCTCTGTTCCTAAATAAATAGGATCCTGCTACTGGTACAGAAACTTTTGTACAAAAAATGTACAAATCGCTCTCGGGGACCCACTTTTGGGTCCGTTCAAACGGTGTGATTTTGGTTCAAACACTTCTAACCGTTCGATTGAGCTGAAATTTTGTGGAGCCCCTCGGAAAAATGTTCTAAGAATAATGAACGGTTCAGATCACTCATGTGGGACCCAAAAGTGGGTCCCCGAGAGCGATTTGTACATTTTCTGTACAAAAGTTTCTGTACCACTAGGATTACCGAAAAAAATAACCGGACCACCTAAGTCTTTAAAAACATGTACTTTTTATTTTTTAAAAAAATTTGAAGAAATGACAAATAAATAGCTTGACCTTCGAGCTATTAATTTGTCATTTTTTAAAAGGAAAAAGTACATGTTTTCGTCAAGCCATTTATTTGTCATTTTTAAAAAAAAAATTAAAGGAAAAAGTACATATTTTTAAAGGTCTAGGTTTGCGGTCCGGATATTTATTTAGGGACGGATAGAGTATTAATTTTTTCTAGGCTAGAAATCGGCTTTGCTCAAAAGTTTCACAAACACTCAAGTGAAATAGTATCTATTACTATTAAATTCCGCAGAAGAAAACTTTGAGATATCGAGGCTGTGTTTGGTTAGATAGTTTAGTTTAGTTTTGATGATGTTATCAGGTGTAATGAGTGGAGAGAGATAGAGAGAGAAATGAGGGAAATGATGATGTCATCAAAACTAAAACTAAAATTAAACTGGGAAACGAACAGGGCCCAAATAGTTCCCGTTTTACAAAAAGTGTAGTGTGATCTAAAAACACAGTATCCAAAAGATGGGAACAAAAGTTGGAATTTAAAAAGAAACAAAAGATGGAATTGTGGGTACCTAGGTCGATTTTCCTTAGCTGTGATTTATCTAGGGGTCATTTCTTCTCACTAACTGTGAAAGGGTTGTGGAAGGAGCTTGAGAAATTCGTCCGGTTATTTTCCCAAAAAATAATTTGTCCGATTCCTCGGGACACTCTTCATTATAGAAAAATAAAATAGAGAGAAGTAAGAGATGGTCTATACAACCCCCCAAGGATCAGATGTAGAAATAAACTACATAGTCAAAATAGCATAGTATAGTTCATACTAATATAGTATCTGCTTATCGTACATATAAACAAGTTGAGTGGAGCCGAAATTTGTAAAGCTCGAGCTCGGCTCATTCGTAAATGAGATGAATCCGAGTAATTTACTTAACAAGCCTCCTTAAACGAACCGAGGCTATATAAACAAATTGAGCTTTTGCGACTGAGCCGAGTTTTACCGAACTCATTTACTAAATGGACCTAAAACTCGAGCTTGAAATCGGCTTAATTACTAAACGATTCGAGCCTTGTCTTGCCTTAGCGAGCGGAACCATGAGCTACATCCCAGTTCGTTTGCAGCCATAATATGCGACAAATCGACCCTAACAAGAACAAAAAAGTACTTCCTCTGTCCCCAAATTTTGGTCTCAGTTCTATTCTAACCTTATAAAAAACTACTTATAACTTTAAATTGGTAATGAATTTTATATTCAATATAGATCTTATTTTATAGATCTCAATTAGTTCTATATAACAATGTTTTCAAAATCACGTAAAACAATGTAAATTACGAGATTTAATTAATTGCAAATGATACGAACTTGTAAAAGGAACAAATGGATTGGGATGGAGAGAGTGTGTAATTTGAATCATAAAAAAAATCATAGCACATGAATTAGTATAAAAATTCGTAAGTCAACACTATCTGTAGTTTTACTTTTTTGCGGTACCTGCCCCACACCAAAAATACAATTGAATATCAAAAATGATACAAACACACCCTTTCAGCCACACTCTACCACACTCTCACTCACATGTGGGTGTGGGGACCACATGTGGAGACCACCCACATGTGAGTGATGGTGTTGTAGAGTGTGTGTGAAAGGTTGTGTCCGTATTATTACTCATTGCATATACATCCGACGAAACAGATAGGTCCAGAAGGTTTTGGGGCATTGGTAGGCCCCACAATACACAAAAATTGTGGGATAATCTTTTTTTGGTGGTTGAGGTGATTCTTGTTTGAGGGAATCAGAAATTGTGGGATGTGGCTTTAATATTTGCTTTTCTAGAAAAGGAGGGGATTTGGCAGGATCCATCAAAAAGGGAGGAAGCCATGGGAAGCGGATCCGCTGTCCCGAATTTTTTGTCCCAACTCCTTGTCTTATCCATCCGAATCGTCCATCCGAGCAATCAACGACTCAGATTCCATCTCACCCCAAATAAATCTGAGACATACACATTCATCTGCGAATCTGAGTTGTCAAGTACTCAGATGGATGGCTCAAATGAACGGGACATGGAGTCGGGACAGGGTTTTCGGGACAGCAGATCCGCAACCGGAGCGATGTGCAACTTGTTTAGCACAGCTGAAGTAAATCCCACAACTACATAACTGCAGTTCCCAATCTACACCATAAATTATCATAAGAAGAATTACTAAATATTCTTACAACTAGTTAAATTTTATATTTATGAAAATTGGCAAAGAAAATAAATCAAAATATTCAAAACATATCCCAAAACCCCAATGATTATGACTTTTCTTATGGTACTTGTGCGTAATTACACAACGATGTGTAATATTTACCATAAATCCCGCAACTTTGCTTGACATCAGGCATCACCGTACTCACTAGAAAAGATGTTCTTTATAATGAAAGGAACCTCTCTAAATCTTATTTATTATTTTGTTAACGAGTTTAAGAAGATCGCAACTCATAGATGATAGATGGGAACTATATGTAAAGTAACCATATTATTACAGAACAATTAGCAAGACTTGACAATATAAGCTTTTGAATTGGATAAAAAAAAAAATAGTTGGAATCTGAGCAAAATCCATTCCACTGCACATTTGAATAGAATTTACAATCACACTCCAGAATGAACTGCCAAAAAAGATTGTAGAATGATAAACTCACAAAATGAGCTGTACATGACAGACCTCAATTGTTGCTACATGAGACAGGGGATACAGTCCCACATTACCTGACATTAAATGAGTGATAGAATCTCTCCACCGAATAACCTAATTTTAAGGATATAAAGTTTTCAATATAACTCCTAACTGATTTAAGTAATAGTCCTCACTCCTATAACCAAGCATTTCTCTAAGGAAAATGGTAATGTGTGCCCAATAAACACACGTTAAGATTGAAAAAGTATATTGAAATATGTGAAAAGTGTAAAAGTTATATTGGAGTATGTAATTTTTTTTGTTTGTTTCTGTGCTCATTGTGTACCCATTGGGCACACGTTAGCAAGACTTTTTCCTTAATCACACAACAAAAGGGTTTAGAAGGTCCAATTCGTATACATTGTGTGATTTCTATTTATTTGTGGGGATGGAGTGAGATGTCGGTTTTCCTTCCAATGTGATCACATGGACTCGCACTTTGAAAAACAATCCCCCCATCACAGGTCTCCGCAAGTCAGTCCCACATAAAGCAACATCTAATATTTTGTGGTCCCATATATTTAAGGTTTTCAATGGGAATAGTTTTCATATTTTTTTTATTTTTATTTTTATGAATGGACAGTATTTCTGGTCTTGTAGTGCACTTTTATGTGTAAATTTTTCATTAAAGACAAGAAAGTGTGTGCATTTATAAAAAATGGAGGTGTGGAAATCATTGCCTTTTTTAATAAATGGAGCTACATGTTATACATAAATAATGATTAACCATTGATTTAGATATTTGGGTAAAATATACATTTTCCCTTTAAAATATTCAAGTTTTTAATACTTTCTACCTTAAACTATCATTTGAACACGCATGCCCCTTGAACTATCAAACCGTTACATTTATATCCCTTAAACTATCAAATCGTTACATAATCAAGCCAATCCATGACTCTCATCCATGTTTTGGACGGAAAATTGAGAAATGGACCCTTTTGGCAGCAAAAGAAGGGTAGTTTCGATTTTTAATCCCAAAAGAGGGCCAACTATGAAAAATCCCCTAAAAGCCTCCACCATTATCGAACAGAAAATAAAGAGAGGGAGAGAGATATTGGTTTTTACTGTATAGCTGCCCAAAAAACAAAATTTGAGCCACTACTCTCCAAACAGAGCCTAACAGTAATAGTAACACTATACTTTAGTACCACAACAACTCAAATCTGCATCGAAGTTAATTCGAATTTCACAACTACTGATTAAAAAAATTTCTAGAAAAATAATTAAAAGTAAACTAACCAGTGAGTGAAGAATTCAACAATGGCATAATGGCATACGTAGCCAGAGTCTTCCTGAGAACTGCATCAAAATTCATGGAGTTCAAATCGACGGCAAAATCAGGTTGATCAAGAAGAACATGGTCAATGGGATCAGAAAGAGAGAGAAAGTGGGAGGAGAGGAAAGCGGGGAGATGAAAGTATGATTTCTTTCATATATAGTCCCTTTTGGGGTTAAAAGGGCATGTGTATAACGGTTTGATAGTTCAAGGGGCATGCGTGTTCAATTGATAGGTTAAGGATGGAGTAAAAAAAATCGAATAGTTTAAGGGGCAAATTATACTTTACCTTTACATATTTAAGTTGTAACAATTGATTTTGTGATTGTTACCAATTTATGGACATGCATTTGATGTCTCTAGACTCTAGTTATGACTTATGAGTAGAGATTTTTAATCACATTCTTTTTTAAAGTTGCGCGGGCTAGTTTTAACGTGTAAAGACCGTAGCAAATGATATAATGAAATCTTTTTCTTTTTTTTGGGTGTGTGGAAAAGATGTGAATTTCTATATGTTGTGATGCGCAAATCTGTAAAAAGTTTATGCCAATTTAAGTGGGAATTATTTTTTCAAAAGTGGACTTACAATTAAGGTTGTTACTTCATTTGTCTCGCAAAATGATAATATTTGTATGAAGAAAGATGGATGTAAATGAGAGAGAGAGAGAGAGAGAGAGAGAGAGAGAGAGAGAGAGAGAGAGAGAGAGAGTGGAGAAGGACGTATTTGCGTACCTGGGTAAGTGGGGTTGATTGTGCGTCATTTATAGAAGTTCGGATGGAAAGTCATCATAGGAACTTGTAGGGTACGTTCCGAATTGTGGGTTTTGTTTTCTTTTTTCAACAGGAGGTGGGTTTGTAAAGGCCGAAGGGGGTTCAGAAGGACTCCAAGCTTTGTTTGGTGGGATTGAGGGGTTTGACCAATGACTTCTTTTTAGAAATAAGCTTGTGGAATCTGGGTGAGAACTGGGTTTGTTTTTACTATCTACTACCTCCGTTCCTAAATAAATGTCCGGACCACAAACTTAAGCTTTTAAAAATATGCACTTTTTCCTTAAATTTTTTTTTTAAGAAATGACAAAAAAATAGCTTGACTTTGTCATTGTTTAAAGGAAAAAGTGCATGTTTTCGTCAAGCTATTTATTTGTCATTTTTTAAAAAAAAATTGAAAGGAAAAATTGCATGTTTTTAAAGACATAAATATGCGGCTCGGACGTTTATTTAGGATGGATGGAGTATTATTTTTTTTGCTAGGCTAGAAATCGGCTTTGCTCAAAAGTCTCAGTACTATATATTGGATAAGTGAGTTTTATGTTCAAACACGATAGTGAAGTAGTATATATTTCGGCGAAAGAAAACTTTGAGATATCAAATAGTTCCCATTTCACAAAAAGTTTATTGTGTGATCTAAAAACACAGTATCCAAAAGATGGGAACTGTGGCAAAAGTAGGAATTTAAAAAGAAACAAAAGATGGAATTGTGGGGGAGCCGGATCGATTTTCCTTAGCAACGATTTATCTATAGGGTCATTTCTTCTCACTAATTGTGGAAGGGTTGTGGAAGAAGCATGAGAAATTCGTTCAGTTATTTACACAAAAAATAATTCGTCCGATTTTTCTCCGAGACACTCTTCATTATAGAAAAATAAAATAGAGAGACGTGTAAGAGATGGTATATACAACTCCCCAAGGATCAGATGTAGAAATAAAGTACATAGTCAAAATAGCATAGTATAGTTCATACTAACGTATAGTATGTGCTTATCGTACACTTATATTCGTCATTAGGGGTGTAAACAAGTCGAATCGAGTCGAGCTTGGCTAGTACGTAAACGAGCTGAGCTCAGGTAATTTACTTAACGAGCATCCTTAAACGAACAAAGCCTATATAAACGAACTGAGTTTTTGCGACTGAGCCGAGCTTTACCGAGTTCGTTTACTAAATGAGCCTAAAACTCGAGCTCGAAATTGGCTCGATTACTAAACGACCCGAGCCTTGTCTTGCCTTAACGAGCCAAGCCACGAGCTGCAGCATAGTTCGTTTGCGGCCCTAATATGCGACAAATCTATCCTAACAAATGAACAAAAAATACTCCCTCCATCCCCAAATTTTGGTAATATTTACAATAAATCCCACAACATTGCTTTGCATAGAGCATCACCGTACTCACTAGAAAAGATATTCTTTAGAATGAAAGAAAACTCTCTAAATCTTATTTATTGTTTTGTTAACGAGCCTAAGAAGATCGCAACTCATAGATGGGAACTATATGTAAAGTAACCATATTATTACAGAACAATTAGCAACACTCAGCAATTTAAGCTCATATTTGTTTAAATCTCATTTGAGATTGATTTGTTAGTTGAACAAATCAAGCTTGAACATCTTTTGAAACTCGTTAAACTTTTCAAACCAAGCTCGAACAATTACTATTCGTCTTGTCCAACTAACAATCCCTAACAAATTCAAGCTACTCAAGATACAATCTTGATCAGCACGATTAAAGTTTGTTTGAGATTGGTTTATCTCATAAATAGGCCAAGCTCGAATATATCTTAAAGCGCGTTAAGTGTAGAGGCCGGGTCCATGACGGCCAATGGGGTCCAACCCTCTCCTCAAGGGGAAAAAGGATCACATCTTCAGAATTCACAAAAGCGAATGCAGATAGAACCGTCTCGCTCTCCCCGAGGGGATAGTGCTCTCGGCTCACCTGATGGAGGTCCAGATTAGGACGAATATGGATTTGAAGGAATTCCACCGCGCCCAGAGGTGTCACGGATGCGAGGATCTCGACATAGCTCTCGGACATCCCTCGGGGGTTCACCGCTCGGCACCTTGGTTATCCGAGCGTCCCACGAGCCGAGTCGGTTGATGTCGGTCTTGTGGTACTTGGGGATCTCCTTAGGTGGGCGGTAGCGTGTCTGGTATGCTAGACAGTTCATGATGGATCATTAAATGCGGCAGTCACCTACCCTGCTATCTATGCCTGTACAAACACGTGGGTGATGGGGAATGTCCCCATACAAATTGAGCCTTCAGACCCATGTGCTATGACATCAGCCGAAGCGCAGCGTATGCAGCAGAGATGGAGGTCACATTAGCCGTCATTCCTGGTACTGATGGCAGGCGCGTGAAGGCGCGGAGGGCGTGAGCATCACGCCCCCCTCTCCCTATAAATACCAAGCCCAACTACCACACAGGGCATCTCTCTCTCCTCATTCAATTCCCTCTTAACTCTCCCTCTCTCTCTAAGTTTCCGACATACTTCTTCTTTTCCGGTTGCTGACTTAACCATCGGAGTGTCTTCCCGGAGCACCACCATCCGGGTCAGGCACTAACGTGGTTGTTCACGTGTGAAGGTCGTCTTCTCAGTCAAGGAGCTAGGGTTCAGGCAGCCCTTAGCTAGTCCACTACCTTCCACTCCACACCAGCAGGATCAAAGAGGTTATTCCGACGAAGCCACCCCCACATTAAGTTTTCAAATCAAGGCTCAAATTAACTCCCTCACTCTCTTGTTCTCTGCCTGCCTCGCACACTCACAACTAGATCACCACACAACAACAAAGCCCCTTTATGAAAAGCACATTGTCACGACCCAACCTGAGAATTAAAGGTCTATGACTAGCCAGTGCGTCTAAGTCATCCTAGGCCTAATTATAAAAAAAACGGTTAGGGAAAATTTATTTAAAAATCCATTAAGACCAATGTTTGCTTCTTAAAATTTGGCCTAGCTTTCATTATCCTCACAAATAGTTTCAAAGTAAAAGCCTCCTTATATACATTCACAAAATAACCAGAGTTCTAAGTGCAGAGTCAAGATAAGTACTTAACACTTTCACTACACATTGGCATAGCCTGACCGGAACAAATTGGCTATTAAAACAAAAGTCTACAAGTCTATACAGTGCTATACACACAAAAAAGAACTTATAAGCGAATGAACTTCGGTTCGAGCGCAAAGCCAACTACATCTACAGCTGCTGACCTGAAAAGTATGGTTTTAAAATTCCGTAAGCTAAAGCTCGTATGAAACACGGCATATCTTATAAACATTCAAATCATGGATCAAGTTAATATTCCGGCAAAACAGTAAACCATCATTTTCAGTTGGCAAGTAATAAAAAGGAGTCTCAATAACAAGACATCAAAACTTTCAGTTCAATAAAAGTACACAATCCAGCTTTTAGGTTGAAGCAGAAAACCATCGTGATATTAAAAAATATCACATTTCATAATACTCGTCGATTTCACACATCTTCCAAGAACATGTTTCGACCAGAATAAAAGAGGAGTGACCTCTTGCAATAATGGGAATGACATCAAACCCTTGAGATACCTGGCTCGCATCTCCCACCTTTATTTCACCAATCCGTTTTGTCTGTTTAAAGTCAAGCCCGGACACATGTTCAAATGTATCGACGAAAAAAATATATATAATCTTGGCAAGTTCATTTCCCAAATCAACTAATATCCATGATTCAATTTAAACATAATTCTAAAAATGTTCCAACAGATATAAAACACTTCAAAAACAGATATGCAAACAAGATATGCGTGTTTCACCTTATTTCCGACGACGCAGCTAACGATATACACGTCTCGACTTACTCCCAACTTAGCGAATCACGTCTCCTAAAACAAGAACACAAGTCATATATCAACATCAGCAAGCGCTAAGCCTCTAAAGCTAAGAGCTATTCTCCCAAACTAAGGTTCTAAGAGATTTCATCTATTAGAGGTGATAAACCAGAGTACTATATTAGTAGAAAACTCTAATTTTGTGTCTAGGAAAAACAGTTTATTGAGCCAACTAAGCAAATCTGCCACAGTTTCTAAGAAAAATCATAACTCACTCGTATCAATTCCAAAAACGGTGAAACCAGCGCCAAAATCTGCATAACTTATAACTTTATTATAAGTAAAAATTTCAAAATCAAACTTGAAAAGGGTTTCTTCCCAGAAATCAAAACAAGACTGCTAGAATGCAATTCCTGGCGCAGACAAACGGCCTTTCTTCAATTATTTACTAAAAATCACATATTTATCCAAATGATTTGGTTCCAACGCCAAAACACTCCCAACATCAAAGTATACTTCCAGTAAAAACCTCATAACAATATCAGTTGTGGAAAATGCCCAGAAATCAAAATTAGGTCGTTCAAGACAGATTTGCAAGGAAAATAACAGGTTGTACAAAATAATTCATAACTAATTCTGTGTTAGTCCGTTTTACAAGATTCTAGTAGCAAAATCTTTGTATTCAAACGTACTACAAACTTCTATAGAACAAAACTTCTCCCAACATCTTAAAATCCTATGGTTATGGTTTTTAGACACCAAAAACAAGGGTTTAAAGTAGCCCCTTCTAACCTAATGGTATCAAAGTATTTCAGGAAGAAGATTACCTAACTGGATAGTCGAATTTCTCCGCCGAAACAATGAAATGGGCTCCGGCCGATTGTCGTGAGCCACCACCGCTAGCCACCGCGTTTTCTTCTTCTTCTTCTTCTTCCCCCTTTCCTTTTTCTTTTCTTCATCTTTTTTCCTGATTTTACCGACTCCCTCTATTCCGTTTTTACCTCTTTACTTAATAAACCTAGAAACTAAATTTACTAGAGTTAAGTATGTGTATCTATATTATATTAACACAAAAGCACTTAAAATGTGCTTCACCCAAGTGTCCCCTCCATGTGTCAAATAATTTGACACTCAGCCATAGCCGTGCATGAGTCGTACTGTTCGGAAAACTGTCCGAGTTCCAGACTCAGAAAAATACGGGATACGCATAATAGCATAAATAAATTATTTTAAGAGTAACCCTATTCTCAAAATTCTAAGCAAATATCGGAACACAAATTCCTAAATGGTTGGCCCTTGGCTATCAAAGAAGTGTTTGTGACCCCGTTCACGTCCAATATGTGAAGTGCAAGTTAAAAAAAAAAAAATTACCCACATTCTACCTCATATTTTCTATTTCTGAATAGGGGAATTTTAAAAAGTTTAAAATTACCGTCTCAATCACTAACTATATTCGTAATCACTTTTCGGGAGTGAGGGTTCTCACACACATTGTGTGATCTAAAGTCTAAACCCAACAGGATCCAAAAGATGGGAATTAGGAGAAAAGGATGAGTAGAAAAAGAACCAAAAGGAATACAAACAAAGACATGAGATATGCTTCATACAACTGCAAAAATAAATTAAACCCTATATCCAGTAGTATAGTACAATGTTTGATCAATATTTGTGTAATCTAGTAGCTACTATAATTCATACTTAACACCCTATAATTTTGAGGCTTATATTCATAAATGGTCAGAATAATACATGACAAAAATATAAAGTCTTAAAAAAATTGAACCAAAGAAGCACATGACAAATCGAACCATAAAAAATTCATAAAACATGAAGCAAAAAAAAATCATAACATCAACATAAATATGTGTAAATTTAATTTTCTACTGTACTTCCTAATTTTGAAAAAATAAGCAACATAAATAAACATATGAGTAACGTTACTAAACTTACTATGATACAAATTATGTATACCACTATTATCTCTTCTCCTTAAGTAAAATGTGAAGTCCCTAGAAGCCGCCCACAACGAACAGGTGGGTCCGGAATCAGAATGTCTTTGTTATTGATATGGCCCCACTGTAATACGGATGCACGGAAGCGTTAACAAACACAGAAAACATATGAAATCCATGCTATGTAATTGAACAAACCACGGATGAAGAAAAAAAAATAAAAAAGCAATCACAGAGAACACATAGATTTTATGTGGAGTAGGTATACATGGTTTGACAAAGAATACTAAAAGGCCCAAAGGGCTACAGATGAGATCTCACAAAGTTTCTCTCATGCCTCTCCCTAAAAAGCTATTAAAAACAGACTTATATAGGCGAATGCGCTCGTCCCGAACCGACTTTAGCAAAGCTGACCTCAGAACGAGAGTCGACCCTCCCTCAATCAAAGCCAACCCAGCTCTTCGACCGCAGCCAGCCCGACCGTAGGAAAAGCTGGTCCGGCTCTTAACGAGCCAATTCTACTTCTACATGTCGAACCGCTTTTCCACCATCTCTCCTAAAACCAATTGATGTTTTTAGAGCGGTCGCAGTGAGTGGCATTGTGTAACCAAATCTATGAGGACAACTCCTGACCCAACAATCCCTCTCTCACGATGACACTCCCGCGACTCAAACTCATGACCTCATGGCTCTAATACCACTTGTCGGGCTGTGTTTTCACTATCTCTCCTGAAACCAATTAGTGTTAGGAGGATTTTAATTAAGTCTTTTATGACATTCGACATCGCGTTTGTAAGAAGTAGCATTATGCAACCAAATCCATGGAACACTCCAAGCCTAACACCACAACCTTATTATCGGCAAATAAGACGACGAGATCAGAAGGTCCAATTTGCTTTACTGTTTTTGTAATTGCTTGTCGATTGGGCTATCTCTTTGGCTGCTTGATGTGATTTTGAAATTGTGGGATGTGTTGCTTTAATACCTCACTACTACAAAAAACCATAAACATCACGCTTTTTTTTAAGCGTGATGTTTCACTTTCCATCACGCCCACAAAAGCGTGATGGCTCCGGGTGTGATTGTAAGTTGGGCATTTTCTATCATGCTTATAAAGCGTGACGGAAAGAGAAGATCAATCACGGCAAAAAAGTGTGATCGTTTCCGGTAAAAGCGAGATGAAAACTACTTCCCTGCGTTCTTTTTTGGTTTTTTTATCTCGGTTTTCATAAAAAAAGCGTGGTTATATGTAAGTAAAGATCACAGCAAAAAAGTGTGATCGTTTATGGTCAAAACTGAGATAGAAAATTATTTAGCATGTTCTTTTTATTGTTTTAAATCTCATTTTTCCTCTAAAAACGTGATTAAATGTCTTTACCATCACACTAAAAAATTGTGATTAAAAGAGGCATCATTTTTTTTTTTTTGTTGGGATTGCTGATCATTTTCCACTAATGCAACCATTAACATAAACCATAACAAATAATTAATCTAACCAAGAAAATTTGCTTGACATCCAATACCAATAATTAAAGGTGTTAGCTCAAACAGTATCAAGGCATACTTCTATCAAAAATGCCTAAGCTCCTCGTTTGCACGTGACAACAAAACGCCTAATTGACTGAAAAAAGAAATGGATCACATCAAATAATTTGGGTACACTGGCAATCATATGTTAATTCCTATTGTTTTTTCTGGTGGTTTTGACAGAATCACAGAACTGACTTGTCCTCAAAGACGATGCGAGCAAAGACAGGCCTGTTATTTGATGGGATTTTGTTATTTGTAGGAATCCACCAAAAAGGGATCGGAGGTAGCCATCCGACATCCTAAGAGGTCAATCCCACAACTATAAATTCCACAACTTTGCTTTATGAAGGGAATCATTTTACTCACTATAGATATTCTTTATAGTAAAAGGAAACTCTCTTAATCTCAATTAATTTTATACATTTATGAATAGTAATAAAATATTTACGGGCAAAGGATGGTAAGCAATAAAATCCCACATTACTAAGGTATGAAATGAGTGACAGAATCTCTAGATCTATTGAACAACCTAAATATTTTGGTAGGAGAGATATAGTTTCAATATAAATTTTTGCTCATTGAAGAATACTTCTCACTCCTATAAACCTGTATTTCCTTAGTTTTGTGAGGCCAAATTTCACTTTTCCACCACCGCCGTATTTGTGGTTGTTTTCATTGTTTTAACCTAAATGGTTCATCTTGTAGAGCCCGCAAAGTAGTATAGGTGTGCAAAACATCAACTTGATCGAATATCAATAGATGTATCAAAAGTCAAACTTTGGTTTATAACATGAAAAGCCTAATTTTGTCAATAATTTTAATGATTTTAGAGTTAAATTGTCAACAACTATCCATTTTACAAAACAATGTCCAAAATTTGATATTACTTTCGATATCCGATCAAGCTGATTTTTTTGAATGAATGTACTACTCTGCGAGTCCTACAAGATAAATAGTTCAGATCAAGGTTCTGAATACCGTATCGGCTCGAGTACCGGCTTTTCTATTGGTACGGTACGGTACTGGTACCGGTCAATACCGGGTACCCTATCGGATTTGCCGCAACTATATATATAAATATATATATTGAGAGAGAGGGTTCAAGAGACACAAAATTTATCACAGAATATGACATTTTTAATTCCATTTTCTTAAAAACCAAGGTAGCCCCCTTAGACCCACTTAATCTATGTATATTTAGTACATACTTGTTGTATTTGATGTTTGGTAGTGATAGAAGTTGAACCCATGCATCACAAACCCTTTTTAAAAAACATACCCTTTTTTTTATAATCTCCCCGTTCAAAAATCATAGTTTTTGGGTCACACCGATACCAAATTAGAAAAAGTGTGTAACTACAATGTTGTAGATCTCGAAATTCTCTTAAATTTTGATATATAACTTGCCTTGATCGGAGTTCAGAGTAAAAAGTTATGGCTGGAATACGGTGACAGTTCTGTTCTGTCCGATATATTGCCCGGTATTTTCCGGTACCGGCCGGTATTCCCGATATTTGCCGGTACGGCCGGTACCTCCCAGTATTGAACACAGTACGATATTGAGGGTCCTTGGTACCGTTTTTATACAAAACCGGTACGTACCGGCCCGGTACCGGCCGGTACGGCACAGTATTCATAACCTTGGTTCAGATCAGTAACTAACCTATAGTAGGGCCCACAAAGACAGTTGTGGAAAAGTGGACTTTTCCACCGGCTGTGTGTAGAATTCATTCTCTAATCACAAGATGCGTGCGATTAGGATCTGTGAAACGTCAAGGGGTTCAGAGGGTTCATTTGCATCCATTGTGTGATTTCTAATATTTGCTTGTGGGGGTTAGGGTGAGGTGGGTTTTGGGAGATTTTATACAGCCTGCTTGACCATATGGGTTTTTCTTCTTTTACAATCCCATGACATCACGTGACACAAAAGCAAATCCCATGGAATCACTGGTACGGAGGCTCCACAAATCCACATTCAGCAGGAAAAATGATACGTACACAACGGATAGCCACAACGGCCCCAAAACGACGTCGTTTTGGGGCCCTAACCATTAAAAAAAAGAAAAATTCTCCAGATCAAAATTTCAGATTCTCCCCCTATTCATCTTCATCCTCTGTAACAAAAGGAGACAGAGGAGCTCACAAACCCACCTCATCTGACCCAAGCCCGACGAACGAACGCCACCACCGCTGCCTCGACAACTGCCGATCACTTCCGTACATCATCGGCCAAGGGCCTCTTGTACGGCTTAGGATCGTAATCGAACGGAGGTAGCAACGGCGCCGCCGACGCCGCCGTGGAAGAAGGCGCCGACAAAAAGCTTCCAACTGCAATACTACACAAATAATGCTTCGCCTCCGCTGATTGGAGGCGTTGAATGGTGAGATTCCGTCGCAACGCCATGGATAGTCACATGAATCATTCTCTGTCTCTATCTCTGTATGTTTGATTTAGATATTAGCTAAAACCATCTGTTTCTCACTCGCTGGTGGTGGTGGTCGATGATGGTGATCACCGCCTGTCCGCTTCTTCTTCCTCTCACCGCTCTCTCTCTGTAAATTTTTGAAATGGGCGTTGGGAGAGGAGCCCGATCTGGAGATTTTTTTTTTTAATGGTTAGGGCCCCAAAACGACGTCGTTTTCACTATTGTGCGGTCCCGCTTTGAACTGTTCTGCCGTTTGTGTAAACCGAGACAATAGGAATCACACGGAACATCACCTGACACAGTTCTGTTCTCACTATTGTGTTCGTTTTGGCCGTGAACACTCTTCCTGGTTCTGCAAGTATTTTCTCGAGAATGTTGCCAAAATTCTCAAAGAAGCGGCCCTCACGTCATACTCACATAGGTGACCTTCTTATAAAGAGTATCCTGCTATACCCCGCTCGGTAACCCGACGCATAAGAGTCATTAAAAACAACGCTTAACCTAATTTCCTTTACAGGTATCACTGTTTCACACCATAGGAATGGGCAAGAGAACTAGTCTCCTCAGTGATCGTTCTCGGCTACTCGCAAAAGATAGTCTCATTGAACCTAGATCTTGGGATCTCCAGTCAGCTAGGTTGGCTACCCCCATGGTAACTATGAGCGTAATGGCGTTCACCCCATTCCCTTCGATGTTTTCATCAACTAGCTCTCTCTTTTAACCTTTCGGTTAGTGGCCACAATGTTGTCATTTGACTTCACACAGTCAACAATGACAATCCCTACTTGAGAGCAGTTGTCTGATGCATGTCTACTATAGGGAAAACAACCCAAGAGACAGCTGCATAACCAAGTTGATGACATTTTTTCAAACAATTCATTTAATTCGTCAGACTCCCAATTATCCGAGAATATGCTAATTACTCCTTCCCCCACATTCTAGGATAAGTGGAGATACACAATTTCACGAAAGTATTCGAACTACTTTCGCCAAATACCCCCACATTCGAGGGTAATCATAGATTTATGCATCACCCACATGTTCTATGAATCTTAGAACTGATCGACATAAATCTTATAAACAATTTTGTTGATAGCCTCATTCTTGTTGTTCAACAAGTACATACACCATTATCTTGTGCTATCATTAACAAAAGTATAAAAATACTTATTGTCGCCTCGTGAGTGGACATGCTTCAATTCACACTTTGTTGTGAATTAAGTCCAATGACTCGGTGCTTCTCTCTTGTCAATTAGAAAGAAGACCATGTCATCTTTGCTTCGACACAAGTCTCACACTTGTGCGATTTCTTATCAATTTGGAAAGCAGATGTGGTCCTCGTTAATTAATTTACGCAACATAATTAACACACCACAAATCAAATGACACAAGTGAGGGAGCAATAGGGTAAGCAAAAGGGAAATCCATTTTATTTATAGTGGGAAACATAGTTATTACAAATAAACTTGGAAAGAAAAACCAAAAAATAAACTAATTAGCTCTTTCCCACATATACCCCACCCTTGGTGAGTGCCACCCTATTCGCCTCAAGCTGAGAGGTCGAGATCAAAGACATCTCTCGCGACTGCCTACATCTCCGCCAAATGTGCCTGAGCCCGCGAGTTCAGAGGTTTCTTGCACTCTGACGCTCGGTGCCCAACCTTGTCACAATTGTAGCATTTGCCTTGAAACTGATACTTCGGTTTCTTGCCAATGCCACCTTTAGGTCCCATATTGACCTCCTTCCTTTTCTGATTTCCAAACTGTTTGCCAGCATGATGCTTCTTCGTTCCCGAAGACTGGCCATGCTCCACCATATTAGCCTTGGCTTCATAGGTATTCCCTGCATCCCTATCAGCCTTCTTGCTATCCTCCTCAACACGGAGCTTGTAGATCAAATCCTCCATTGTCATGGGCTTCTTCTTGTGCAACAAATACTGCTTGAAGCCTTTCCAACCAGTTGGTAGTTTAGCAATAACAGCCGCCACTTGGAAAGGTTCACATATCATCATTCCTTCGGCTAAAACCTCGTGTACAATTAGCTAGATTTCATGGACTTGACTCATTACTGTCTTAGAGTCTACCATCTTGAAGTCCAAGAACCGGCTGACAGCAAATTTCTTTATGCCAGCATCCTCGGTTCTGTACTTCCTTTCCAGGGACTCCCACAGTTCCCTAGCAGTCTTCTTGACACTGTATACGCTATAAAACGCATCACTTAAGCCGTTGAGAATATAATTCCGGCACAAGAAGTCTCGGTCCTTCCAAGATTGCACAGCTATCAGATGCTGTCTGTCTTGCTCGCCTTCGGCAATGACAGGAGCATCCTCTCTCAAATACCCCGCAAGGCTGAGAGTTGTGAGGTAAAACAACATCTTTTGTTGCCACCTCTTGAAGTTCGCACCATCAAACTTCTCGGGTTTCTCCCCGTGGTTCACCGGAACCGAAGGAATTGCCGTAAGAATTGGCTGAGCCACAGATGACGAGGGGATCTGAGTGTTCGGGGTTCCAGTTTCACTTGTCATTTTTCTGAAATTAAGATCATACACAAGTTAGTGATCAAATCTTAATTTGAAAATGCAGCAGAACTAATATCCAAAAAATAAATCTGCTAACAGGAAAGAAAGCCAACTATTGAAATGATAAATAATCTCTATTGGGTTCTAACATAAACAGAACCACTAGCCCTAGTTCTCAGAACAGATTAGTTACAAGCCAAAAACTTTCTTTTTTCCTTTATCCGAACCAAATTACTGGTCCGAAAAAATCCCAATGAAATACAACTAATTTAAACACATGTAGGGACAACCAAGTCAGTAGTGTTCTCCATAAGGATCAATAGTGTTGTGATCATTCATCCAATGGAATAAAAGACACCAAACAGATTGTTAAAACTCCCTAAAACTGTTCGGATCCCACTAGACAAAAAAAAAACAAAACTGATTAGTGCTTTAAGTTCAAATGCCCACTGTTCCGAAAATAAAAAATAATTAGCACAATAGATGTTCAAAAACCCATGTGCAACCCAATGTATAAATTAGATTAAACTGAAACTTTGTCTTTAACATAGTCAGAAAGCCACGTAGTGATGCTGACTCCAATACAAGTATTGAATCCGAGTATCAAGTAAATGACACTTGGTCATTTTCCAGAGAACAATTCAATGTTCTCTATATACACGTATGAAAAAATCCAGTTTCCACACTACCCAGAAATTTTAACGAGTATACTGTTCTACAAAAAAACCCACTGATATTCAAAATCGAATTTGCTTTAAGATTGTAGGAAAAATCAGTGGTAGAAACAGTAAACACATAATTAAATTCTGGAAATTAAAAATATGAACAAGAAATAATGGAAACCGGAAAATGCGCAAACTGAAAAACAAGCCAGGGCCCGTGTTTCACACGGTTTGCTTAAAGCAAATTCGCCGCCTCACCATAGGTGTTTGAGGGATTGACCGACGTCTGCTTCCCAGGATACATTGGCTTACGACAATCAAACGGTAACACCAACCGGATTGCCCTGTCGAACGAACTAGTGTCTGTACTCTCTTCCGAAAAAACTGAATGAAGAACAATGGAACAAGAGACTGATTTTCGGTGTATCAAAACCAATGGAAAGGACTGACTTTATATAGGAGTTGAGAGGAGCCTCTCTCATTCATGGGGATTAAAGCCTCTATAATTCTGGCTTTTGAATTGCAAAACCGACATTGCAATTCAGTGCACCAATTGATATCACCAATTGATATCACCAAATGATACTGCCGTTATATATCATTTCCAAGAGCAATTGAAGGAGCAATATCATTACATTTGATTTTGCCATCAAGTAGGCCATTGCTCCGTGAGAATTCAATGAGCACAACTACAAAATCAAAACTGATTTTCCACTCTATTGTGGGTCCAATCAAGTGTGTACGACTCGTACCCAAATATACTAATTTCTAGGTTGTACACAACTACGAGGGAACTTAGGCCAAACCCATTTAATCGCCTAGCCAGCCGGCCAAGCCCAAGCCCAGGCCAAGGACCACAGACCTCGAACCTGTAGTCCCGGTCATGGTCCGGTCCGAGCAGGCGGCGGCGGCGGCGTGCATATGGTAATTGGGTCGAAGCCCATAGCCCACAAAGAGTGCATGCTCCCTCCTTGGAAAAATTTAGGCCCACTTAATTTGAGAGACAATTTCACATTCATTCTCAAATTGGAATTTGCTTATTCCTCTACCAAAATAAACTCCCAACATAGGAGTGTCAATTGCTGTTAAGGACCCACCTCACGCGGTGTGGGTCCCATTTTAATTTAGGGGTTAAAACCCGTAAATATTTAATGGAAAAATTCCAATTTTCCAACACCTGGTTGTTAAGCGACTACAAAAATTACTTGAAGGTTTACCAAGTAGTTCATAGGCAGCTCCACAGCCGAGGCAATGTGTTCAATTGAATGCTCTACAGGGGAAAAAATTGTACTACATCCATATTATTTGGGGTGTTTTTTAAATGCTTAGTATTATATTATGAATACACAGCAATCCATGTTTTACAATTAGACACCTAACAGATTAGCTTAAAACAAGGTACAAACGCTTAGGTATTTTTGTAAGTTTTGGTCACGTTATTCCCATTATTATATGAAAATTTGTGCTTATTTAACTGGTTAATAGAGTTTGTAGATTTAATGCATGATCATGAAATTTTCGACAATTTTCTGTCACCGGATAAACTATTTCCTTTCGGACAGCACCATTATTCTCTTCTACATTAATGTTTTTCGAAATGCCGATAATAAATAAAGAGGAGTCTGTATGATAAAATAGTAGTGTATATTTTTTATTTCACCCTAGTTGTTCAACTATAATAAACTGGCTTTTCACGGTTTTTTATGTGACGTATTGTAAGAAAATGATCTATCTTGATTTTTGAAAAAAAAAAAACTATTTTTTGTTAGTGGAACAACCCCTTAATTTTTGGAATAAATTCACGTGGCAATAAATTTACGGAGCATCTTTTTTGACATCTTGGTGGTGTTGGAATAGGCATAAGTGCACCTTTGCCTGATCTCTGGAATTAATCAAACCATCCGCTAGCATAAACTAACTTATAATTGGAGCAAAGTTCTCAATGTACTGATTACATAAGAGTGCGTCACACCAAAGCAGTTTCGAATCTGAGGCCAAAGGATAGAGCAAATTCCTAAATTCCATACCTTAATTCCTAAAATCCTAAAACAGAGATGACAAAACAGGGAGAAATTGGTACAAAAGTAAAAACAGAGAGGATAAAACAGGGGAGGAAACGAAGAATAGAGAGGCATCTAAACAACGCTACAACATATGACAAATTTGCGAAACGCCCCAAATTGTTACACTGGGAGTAGGCCTCTCCCGTTCACAAAGACGGGCATATGTAGCACTGCTCGTTGATCAACCGTATTTTTTGCGAAGGATCGGAAGTCGATTTCTGTTGGATTCAGCTCCAAAACACGTCAATACCGGCGTACAATATCTCCCTATTCGAAAACAGGAGGTACAGAAAACACACAACACATGAAACAGAGTTTCGGCAAAGAATAGAGGCCAGAGATACCGCGAGAATCGAACCAAATAACCTCATTCCTGCACGACCCAGCTTGGTAAATCTCGGTTCTTTTTCAGCCTCATATGCAGTATAATACAATAGCAAACTGACAAACGCAATGCACATGGCTTTGGGGTGTGTTTGGAAGGGAGAAACAACACCGTTCCTTGATAGTCAAGGTCAAGGAGGTTAAAAAGGGCAGGAATCAGAAAGGCAAAAACATTGTTGTGACAAACCCGAAGTATGAGAATATAACAAAACAACAAAGAAAACGACACACAACATTTACGTGGCTCCCCTCCCCCCAAGCACCCAACAGATATCGGGCAGTGCTACCCGTACAGAGCATTTGGTACAGAAAACGTACCGATTATGTTCGGGGACCCATTTTTGGGTCGCACACGAGTGATCCGAACCGTTCATTATTCTTAAAACATTTTTCCGAGGGGCCCCACCAAATTTCAGCTCAATCGGACGGTTGGAAGTGCTCCAACCAAAGTCCCACCGTTCCAACAAAAAACAATTTTGGTTGGAACGGTGGGACTTTGGTTGGAGCACTTCCAACCGTCCGATTGAGCTGAAATTTGGTGGGGCCTCTCGGAAAAATGTTTTAAGAACAATGAACGGTTCGGATTACTCGTGTGGGACCCAAAAGTGGGTCCCCGAATGCGATCGGTACGTTTTCTGTACCAAATGTTCTGTACCCGTATCTTTATCCACAGATATCTAGGGACAAATCTCTGAGGAGCGACCTACAGAGCATGAAACGTCTCACAATTACAATAGAGACACAAAACTCTAATATCCAATCCCAAGAACTAAAGACTATCAACGGAACGACCAAGAAACCCTAACACAATACGGAAAACCCCATGGGGGCTCCCTCAAAGGGATTCACTCAAGAAGTCCAAGCCCTAGGAAGCCACAAGGCTCCTATTTATAAGAAACACAATAAGAAATCCTAACCGCAATACGAAATCCTAAACACAATAGAATAGCCTAAGCACAATAGGAAATCCTAAACACAATAGGAAATCTCCAAAAGAGAAAATTCAAGGCACAATTCCAACAAACATTTTGCCGGGGTGTGAGCTTGGGCTTGGGCCGTTGTTGTTGCAAGATGGTGTATGATGTTAATTATGTTGATGAATGCCACATTGCTACTACCATTGAAGGTACTACTGGTGCTTTGGCTGGACATGTTATTAAGAAATTGATCAGTCTGTATGATGTTAGAAAGATGGATGGGAATGAGAGAGAGAGAAGTGAAGAAGGTGGTTCTTTTATAGTTCGGATGGTGGCAAAAGTTAATCATAGGAAATTGTAGTGTATCTTCTGAATTGTGGGTTTTGTTGTCCTTTTCAACATGAATTGGGTTTGTAAAGTTCATAATCGTTCAAAATGATAATAAAAAAAAACTCTTGTCTGAACCCAAATGAGTTCAAAACGACTACAAACTTTGGTGGGATTGAGGACTATGAGGGTTTTATTTTTATTTTTATATATAACTGAATGTTCAGGTTAGCTTGCGCGCATCTCGATCAATTTCGAAGGCCTAAAGTTAACGACCGGACAAACCTCTAGTGGCCCCAAAGTTTGAAATGTTTGATATCCATTGGAATGGAACATGTGATTTATTACTGTCTCATAATTACTTTGGTCAAAACCCCTCGAGTTTGTTTGTTTTTTTTTGTTTTTGCTAGGCCTGTAATCGGCTTTCTTCAAAAGTTTCATTACAAATGACAGATAAATGAGTTTTAAGTGAAAAAAACCTCATACTACAATTGGTATCAACTTTTAAGGAAAATTCGGAGAAGAAAACATCTTATATAGTATTGCACAATAACTTTTCATGACGAGGACCGTGGATGCGACAAGTGTAACTCTTTGATTGGACGACACGGTTATTGAATTATTATTATTCTAAAATATCTAACAGAATTCCTTGAGTTAACAAATCCTATATTTGGGGATAATTCTTTTAGTTATGGAAAACATCATTATGGTACGGATAATTGGTTGAGGCTTGAATTGTGGGGGAGACGAAACCTTTTATGGTTAATAGGAAACCTTTCACATTAAAAATCGGTTCAATTAATTATCCCATTCCAAAATAAAGTGTTAAACTTGCAAAAAACGTTATTGGGTAATAGAAGGATATGGACTTTTGAATTTCAAAATGTATAAATCTTTCCTAATCCTGTCTTTGAAATCTCTCTACGTGGTACTTAATTACCTATTTATCTACAGCCATGCAAATAGAAATGGAAAGTAAAAATCATTCCAATCTACTACTAAAATTAGTTAGCACTACCAATTTAAACGCGCGCGCGTGAGGGAGAGAGAGAGAGAGAGACAGAGACAGAGAGCTTCAATAGTTCTGTTAGTACAATTGAATATGAATGTGAGATGGTCTTTTTCCATTTGGTATTTCTTCTCCTGCTTGAGATTTCGCTTAGCATGGCATGAGATCAATTTATAATCCTCAACCTTTTTTGTATGACTTTTTTAGTCTATAAAAAATAAATGGTGAGGAAACTACATATTTTTTGTTTTTAGTAGTGATATGTTCCCTTCATTTTTCTTTTTCTTTTATCATTTCACATCCCCACGTGGAGACTTTTTATTTTCCGTTTTCGAAGATCTAAACCATCTAAATATAAAATACCTGATTTTGTTGTAGCAACTATCCACAAGATTGATAGCACTAACTTTTTTTCTTTCATGATTATGCTCCATTCCAGATTTCTTGGCATTTGTTCGTAAGAGACGTTGGTGGAGTTTGTTTATTGCAATGTATTGCCAATTCCATGATGGATTGGTGAATTTTGATGCTTTGATTTGATGTGGTTTTTTTTCCTAGCTAGGAAAACGACTTGATTTTGCTTATCCTTTACGATGTACAGTGCTTTACGTTTTACATTCTTTCCCCTGTTTTTTTTTTTTTTTTGCTGCATGTTTTAATTGTTTCAGATTCATTTTGTCTCTTTTTGTATCGTATCCTCATCATTTGAGATTTTTACTTGGTGGATTGCTACCCTTTTTTATCATGTTATTAGAAGAATGATCCTATACATTTTTTACTACCCATTT
Organism: Vaccinium vitis-idaea; assembly: GCA_963854785.1. Classification (NCBI taxonomy): domain Eukaryota; kingdom Viridiplantae; phylum Streptophyta; class Magnoliopsida; order Ericales; family Ericaceae; genus Vaccinium; species Vaccinium vitis-idaea. Next base: position 17,386,237 of record OY978223.1, on the reverse strand, counting down.
TGTCTACAGGTCTTATTATGAAGTGGCAGAAATGTTGAAATTTGATGAACGAGTTTATGGTTTTTTCTTTAGTGCATATGTGGGTCTTTTGATTGAGTTCATAAAAAATCGGGAATCCCAGTCCGGTGTACTAATTTATGAAGGTTTGTTCAAATTTTGTTAACTGGCAATCATTTTCATTTTCTTTTGCTTTCTCCTTTCTTTCTATTGTTTTTTTCATTATTGAGGAAAGCCTATGTACATGCGTGTGACACGGCGAATTGCTTAATCGGTTGGTATTGCTACCACCAAATGGAATTTGATTTAGGACTCCCATCCGATTAGATATTTTTCAAATTTTCTCTTTTGTTGCTATTATTTATTCCATGTAATAATCGTTAAAATACACCGAGTAAAGATAGCCTTAGTTTTATTAGTTGTTGTGACTAGGCAATTGAGAATCGTTACTTACTAAATTCCTTCACTTATATATGCTGTATATAGTTGGATGGACCCCGTTTCAAAGTTATTCTACAGAATCAATTTTGAGATAGTGAGGGAAAGAATTTACTTCACCACATTCATTTGGGCCAATCGAAATTTAAAATTCAAAACCATGGATGATTTAGTTACTTTTGTGTATATGATTTGTGTTACGCACTTAGAATTAATCATTGGTTTGTACAATAGTATTTTATATATACTTTAACTCCTCCCGTGCATAGCACGGATTCATGCTAGTAGTATTGATATATAGCGAAAAGCAAATACAGTAGTTCCCTTTCACATAAAGCGGATTGTGTGATCTAAACACTCCAAAGATGGGAATTGGGAGAAAACGATGAATAGAAAAGGATCAAAAGGTGCTGTCTTTCCCAAAATGGCATAGAAGCCATTTCAATCAGACAAATAGGTGGGTCCGGATGTCTTTAATTATTTATGAGTTTGATGTGGCCCCACAACCTTGTTTTTGGCAGATAAGATGACGAGATGAGGAAAGGATCAAAAGGTTCAGTTTTCTTCACTGTTCCTTTGCTTCTGAGTTGGGATCTCTTTTTAGCTGGTTGAGGGGTTTTTGGTCAGATGGAGTCAGAAATTGTGGGAAAGGAATCGATTGAAAACGGAGGAAACCATGTGGAACTTGTTTAACACTTATGAATTATGAAAAACATCCTGAGTCTCCGCTGGTCAATCCCACAACTACACGATTGTAGTACTTCGCAATCAACACCATTTTTTTTTTAAAACAGGCAATTCATTTGAAGGCCACAAAGGAGAACGTCTTGTCACCAAAATATAGGATTGAACTAAAACTATCAAAATTGGAGTTTTCTAGGATCAGCCCAGCTCATCTTCCAAGGAAAACAATTGAGAAAAACTTGGGTGCTGGACAGGTACCACAAGGCGGTATTCGTTGCGCATCTCAACCGTCTAATAATATATTGGACAATCCAAATTTTAAATAAACTCGTCCCTAGCTAGAAAACTTTATTTAAAATCCAAACCATTGATTGTGGAGACAGAAGGCTCTGATGAGATGCTACGAGCACCACGTCTGACACCACATAGTACCCTATTAGCGTTGATTTTTTTAGGATTATTGGTTTTATGATCAAAATTTTTAAGAAGTTCACCAAAGACAAAAAATAATCCTTTTTTTTGTAGTTTATTTCATTATTTGTCTTTATATGCAAAAATTTAAATTTGGTTAATAATTTTATACTTTTGTGATTCTTCTCATCGAGACAAATCAATAATACAAAAAAAAAATTGAAGAAAAATAAAAAAATACAATTTTTTTTAATAAGGACAAAAAATAAACCAAGTGATTTATTTTACCCAAAGCATCTTTGTTTGGTTTCTAGTTTGGTTTAGTTTCCTTCCTAAGTTTTCACTGTTTCGTTATCCATGTTTTTTTGTCTATAATGAATTTTTATCAAAAATTTTATTTGGTTTTTACTTTTTAGATTTACATTGCGTACCTCTATGCAAAAAGTAAATTTTTTTTTTGTTAAAATATTAAAAATTTGACTAAAGAAAAAAAATTATGCAACCCAATACAAAACTATATTATCACCAAAAAAATTCTAAAATCTACCAACCAAAATATGAAAGTGGGCACTAGTAGACATGAGACACCCCAGAGAAAACGAATCTGAAAATATGTTCTAGCACAGAAAAATAAACGAAAAAGAAAAAGGTGAGAAAACATGTATTGAAAAAGTTAGAGGTCAAAATGGTCTTTTAAGAGATAGTGATAGGGACGTTTCAAGAAAGTACATCACGTAGGGTTGGAATATGTAGAATGATGCACCGGATCATTTCTTAGCAAAACCCTTCCTTGTGTTTGGTATGACAATCACAAGATGTGGAGAGATTGGTGAAGCATCAAAAGAGTCACAAGCATCAAAAGAGATTGGTGGATTTTGGGAGATTTTATACAGTGTGACCATATCATGTGGTTTTTTTTTTTTCTTCCTTTGATCCTTTCTCATCCCAAGGTATCACACTTCTAAAAAACAAATCCCATGGTATCACAGGTGGAAGCCAATAATAGAGAGTGTCACTACAACAAATTGGACAATTGGCGGCCAGAATAGCGACATACTAAAAAACGCGTTGGCGTTGAGTATGTATCGGCTACTTTCAGCGATGAGATATTTTGTTGCCAAAAAGTTCACATTTGGCAAGGCAATTTACATCGCCAAAAGGTACTTTATTTTGGCGGGGTTTTTGGCGTGACAATTGGCGACCAGAATAGCGACGCACCCAAAACGCGTTGGCGTTGAGTATGTATGAGCTACTTTCAGCGATGAGAAATTTTGTTGCCGAAAAGTCCCACATTTGGCGAGTTAATTTACATCGCCAAAAAGGTACTTTAATTTTGGGGTGGGGGGGGGGGGGGGGGGGGGGACTTCGCGCGCCTCGTTATTGTTTTGGCGCCTCTTCCAAAATGATTTTGACGCCTGTTCCAAAATGATCAGGAAACTAAAACGACGTAGTTTAGTCAAATGTGTATATTTTTTATTTTATTTTTCACAAAAAGGGATTAGAAATCCTGGCTCCTTTACGTCTTACTCCTTCTCCTGCTACTTTTTCACGATCACAGCTCTCTCCTCCACCATACAAGGCGATCGATGTTGCAGCCCTCTCCCTCTCCTTACCAGGTCTCTCTCTCTCTCTCTCTCTACACCAGGTCTCTATCTCTCTCTACACCAGGTCTCTATCTCTCTCTATCTCTCAATACATCTTCATCCCATTTGTATTGGTTGAAGATATTTTAGGGTTTTTGTAAATGGTGCAGATTTTTTGTGTGGTTTTTGAAATTATAGATAATTTTGATCTTTGTTTCCCTTTGTATTTGTTTCAAAGATAATTTATTCTTCACATCTTGTTTGTTTCGGTCATTGCATGATCCAAATTTGGGGATGGCTTGGAATGGGTCTGGACCTGGGTTTCTTTGCTACCAAAGATCTGGTTTTTTTCTCTTTAGTTGGTTTCTTTGAAGATTATAGAATTCTATTTTTTTGTTCAAAACAAATCTGTATATGTAGGGGCTTTTTTTGGGTTAGATTTCCAGGGGTTTTACGACATAGATTTTGGGGGAAGATTTCATGACTTTTGGGTTTTCATCTTTTTAGTCTAACGAATTAGAAACAGCCAAAGCCAGAATCAAAAGATAATAGGTATAACAACATTATAAATGGAAAAACCAAAGAAGTAAAGAACACATTGAGATGTTTTAAAGTAACATTTGAATTTATGATGGTGGTCCCTTTTAAAATCTACTCCTCAGTTCTAAACACTTATGCAAACAGCCAAAGGATATCCACTTTTTTGGGAGTTGAAATTTACAGAATCCCCTTTTTACATAACAAAAACACGAGATCAGAAAAATTGGAAGCCAGAAATTAGCAATTGATAAGACAACTTAAAATATTCTAATTTCTTTTTAACACTTACCTCCCTGTACGGCCCAACAATTAGGCCATCCTCAACAAACAACCCCGTAGGAGACTGTTTGTCACAAGAAATTGCAGACAAACTGGACTGGAGATTCTCATCTGATTCCATATGCTCTCCACCGCTTCCTTTTCTTTCCAAAATTTCAGACCCTCAATTTTTTGACGCCATCTTTTTTATCGGAATCAATGGGTGTGGCTTCAGTTGCAGTCTGAAGGTTAGCATATGATGGCATTTTAGAGGCAGATGAAGGGTTTTCTCCAACACCATTGCCATTGCTAGATAATTTTGATCTTTGTTTCCCTTTGTATTTGTTTCAAAGATAATTTATTCTTCACATCTTGTTTGTTTCGGTCATTGCATGATCCAAATTTGGGGATGGCTTGGAATGGGTCTGGACCTGGGTTTCTTTGCTACCAAAGATCTGGTTTTTTTCTCTTTAGTTGGTTTCTTTGAAGATTATAGAATTCTATTTTTTTGTTCAAAACAAATCTGTATATGTAGGGGCTTTTTTTGGGTTAAATTTCCAGGGGTTTTACGACATAGATTTTGGGGGAAGATTTCATGACTTTTGGGTTTTCATCTTTTTAGTCTAACGAATTAGAAACAGCCAAAGCCAGAATCAAAAGATAATAGGTATAACAACATTATAAATGGAAAAACCAAAGAAGTAAAGAACACATTGAGATGTTTTAAAGTAACATTTGAATTTATGATGGTGGTCCCTTTTAAAATCTACTCCTCAGTTCTAAACACTTATGCAAACAGCCAAAGGATATCCACTTTTTTGGGAGTTGAAATTTACAGAATCCCCTTTTTACATAACAAAAACACGAGATCAGAAAAATTGGAAGCCAGAAATTAGCAATTGATAAGACAACTTAAAATATTCTAATTTCTTTTTAACACTTACCTCCCTGTACGGCCCAACAATTAGGCCATCCTCAACAAACAACCCCGTAGGAGACTGTTTGTCACAAGAAATTGCAGACAAACTGGACTGGAGATTCTCATCTAATTCCATATGCTCTCCACCGCTTCCTTTTCTTTCCAAAATTTCAGACCCTCAATTTTTTGACGCCATCTTTTTTATCGGAATCAATGGGTGTGGCTTCAGTTGCAGTCTGAAGGTTAGCATATGATGGCATTTTAGAGGCAGATGAAGGGTTTTCTCCAACACCATTGCCATTGCTAGAACCACTAAAAATCACCCAAGTAAATTGCAATTTACAGCTCTAGGGTACAGGATATGGTCAAGAACCGTCTGACATTTAAGGTAGAACAAAATTACAGCTCTAGAGTACTGGATTTGGTCAAAAACGGTTTGCTTTCCGGGGTTTGCTTTGGGATCAAAGCTGTTTTTGCTTTGAATGTTGTTTGGTCCCTTTTCTTGGCAACTATAAGCTTTTATACAGAGAACTCCAGGGAGTGATATTAGGAAGCAAGGATTGCGTGTATGGAAAATGGTTTGTACTTCGTATTGTACCCCTGTAGCTGAGAATCCCATGAACTTGGTGCCAATCTAAGCTTAAGGTGCAACTAGCATAAGGATTCTACAACCCACCTACCACTCTATTTTGACATTATCCTGTAAACTATTGCCATTCTGATTGAAAGAGAGTAGAATTAAGAAAAAGGGAGAAAAAAAAAAAAGAAACCATAGAGCTTTGTGCCAATCTTTTTACTCTTGTCGTTAAAGTAATCTAAACAAACCCATCTATTTAATTGGATGATGAAGTTTTTTTAAATGCAATTAATCTCTTAGTATGTTTGTGTTGTGTTAGGTTTGAGTTATGTTTCAGTGGCATGTTCGGCTTTGGGGTACATATATATACTTCTACTGGTAGGGGTGTGTGTTGATGGAGTCAACGATTAGTGTCTTTTGTTTATTTCAGTTTCCTATGATTAATTAGTTGCCTAAGAAAAGCGTCTGCCTTAAGCTTTATTATTAAAGGTATACAAGGAATTACAATGCTAATCGATCCTAAACTTGTTATGGACAGAAGTTCTGTACAACCGGTTGCTAGCGGTGTCCTCCGTTGGCATCATACATTCAAGGTATCTCTCTCTTTCACTTTTTTTTATGCAGTCCCTATTCTCAAGGTATCTTGTTATTGCTCTTTCATCAAGTTTCGGTTCCATTTTCTTCTTCAAGTGTGCTTAAGCTAGGATAAAAAACAGAGATTGCAAGAGGGGCAGGGGCTGGTTTTAAATTATCTTGTGGTCTTTAAATAAAGTAATTGAGGTATTATTCTCACGATCCAAACCGTTTTATTCTTTTAAATAGCTATTTTCGCTTCGCTTATGTATAAAATAAAGTTATTCCGGATATATACACCAGAGAAACACAAGTGAGGGAAAGAGAGATATAGAAAAGAGATACAACCTGCACTTCCCACTTGCATTGCACTTCCCACGTGCACAAACAGAAATGTAACTTACACGTGTAACTAGTAATTTTTCACAAATGAAGGACTTAAGTAACATATCTCTGTTTTAGCAGTTGGTGGACTGAATTTTGAATGTCCTTAGGTTTTATTATGGATTGGCTGGATCCAGTTGTTGTCCAGGGTTGTTGATATGGAATATTAAATTAGATGGTATCTGTTAAAAAACTTGCTTCTTTGAATTTTGAAAGGTTTAATATGATAAGGCAAGTTAGTAGGAACTTAAGGTGGTAACTAGTATTTGCAATTGTTCCATTTTCCTGTCATGATATGAACTTGTAGCAATTGGTTCAAAAAGTTTATTGACCTTCGAACTAGAATGTTGAGCATCAGGTAATACTGCATTTTATTGGCTTGAATTGGGTTGCAATAGATCATTTGACAGATGGGAATGAAAGAGTATTGCCATATGCTGCTTTCAGCATGTTTGGCTTGGATCAAACTACAGGAGAACCTGAGATTTTACACTTATTTAAAAGGAGGAAGTTAGATACAACACGATGGCATATTACCTTTTTGGGTTAACTTTATTAACCTGATTTATCTAAGATTACTTGGGGGTAAATGGCTAATCCCAATCAGTAGACAACTAGACATGCTACTAGTTTTGATGAATTGGGTTATTGATGTGCTGGTGTTAAAACCAAACTACTGATTTCTTTGATCTGTGGAAGGTTTCAGGCATCTAAAAGTGCATCAGATGTCATGATATGTGGAACTGCTTGAAAAGCCCAATATGTTTTTAACTGTGATTGGAGTTAATTCTTGCTGTTTTTGTATTGCCAAGGATCAACTTCCATTTTTTGTACTGCAACTCAATAATTTACAGCTACTTTATGTATTACTAAATCTGATGTCATCACAACATGCAGATCCCATGTTGCCCTGGGCAACTTCACCCTTTGCTGTCACCATTGTGCCAAACAAACCCTGTCCCCACTTTCTCTCCCACAGACAAAAAACGAAAACACCCTAGTTGTTAAATGGAGATGGTGTAGGTTTGAACAAACCAAATCTGAATGCATAGTATTGAAAATTAGAGGCTGAGCTCAAGAAGATGATTTGAATAATTTTCAATAATTTTCCTTCTAAGCTTCATTCAGTCTTAGTACTTGGTAATCTATTTTCTCTACAAATTTGTTTTTTGATGTGCTGTCGTTATTGGCTTTAAGAATATAGATCTTAGTACTTAGAGATGATAATACTGGGCAGTGACAATAGACAGAAACCAGCCACCTGAATTGATTATAGTCCAATTGACAAAAGTTAATATGACAGAAGCTATTACCGTCTGGAACTGCTCTTTTTTATTTTTAAACGGGGCGGTAAACATAGGGAGAGAAAGGGAAATGCTGGCAGAATGGTTGCCTGCAATAGCCGTTTCTGTTTACTTAGAATTGTATGTCGTGGCTTAAACAAACTTGGCATCTTTTCTGTAATGGTTGGTTGATTGGATGAGTTTGGATGATGTGCGGTTTCATTAGTTATTTATAGTGTGGACTAGCCCTTGCTAGTTTGACATGTTCTTACCTTCTACACGTACCATTGCACTAAATGTGTATGTAATTCTCTATGCTCAATGTGTAGAAATCGGTGATATTTAGAGTATTATACATGTAGCTTGTGTGTGTGTAATTCTCTATGCTCAATGTACCAATTGTCAAGGTTTTTAATAAAATCTCTTTCGCCGTTAAAAAAAGAAGAAGCAAGCATGATACCTTCAAGCATGATAATTGCTACTACTTTTATGTTTGGGTTTGGCTTCAGTTGACTGAGTTGTTTTTCCTCTATTTTTATATGTTGGTGCTTTATCTTAATCTTACATGTCCTACACTCTCTACATATTATTGATGTAGGATGAGATTGTTAAAATGATTGCGGAGCAGTCGCAACCCGATGTCATTAATCCTCTATTAGAAGAACAAGTTTCTGTTGAGGTGCTTGGGAAGAGATCGGGCTACTTGAAAGGATATGGGATTCGCAGGAGCAGATATGGTACACAGTCTCAAGGACTCCCAAATTCAGAGGTAGTTGCTCTTAAGCAACAAGTGGTTGATCAAGGAAAAATCATGGCCGATCAAGGAAAAGTCATAGCTGATTACGGTAAAAAATTTGAAAAAATGATGCTCATGTTGGCTTCTGGTGTTGATCCAGCCACCATTCCGGGGTTAATTCAAGGTAGCGAAAATGGGGATGATGCTTCAGGTGGAGAGCAAGACTTCTACTAGTTAAAACTAAGATCAAATATGTTGACTTAGAGATAGTTTGAAAGTTGGTTTTTGGGTATTACTTTTGATACAACTGGTTGGCGATTTACTTTTGAGAAAAATTGGATGCATTGCTAGTGAAGTAAGTTTTTGACTGTATTGTTAATGTTTGGACAAGTAGTGGATTATTTGTTTCTGGATTTGATGTTTAAGGTATTAGCATGAACGTCCTTTTGGTTTTGTGGATGAGTTTTGATGGAATGAATGTATTCCAGGTCAATGATAGTTATGAAATGGATAAATGTAGGTTATTGAAAAAAATAGAATTAAAAAAAAATCACTCATTTTGTTTGAAATTCTTTCGCCGACACGAGGTCAATCGCCAAAAGCTATTAGCTAATATTTGGGAATTAGTTTTGGCGAGTAAAAATCATGTTGCCAATAGTTCGAGTATTGACGATGTAATATTGCATCGGCAAAGCTCTTGTATTTTGCCAAATAGAACACCCTTTTGCCAATGAGAAATCACGTTGCCAAAACTACCGTCTTTTGCCGATGAAGAAAGTTAGCATCGGCAAATGTATTAGCGACAGGGCAATAGCGACATGGTGCCGACGCAAGGACTTTCATCGCCAAAACTCTTTGCCGATGCAAATATGCATTTGCCAATACACTAAGGTACGTTGGCATTTGCCAATTTTGTTGTAGTGTGTAATCTTCACCCTCTCTTAAGGAAGGTGAACAAAATCGCATTTATGTGCAAAACGAATAAATTATATGAAAATAAACTAAACATTGAACGGTAAATGTTCCTATAAATGTTTACTGTTTATCACTATAAAGGAATCATGGGCGGGGTTCTTTATTTCAAAGGCTAAATAATACTCCTTTTCCTGGATTAAGGTTTAGGTAGATTCCCGGCCATTTATTGAACTCTTAAAATTTTCAAAATACGAGTTTCAAAACAGGTCATTTTCCTCGCATATATTAACTACTTTTAAGAGTTTTAGAACTTTTAGCTCAAAATACGCTACTGCCACGGTCAAAAGACCGAATAGTGATGTTAAAAGACTTTCCTCGAAGGTTAAAAAATGATCCAGTTTGTTATTCCAAAAGAAGGTCCGAAAGCACAAAAGGGCTGGGTTATGTGTTGCCTCGGACGTTATACATGTTGGCAAACATTTATAATAGATATTGAAGTTGTAACAATTGATTTTGTGATTGTTACCAATCATGCATTTGATGTCTCTAGTTATGACTTTTTGAGTAGAGATTTTTAATCACGTTCTTCTTGAAAGTTGCGCGGGCTAGTTTGAACGTGTAAAGACCTTTGCAAATGGTATAATGAAACTCCGAAAGATGTAAGTTCTTTTTTTCTTTCTTTAAGTGAAAATTATTTTTTTAAAAGTGAAAGTTAAGTGAAAATTATTTTTTTAAAAGTGGACTTAGTGGTAATAAGGTTTTTACTTCATGTCCTACCATACTGTTATTTATGTCACCATTTTGCGAGACAAATGATATATTTCCTCTATCCAATGTTTGTTTGCTCACAATGGGTGCTATTTTGACCTCCTCCCGAAATAATTTTTGGCTCCATTCAAATAATCTAGCTAGCACTTTTCAATGGTGTAAAAAGTTGGAAAAATCATTCTTGAAAACACCTTTTTTTTAAAATCAAAATAACACGATTTTCGTAAACAAAATGGGACGGAAGGAATAAAAAAAGACGAGTGCCAGATGTGGAATATGATGTTATTCAAGACAACGATTATGGTTTAATGTCAGTAATGGTTTAAAATTGATTTTGGGTAGAAGAATTATGTGTTGAAATCCATCACCATAGTCCAGAAGAAAAACCTGTTTTGCAAATTTGGGCATACCCGCATAGCCATCCGATCAGTATAACTTTTTTTCTGGATTAAGGTTTTAAAAGTTTTAAAACGTACAAAATGGCTAGTCACAATAAAAAAGGCCAAATCATGACATTACAAGAACCTCCTTTCTTTGAAGCTTTAGAAAATCACCCACAGGTTATTCCAAAAAGGTCCAAAGGGGCCATAGGGCTGGTAATCTGCTGATTTGGACGTCGTAGATGTTGGCAATTGAAACATTTACCGTTTTCTTTTCCCTACGAATTGTTAAATTTCAGGATTTTAATGAAGTTCTGAAATTTAACACTTGGTAACGAACATATGAGTAACGTTACTAAACTCCCTCTGTCCCGCAAAGTTTGACACTTTCGGGAGTGCGTGCCATTTTTAAATTGCCTATATCTTTCAATTCATAACGTTTTATGTGATTTTCAAAACTTTGTTCAAAAGATCTAATTGAAATCTATCAAACGAGATCCATATTGCTTATATAAAACATTACAGATTAAAAGAAATAATCAATTTTTTCATAAGGCTGGAATAGTGAAAGTGACAAACTTTGCGGGACGGAGGGAGTATGATACAAATTAGAATCCGGGGGTGTTGTGCAGTTGGGTGCTTTGCACAGTGTTGTGCACCTCTCGGCCGTCGGATCGTGTTTTAGACGGCCCGGACGAACAGGTGGGTCCAGAATCAGTATGTCTGTTTGGTTGTTAGTTTTGAGAAAAAAAAATTAGAAATATATTTTTGAGATAGTGTTTGGTTTGATTTTTGGAAATAATTTTTTGGGGTAATTATTGAAAAGAAAAATGAGTAATAAGTTGAGATATGGGTAATAAGTAGAGAGAGATAGAGTAGAGAAATGAATAATAATTGGAGAGAGGGGTAAGTGAAGAGATAGAGAGATAAATGAGAGTAATGATTTGAAAAGGATAATGAATAAAAAGAGAAACGTAAGTAATGATTGGAAATCGGAGTAATGATTCGAGAGATGAGTGATGAATGGAGAGATAAAAAAAAAATAGCGAAAAATTGTTTTTGGAAATTTTTTCAAAAATACTAACCAAACACATTGTTTTATTATTGATATGGCCCCACTGTATGCGGAAGCATAACAAACACAAAAAACATATGGAATTCATGCTATGTAATTGAACAAACCACAGAATGGAAAAGAAAAAAAGCAATCGCAGAGAACACATATATTTTAGGTGGATACCTACTCCACGAGCAATCAGACGATTGACAGGTTCACTAATCAGAAGAAAACAGATAGCCAAAGGACTACGCATGAGATTTTATAGAGTTTCTCTCTTGCCTCACACAAAAAAGCTGTTGTGAAAGCAATACAGTACGCAGAAAGCCCTAAAAACGGACTTATACAGGTGAACGCGCTCGTCCCGAACCGACTTCAACAAAATCGATCGCAAAACGAGAAGCGACCCTGCCCTCAATCAAAGCCAACCTGGCTCTTCGACCGCAGCCAGCCCGGCCGTAAGGCAGAGTCAGTCGGGCTCTTAACGAGCCAATTCTACTCCCACATGTCGGACTGCTTTTCCCCCATCTCTCCTAAAGCTAAATGGTGTTTTGGTGTTAGAACGGGTTTCTATCAAGTCTTTTTCTGGAATTCGACATCGCTCCCGCAAGTCTGTTTTTAGAGTGGTCGCAGGAGGTGACATTGTGTAACCAAATCCATGAGGGTATTCCGGGCCCAACAATCCCTCCTTCATGATCAGGCTCTCGTTATTTGAAGTCATGACCTCCTGACTCTAATACCACTTGTCGGACTGATTTTCCACCCCTCTCTTTAAACCAATTGGTGTTGGGAAGGGTTTCAATTAAGTTTTTTATGGCATTCGACATCGAACCCTCAAATCTATTTTTTAGAACGGTCGTTGGGAGTAGTATTATGTAATCAAATCCATGAGGCACTCCAGGCCCAACACCACATCCTTATTATCGGCGGATAAGATGACGAGATCAGAAGCTCCAATTTGCTTACTGTTTTGTAATTTTGTAATTGCTTGTCGGTTGGGCCATCTCTTTTGGTGGTTGATGTGAGTCTGGTTCGTGGAAACAAAAATTGTGGGATGTGGCTTTAATACCTCTTTTTATTAGTTGCTTGCTTTAATACTGTTATTTGATGGGATTTTGTAGGATCCCACCAAAAAGGGGAGGTAGCCATCCGACATCCTAATAGGTAAATCCCAGTCCACAACTTTGCTTTATGAAGGGCGTCATTTTACTCACCGTAGATATTCTTTGGACTAAAAGGAAACTCTCTTAATCTCAATTAATTTTATACATTTATGAGTAGATGTAAATCAATAAAATATTTACGGACGAAGAATGGTGAGATAAAATTCCACATTACTTAGGTATAGAATGTGTGATAGAGTCTCTCTATCGAACAACTTAAATATTTTTTTAAATTTGGGAGGAGACATAGTTTCAATATAAATTTTTGCTCATTGAAGTAGTAATACTTCTCACTCCTGTATTTCCTTAGTTTTGTGGGGCCCCTTCCTTGTGATTGGTAGATATGCGGGCGGAAAAATTCACTTTTCGACCACAACAATTGTATTTGTGGTTGCTTTTATTGTTATGACCTAACTGGTTCATCTTGTAGAACCCGCAAAGTGGTATAGGCGTGCAAAACACCCACTTGATCGAATATCAATAGATGTATCAAAAGATGAACTTTGGTTCATAACATGAAAAGTTTGATTTTGTAAATAACTTTAAAGTTAAATAATCAATAACTATCCATTTTACAAAACAATGTTAAATAATCAATAAATCCATGGGTTTTTCTTCTTTTACAATCCCATGGCATCACGTGACACAAAAGCAAATCCCATGAAATCACTGGTACGGAGGCTCCACAAATCCACATTCAGCAACATTACTTTAGGGTGTGTTTGGAACTTGAGGAAGAAAGGAAAGAAGAGAATAACAAACTCATTATCGGCAGATAAGACGACGAGATCAGAAGGTCCAATTTGCTTTACTGTTTTTGTAATTGCTTGTCGATTGGGCTATCTCTTTTGCTGCTTGATGTGATTTTGAAATTGTGGGATGTGTTGCTTTAATACCTGTTATTTGATGGGATTTTGTTACTTTTGTAGGAATCCACCAAAAAGGGATCGGAGGTAGCCATCCGACATCCTAAGAGGTCAATCCCACAACTATAAATTCCACCACTTTGCTTTATGAAGGGAATCATTTTACTCACTCTAGATATTCTTTATAGTAAAAGGAAACTCTCTTAATCTCAATTAATTTTATACATTTATGAGTAGTAATAAAATATTTATGGGCAAAGGATGGTAAGCAATAAAATCCCACATTACTTAGGTATGAAATGAGTGACAGAATCTCTCTATTGAACAACCTAAATATTTTGGTAGGAGATATATAGTTTCAATATAAATTTTTGCTCATTGAAGTAATACTTCTCACTCCTATAAACCTTTATTTCCTTAGTTTTGTGGGGCCCCTAATTCCTTGTGTTTGGTAGATATGAAAAGTTCACTTTTCCACCAGCGCCTTTTTTGTGGTTGTTTTTATTGCCGTAACCTGAATGGTTCATCTTGTGGACCCCACAAAGTAGTATAGGCATGCAAAATATCAACTTGATCGAATATCAATAGATGTATCAAAAGTTAAACTTCAGTTTATAACATGAAAAGCCTAATTTTGTCAATAATTTTAAAGTTAAATTGTCAATAACTATCCATTTTACAAAACAATGTCCAAAATTTGATATAACTTTCGATATCCGATCAAACTAATTTTTTTGAATGAATGTACTACTTTGCGAGTTCTACAAGATAAATAGTTCAGGTCTACAACTAACATGCAGTAGGGCGCCACAAAGACGATTGTGGAAAAGTGGACTTTTCCCCCGACTGTGTGTAGAATTCATTCTCTAATCACAAGATGCGTGCGATTAGGATTTGGGAAACGTCAAGGTGTTCAGAGGGTTCATTTGCATCCATTGTGTGATTTCTAGTATTTGCTTGTGGGGTTAGGGTGAGGTGTGTTTTGGGAGATTTTATACAGCCTGCTTGACCATATGGGTTTTTCTTCTTTTACAATCCCATGGCATCACGTTACACAAAAAGCAAATCCCATGGAATCACTGGTACGGAGGCTCCACAAATCCACATTCAGCTATTTCAAAAAAAAAAAAAATCCACATTCAGCAATCTTGAAACGAGAAGAGTTCTTAGGTGGTAAATGACGTCATTCAGGACTGCAAGTATGGTTTCATTTCGTTAATGATTTAACCAGAGGAATTAGGAAAGTGAAAATTTGTGTTCAAAAATCATTTTTTTAATGAAGACAAAAATAAGCGAAAAGATGTCGAGACAAACCAATAATCTAGAAAAAATTTGATGTGGTAGTAACAGTCACAGATACGAAAAAAGTTGAAAAAAAAAATTTATTGTTATTCACCGTATGATACAATGAAAGTTTACAGATAAATAGATAAGACGGTATAAAACTAATTTTAACCAAACAATGGTTAATTAGTTAGTACAAAGAAAACAAAAGATTGATAGCATGATTAAAAAAAAAATTCCAAAAAAACAACATATTGACTATTCTGCCTATATTTATAGCAAGAAACTTAGAAAAAATGGAGATCTAACAATACAAGGGGAATAAATGAGAGAGGGAAAATATTGACACAAAAAATTGAAAATGGCGAGAGGAGAGAACTTTCCTGCAACGCTTAATTTGGATTTCATTAATTAGGATATTCGGATTGGATATCCAAAATTTCGAATTCGCTTTCTGATCATGTCAGATTCGGATTCGGATCTAATCCGGTTAATTGATAGACCTAGCTTAATCCCATAGAAGATTGACAGCATGTGAGTGCGAGTGGGACTCAGATTAAAAGCTTTTCAAGACCCTAGTTGTTAAGTGACTACCAATTTCTAATTCTTGCAATTACTTGAAGGTTTACCTAGTAGTTCATACGTGGCTCCACAGTCGAGGCAAAGTGTTCAATTGAACCCTCTAAAGGGGAAAAAATTATACAACATCCATATTATTTGAGGGTTTTTTTGGACGCTTAGTATTATATTATGAATACACAACAATCCATGTTTTACAATTAAACACCTAATAGATTAGCTCAAAACATGGTACAAACTATTAGGTACTTTTGTAATTTTTGGTCACCTTATTCACATTCTTATATGAAAATTTGTGTTTATTTAACTGTTTAATAGAGTTTGTAGATTTAATGCATGATCATAAAATTTTCGACAGTTCTCTATTAGGATAAACTATTTCCTTTCGGACAGCACAATTATTCTCCTCTACATTAATGTTTTTCAAAATGCCGATAATAAATAGTGAGTGTATTTTGATATCTCGGTGATGCTCGAGTAAGCATAAGTGCACCTTGACTAATCTCTGAAACTAATCAAATCATCCACTACCATGAACTCTCTTAAAATCGAAGCAAAGTTCTCATTTCTCAATGGACTGATTACATAAGAGTCGGTCGCACCAAAGCAGTTTGGAACCCGAGGCCTAAGGACGGAGCAAATTGCTAAATCCCATACCTCAATTCCGAAATTCCTAAAACAGAGATGACAAAACAGAGACAATTTGGTACACGCACAAAAAAAAAAAAAAAAAAAAAAAGACAGAGAGGATAAAACAGGGGAGGAAAGGAAGATAGAGAGGCATCTAAATGACGCCTACAACATAGGACAAATTTAAGAACCGCCCAAATTGTTATACTGGGAGTAAGCCTCTCCCGTAAACAAAGACGGGCACATGTAGCACTGCCTGTTGATCAACCGTATTTCTTGCAAAGGATCGGAGGTCGATTTCTGTTGGATCCAGTTCCAAAAAAAGTCAATACCGGCGGACAACATCTCCCTATTAGAAAATAGGACGTACAGAAAACACACAACACATGAAACAGAGTTTTGGCAAAGAACAGAGGCCAGAGACACTGCAAGAATCGAACCAAATAACCCCATTCCTAGACGACCCAGTTGGGTAAATCTCGGTTCTTTTTCAGCCTCGTACGCAGTATAATACGAGAGCAAACAAACAAGTGCAACGCACATGGTTTTGGGGTGTGTTTGGAAGGGAGAAACAATACCGTTCCCTTGATACTCAAGGTCAAGGAAGTTGAAAAGGGCAGGAATCAGAAAGGCGAAAACATTGTGCCGGGGTGTGGGCTTGGGCTTGGGCCTTTGTTGTTGCAAGATGGTGTATGATGTTATGTTGATGAATACCACATTGCTTTGGCTGAACATTTTATTAAGAAATTGATCAGTCTGTATGATGTAAGAAAGATGGATGGGAATGAGTGAGAGAAGTGAAGAAGGTGGTCCTTTTATAAAGAGTTCGGATGGTAGCAAAAGTAAAGGCCATTTCATAGGAAATTGTAGTGTATCTTCTGAATTGTGGTTTTTGCTGTCCCTTTCAACATGAATTGGGTTTGTAAAGGCCAGAGCCGTTCAAAATGGGACAAAACTGTTGTCGGAACCCAAATGAGCTCAAAAGTACTACAAACTTTGGTGGGATTGAGGGCCATGAGGTTTTTTATATATATATATTTTTCATAATCGGTTGTCCGGGGCTAGTTTGCGCACACTTTAATTAATTTCGGACCCTTAAAGTTAACGACCAGGCAAACTTGAAGTGGTCCTAAGGTTTGGAATGTTCGGTGTCCGTGGAAATGAAACATGTTATCTCATGGAGAAATGCTTATTACTTTTTCACAACTACTTGGTCAAATCCCTTAGATATTTTTTTTTTGTTTTTTGGCTAGGCCTGTAATCGGCTTTGTTCAAAAGTTTCATTACAAATGACAGATAAGGGGGAGTTCTTGAATGGATTATTTGATTTTATCATCATCTTTTACGAATAGATTTTATCACACTAGATTTTATCTACCATTTTTTAAACTCATAGTGGTCCACAACTATTTTATCACCTAGATTTTATCTATTGGGAAAACAAGGTGATTTTATCACCCCTCCATAAAACACCAACTAAAATCAACTTTCCCATTTTATCTCATAAAATCCATTCAAGAACTCCCCTAATTGTGTTTTAAGTTAAAAAAAACTCATACTACAATTGGTATCAACTATTAAAGAAAATTCGGAGAAGAAAACATTGTGATGTATAGCAAAAAGCAAATAGTTGCCTTTCACAAAAAGCGAATTGTGTGATCTAAAGTAAACACAGTATCCAAAGATGGGAATTGGGAGAAAAGGATGAATAGAAAAGGAACCAAAAGACATAAAGAGAAGCTCTATACAACTACGAGGAGAAACCTATGTGTATTCTACTAGCAAAAATTCTTACTGACCAACCTATAGTTCGGTAACTCGGTCAAATCATTCATAACATATATATATATATATATATATATATATATATAGGTTTCACTTCTAGTCCGGACTCCGGACTTCCGGACCTCTGTGATCCGAGCATTTTTTTGACAATCCGGTCCGTTCAATGTGTACAGTTTTTGCGAAAAACTGCTTGGATCAAGCCCTTCCCGGTATTTTTTTTTGAAAATTTCCCGCGTGGTCCCTTGAAAACACCTTCTGAACACATTGGACGGTTCGGATTTTCCAAAAATAATTTGCAAAACAAAAAAAAATTATTTTTTCTTATTCTCGGGAGGGTTTGGACTAGAAGATATATATATATATATATATATATATATATATATATATATATATATATATACCAAAATAATGAAAGGATCGTATGAAAGAAGAAGGCAGAGAAACTTACTGGAAAATACTGATTTATTTATGATGGTGGTAGATGGAAGTGATTTACAAGTGGAAGGGAGGAGAGGAATTACAAGAGAGAGAGGTACTGAAAAGCCTGCCTACGAATGGCAGATTACAGCTCTTTATAAGCGCTACGACCTACTGTAGCAGTACTGTAGATGACGTCACTGATGACGTTTTACAAAATATCTAGTACTGTAGATGACGTCACTGATGACGCTTTTGCTGCTGTTGTCGTTTTGTGCCGACGATTACTGTTGCTATCGTCATGGATGACGATCTACCGATTTTTCTTCTTTTCCTTGCCTTTCAGCATTTTTAACTCAATCATTGAGTCCCAAAGATCCGCTTCAGTAGGATAAACTTCGGTGTCGTCATTGGGGTCTTGAGACTCTCCGGCAAGGCAAGTGAATTGACCTTGATCCTGGTCTTGAGAGGACATGGAGATGTCGCTCTTGGCGTCTGTTTGTGATGAGCTGGTTCCTTGAGTAGCCAAGTACTGATCTTTGATAATTTCCATAAGCTTAATATCTTGCTCGTGTTCAGATAGATTTGGATTCTGATTATGAATCATCATTTTTATCTGCTGAATAAAATTCACTGGACCCTGTGATGGGTTACTGCTTGAGACTTGTGACATATAATCAGCCTGATACTGTTCTACGGTTTCTTTGATAAATGATAAACATTTTTCAGTCTCGAAACGAGACCACCATTTAACGAAAAAATTTCTTTGAACTTCTGGGATACGAAGATGATCTTCGGCTATTTCATATCCCCATTGCCAAATCCAGTTAATTCTGAATTCGGTACAAAACCATAAGAGGTCTTGTCCTTCTGGTGGATTTACCGCTGTTATTCCCTTAAGCTTCGGATGATATTTATACCAAACAGGGAATTGTTTCTGAATTGATTCTGGAAAAATTTCAATTTCTGGTGCATGGTATTCCCACCAATGGAGAAACCAAGATGGAAATCCAGTTTCTTTCTGTACAATCTCCGGATTCATAATAAAGAACCATGAGTGGGTTCTTACTGGATTCTGATAATAGAATGCGTAGGTCCATGCCCTGGCATAGTCCCAATAGTTATACTTTTGCTCATTAATTTTCAATGTCCTGGTTGCAAATGTTGAAAGGCCCCACTCTTGAGGATGCATCACTCTGATAATATAACATTTTGAAAAGGTGATGGGGGTTCTGCTATTACCTTCTTCCAGATAATGATGAGTAATTTGTACTGATGATGTCTCAGTAAGGATGGCCTCATAAATATATCGAGACTTCCCTTCTTGGACGGTATACTGCTGGTTTTGAAGATACCTTTCTTTAAGGCACCATGGATCCTTCGGATGTAAATTTAGATCACCTTCGGATAATGTGATCAATGGTTCTGTTATATTCTTTTTAACATATTGAGGCCCTTGCTCAAATGCCTCTTTGGCTGTTTTCTGCTTTGACTGACTGGAAGATTCTCCCAGAGTCGGATATTCGGATAGGGAGAGAGAAATTCTTCCTCTTCCATACTGCTGAGATCCTGATTTTCTTCCGCCACGACCTCGGCCACGTCCTCGACCACGGTCAGGTGGTTCCATACTGCAAGAAATTATAATGTGATTAGGCTCCAGATAAAACCTTTAAAGCCCTATGTAGCCTTTTAAGGGTACAACTCATATATGCACAATCAGCTTTGTCATCTGGGTGACCATTGTCTTGCAGCTTTTTAATAAGCAATTTAAGCTTAAAGATCCAATAACGAAGATTAATCTTGGTGTAAGGCTGGACTACGGATTGAATCCAAATACGGCTCATTTCTGATTTAATACGTTCCCGTTCTGCATCATCCATGCTGCAAAAATTCTCTGGTTAAAAAATCGGGTAAAGAATTCTGTTCACCTTTGATGTATTCAATATCAAAATCAAAAGAAGAAAGTTCTGATTGCCATCTAGCAAATATCTGCTTAGAAACTAAATTCTTTACATCTTTAGCTAAAATGAATTTAGCTGAGCTACAATCGATACGGATTAAAAAGGTTTGATTGAGCAAATCATCCTGAAATTTAGAAATACATTTCACTATAGAAAGCATTTCCTTTTTAATAGTGGAATAGTTAAGCTGGGCTTTTTTCCACGATCCTGAGGTAAATCTAACTAATTCCTCTTTCTGAGATTGAGGATTTTGCTGCTTAAGAATACCTCCATAACCTAAATTAGAGGCGTCTGTTTCAACTATTTTACGCCAAGCTGGATTAGCTAGACATAAGCAAGGCAACTGTTTTGCCCTAAGCTTAATTCTTTTTACTGCTTTGGTATGCTCCTCAGTCCAAGGAGGAGGAGTTTTCTGTAAACGTTGATATAATATAGCAGTATCCTGGGCTAAATTTTGATAATAGTCTGCAATATAGTTTAGACTTCCCAAGAATCTCTGGAGTTGAGTTTTCTCTTTTATTTCATCTGGAAACTTAGAAGCAAACTCAATACTACGGTTGATAGGAATAATGGTTCCTTGGTGAATGTTATGACCTAAGAACCTTACTGTAGTCTGAAATAATTTCATTTTTGGAGCAGAGATAACTAAACCATTGCGTTTCACTGCTTCTTTCAAAGCTCTAAGATGCTTAAAATGCTGATCAATAGATGACGAGAAAATTAGAATATCATCTATATAAACAATGCAATAATCAGAATAGGGTGAAAATATTTCATTCATAATATTCTGAAATTCTGATGGGGCATTTTTCAAACCAAAAGGCATGACGTTCCATTCATAATGGCCAAAAGGAACAACAAATGCAGTTTTATACCGATCCTTTTCTTCAATCTGAATTTGCCAATACCCAGATTTTAAATCAAATTTAGAAAAGATAACTGCGGATTGTAATCTTTCAAGCAAATCCTTTTTGTTTGGAATTGGATATCTTATCCATTTCAAAACATCATTCAAAGGTTTATAATTGATAACAAGACGAGGAACTCCTCGCTCTTTCTCAGCATTGTTGAAAACATAAAATGCAGTACAGCTCCAAGGAGAATAACTTTTTCTGATTAATTTTTTGTCAAGAAGAGTTTGGATCTCCTTTTTGCAAAGCTCTAAATAATCAGATTTCATCTGGCTTGGTCGAGCTTTGGTTGGAATATGTTTTTCATTAAAATCTTGATTGTAGGGAAGTGAAACAATATGACGTTTCCTATCCCAAAAAGCATTTGGCAGATCACTGCAAACTTCTTTTAAAAATTGATTTTCAATCTCTTTAATTTTCTCTTGCAAACCAGGAGATTGAAGTTTTTGATTAATATCCATAATTTGGATTTCCTTTTGAAGAAAATTCAACTGCTTTTCTTTATTTTGAAGAAAACCTTGTAATTCCTGAATAATTCTGGTTTCAGGATCAGTAACAAAAGGATAAATAATTTCGTGATCCTGCACACGACTATAAATTCCAGTTGGATCAATCTTATTGATTGGCATAATCATATTCAAAAAAGGTGTTCCTAGAATCACTTGTTGCTGCAGATTTTTAACAAGTAAAAACATTGTTGGTAAACAAGTACCATCATTACAGATCAAAACATCCGATAACTTATACTGAATATGCATCCTATTTCCACCGGCGGCGGTTAAGGACTGAACAGTTTTTTCAAAATACTTAGTGGGAACTAACCCTTCCTGGATACAGTTCATGTCTGCACCACTATCTACTAGTGCCACAATATTCTGAATTGTGTATTCCTGATTAATAACAAGATTAATCTGGATGTACCATTTCTGATGAGTGACCTTACTGATACTATTTAAATAGGTTAATGCCTCAGAAGTTTGAGGCTCGTCTTTGGGTTTTGGGTCGGTGATGGGTTTTAGACTTAACTGCTCTAAGCTAGAGAGTCTATGTTTTACAGATGTGATACTACCCTGAGCTTCTAACTGAGATATTTTCAGATATTTTAATTCAGATTTGAGATCATTGACCTCTTTCTGAAGGTCCTGAAGAGTAGCTGGTTTAGAACTACTGGTTCCTTCTAAACGATTAAAAACTTCATTAATACTATAATACCTTGCGGTATTATTGGGTTTTTCAGATTCGGGTTCTAACATAGAAGAACTAAGAGACATCTCTATAATTTTTCTCCGGATTTCTGGGTCTTGTATTCTATCTACAAGATCAAGGATGTCCTGCTGAGACTTGGTTAAGACATTTAAGCTTAATCCATTGAGATTGGCAAATACTTTTAAATGTTCCTGCTTAGAGGAGGAAGAACAGCACTTACCTGTGCAAACTTCTAGTGGAGAATATTCAGATTCTGAGGAAGATGAATATTCCAAATTGTTAATCTCATCACTACTGTCAGATTCCTGGTTAGACTCATCACTAGAGTCAAGGAGTAACTTACTGAGTTGTAGACGAAGACCTTCATCCATTTGAAGTTCATTCAGCTTTTTCTTGGTCAGACATTTGTTGGCATAATGCCCAATTTTCCCACATTTGTAACAGCGGGCTTCAGATTTCTTTTTAGGGGCAACTTTCTCTTTACCTTTACCCTTGGTTTTGCTAGGCTTATTCTTAGAATAATCCTTGTCATAAGACTTTCTCCTATACTTTTTCTTATATGGTCTGGAAGACTTAGAAACAGTTTTCCTATGATGTTTCTTAGGATAATTGGTGGGTATGTCATAGGCAAACTGTTGACAGAATTCGCCAATTTCCCTTTTACCGGTGAGATTCTGCTTTTTGAGCTGATATTGCAGCTTCATATCATTACAGATGGTTAATCCTACTTGGACACAAACACTAATAAGGTGTCCATAAGTACAACTAGTCCATTGGATAATGTTCCCAACACTGAGCTCCATGAGTCTTTGACGGACCTTCTGAGCAAATAAAGGGGGTAAACCATCTATAAATTTGGCCTTCCAATGTTCTGAATTAGCGTCTTTACGCTGCATAACTTTGGTAATAAAAACATCCTTGTACCATCTAAAATGGGTTAGTGAAGGACATCGCAAATTTTGTAATAATTCTCTACCACGCTCTTGGCGCTGTTCTACTGCTCCTATAAAATGTAAAATAATAGCTTGAACTAACGAATAAACGGCGTCTGGAGCATTAGTGGTTCGTTGTTGTGATACTGATTGACCAGAAGCTTGATCTATAGCCATATCGGTGACTATTTCCTGCTTGACAGCACTGAGAATTTCAGCTTGTTGGGCTAAAGACAAATAATTATCCCACCAGCCTTTAAGGCTACCGGTAAAACCATTAACTATAAAAATAGCAATATCTTTATCATTATTATTTGCAGCTTTGCAGACACTAGAGTACATAAGCATCTTCTGAATAGTTTCATAAATCTGGTATTCTGATAAACCATCTATGTTCCAATCATAAATAGTTTTGGCACTATAAGCAACTTGACTTTGGAAAAAATTTTCTTCCCAAAGAAGATCTTGAGGAGTAGGTCTCTTATAATAGGTTCTACGGATGTTTTCATTATCACCATAATCAATTTTATTAAGACTCATATCTTTCATATCCTGAAAAGAGTTTTGAACTGTCTGAATCTGATGAGGGGTTAACTCTTCATCAGAATTTTCAGTCTCATTTTGGCAACTAAGAGTACTGATATGAAGTTTACTATCCATACGACCTATAAGTTGGTCGATAAATTCAGAATTTTTTTTCTGATTAGAGAACTTAAAATTTTCTAAAGGAATGGGAGGCTTGATGTCAGGTTTTGTATCCTTTCCTTCGAAGGATTGGGTCAAAGAAGAAGACGGGGTAGTTACAATTACCTTCTGATTCTCAATGACAGCTTGAACATCATGCTCAATACGGATTAACTGCTGACCAATAGTCTGCAAACTCATATTGGTAAAGTTATTCTGTTTAATGACACAAACACTTTCAGGTAAATAAGAAGTAGTAGAGGCCTTATTAATATCCACATAAGGAATGGCTTCTAAGGTGTTTTTACTGTTTTCCATTTTAATGGGTTCTGGAGGAGGATGAACAGATTTAGCAATAGTACCATCTGATTTACTCCAAACCTTTTGAAAATCATGAATAACAGCAATATGATACTGATGTTGATACCAATTCAAAAACCATTTTTTGAAGGGTACAATAGTTTGACGATATTCCAAATCTTGATAAAAATGATTTTTGATAAAATCTTGTTCAGAATGATCAAACTTGGTAAAATACCAGTTTCTAAACTCCTGATGCTTAGGAGACATGAATTCTTTACTGATAAGCAAACGAATACGAGAGTTAGAAGAATAATCCATAAAACTAAATATGAAAAGCCATTTCAGATACTGTTGGTGAGTCACGCTTCTTGCTCTCACTACTACTGTAAATTCCATGAGGGATTTGTTGTTCTGAAATACGGATTCCTTCTATATGGGATTCAAGAGGTTCATTTAGAACTTCTGTTGGGGTTTGTTCTGGTGTTTCAGACACAGAGTGTCTAGATGTGGTTGGGTATGAAACTTTGTATGGAGGAAAGCTATTTCTAGAAGAAACGCTTCTTGGTAGAGAGATACGGCTAACAATATCGGGGGTAAATCTTATCTCTACATCTCCTTCGGCTGTTTGGACAATTTGATCCACTTGACTACTGATTATTGGTTGTGGTGCTACCGCGTTGGGTATGGTCCAGTTGGTAGGGAAATTTACCTCATCCCAATCAATCAACCTTGGTACTGCTACGTTAGTGGTTAAGAGATTGCTCTCAACAACTACAGTTTTTCCTGGATCACTACGCAAAATAGCGTTAGGACACATAGTATTAATAACTTTGTAATGAATACGATAAATAACTGCAACAGTTTCAGATCCTGGTAAGAAATTATATCCCTGTGTTTGGATATGCAAACTTACAGCTTCAAATAAATTTCTATCAGTCAGAGATAGAGCAAGGTTAGGATAAACATTAAAATATACTGGTCCATGACATAAACTAGTTTGAACAATCCCCATAAGAGAGGATTTCCAATCATTGCATCTAGCATCACGTAAATCTGCTTGAATACTAGAATTTAATCCTGGTAAAGTCAATGGTTTAAAAGCAATTTGAATTAAACCAATATGCAAATACTTATATTTATGCAAATACCGCTGAATATCTTTCAAGCACAATAATTTAATTGTTTTATCATTTGTGTCAAGACAAATCGTTTGTTCTGAAGTCTTAACAGCATTCTTACTGATGTAATCAAAAAGACCCAATTTGTAAATCCTTTTGGGTTCTACTTCGGGTATTGTCCACTGATTAAGTTGTTGAGCCTGAGAGTACTCAACAATTTCTTCATTTTTTACTGATATAGAAGATCTATCTAAGGATAGTGTAGACATTTTAATGGTGTTAATTCATATATGAATGAGGATAGAACGGATAGTTTCATAGAATAAACCATATATCATCGTTGATTATTACGTTTACATCGGATTCGTCTAATGGATCTCAGATATACCCATCTGTCAACGGCTTACGAGTCAAGGCCATCAATTCCCGTTTGGGACCTAAAGGCACACAAAACCTCTACGCGACTTGGGTGAGGAACATATATCTCAGATCCATTATAGAACCTTATTAAACACAGTAAGCAAAGAGATACATGATTTAGTAAAGAACTATCAACACCTATCATATATATATATATATATATACAAAAAACATTGGTTGAGTTAATGACCGGGTTTAGTTGGGCGGGTACGCCACAAAATTAGGCAGATAAGTTTGGGTGTTGGTAAAAATCAGACGCAACATGTTATACGTACATGTAATTAATAATTACTGGGATATTACTGTATTAATACTACGGTGCATCCACGCTTTATTACGCAAGGAAAACTGGAAAAAGGCTTCTAATAAGTCTTTTTTGGTAGGCAATGCAGTCTGTCCAATTTTGTCACAGTGCATCAATTTTAATAATCGGGTTTGTGACACTATAGAGCTCATTGAGCAAAAAAGTCGTGCAATCTATCAACTCAATTGAAAATTGATTAAAATTTGGTCGGATTAGATTAAGAAAATAGGCTCTTGAAGTTGTAATAATAAATGTGCTCAACTCATTTTGTTTCCCTATAATTTTTTTCTCATTCAATACCATTAGGCATAAGATTGACTTGGTTTCTGTAAACGAATACAATCATTGAAATAGACGGAGAAATAAGTTGCGGAATTGGCACAAGAGGTGTAGTCCTCCACACAATGGCATAGAAGCCATTTCCATCAGACAAACAGGTGGGTCCGGATGTCTTTAACTATTCATGGGTTTTGATATGGCCCCACAACCTTGCATTTGGCTGAAAGGATCAAAAGCTTGTGTGGTGGGATACCATATCGGACAAAGCTGGTAATGGGATTTGGGTTGGAGGGAATCAGAAATTGTGGGATTTGGGTAAAATATTGTATGATGGGATTCATGAGGAAGCCATGTGCCACTTGTTTGGCACTTTTGAATGACAATAAAGAGGTCAATCCCACAATTGAATAGTTCGCAGTCAACGCCAAGCATGACCATAGAAGAATTACTAAAAATTGATATAAGTTAGCAAATTATCAAATTTTGTGATGAAAATCGTGACGTTCATTATGCGTAAGAAAACTTATGCTTAACTACACAACAATGTACAATATTTACCATAAATCTATCAACATTTCTTTATTCAAGGCATCATTTTACTCGCTAGAAGAGATATTCTTTAAAATCGTGACGTTCGTGTCAATTTTCAAATGATTATATCTTTTAATTTATAATGATTTATGTAATTTTAAAAACATTAGTTTATAAAACTAATCGAGATCTATCAAAAAAGATCGAGATTGTACATATAATTACTTACCCATTTAAAGACATCACTAATTTTTTATGCGGTTGCAATAGAATGAGGAACAAACAAATCTGGACGGATAAAGTACAAGGAAACTCTCTATATCTTCACTAATTCTTTATGCGGTTGCAATAGAATTAGGTTTGGCTAAATAAGTTAGCTTAACTTTTTTTTTCGTCTTTATTTGATTTTTTTTTTGCGTTTGTTAGTTTTGCATCGATTTTTTGAGTATTATTGGTTCGTCTTGGCGAGAGGAATCCAACAAGGTAAAAGATTATGACTAGAACTTTCAATTTTTTGAATAAGATCGAAAAAGGTGTAAAAAGCTGACATTTGGCTTATTTTTGTCTTTATTCAAAAAAAATTATGATTAGATCATAATTTTTTACTTTTTTTATTCCTCTCGCCGAGATGAACCAATAATACACAAAAAGTTGATGAAAAACTAAAAAACACGAAAAAAAATCAAATAAAAACAAAAAATAAGTCAGCTAACTTTTTAGGCCAAACCTCACCTCAAATCTAAGAAGATCACAACTCGTGGACTTAACAACCTTTAAGCTTTTGGATTGGACACAAAAAAAAAAATTAATTGGTATCAAAGTACAAGTTATTCCACTCTACATTTTAAAAGAATTTACAATCACTACTCAGAATGATAAACTCACAAAAAATATCATAGAATGAAAGACTTTAATGAGCTACACGTGACATAACTCAATCGCGAATTCGCGTGACGGGAGATGTAAGTGATACAATTTCACATTGTTTGGGCATCGAATGACGTATAGAATCTCTCGGACGAATAGCCTAATAGCCTAATTTCTTGGGTTTTAAGGTTTGATAATTCTTAACTCGAGCAATACTCCTCACTCTTATAACTCTGAATTTGTTTAGTACTGTGGGCCCCCTTAGTTGTGTTTGGTAGATAGTCATAATCACAAGATAGGATTGGTAAATCGTCAAAAGGGTTCAAAGGTTCAATTTGCATCAATTGTGTGATTTGTACTATTTGCTTGTGGGGTTGGGGTGAGGTTGGTTCTGGGAAATGCGGCGTGACCATATGGGTCTTTCTTCCTTTTAAACCCATGGCATGACGTGACTCTTAAAAGCCAATCCCATGGCATCACAGGTGGAGGCTCCACAGTCCACATTCAACATCTCAACTCCGTGTCCAACAATTCTAACTATGTCAAAAATAATACTCTCCGTTCCAATTTCTTTACCCCTTTTGAGAATCCAACTTATTAAAAGGTATGAAAACTTTGCAGTGTCTTTTCTCCTTTGCCCTTAGATCCAATTGATATTAACGAGGCCACTTTTTTTGCGATAAAGACTATATATCAAACTCAAAATATATGTAATATGGATCTTATTTGATAGATATTAATTAGTTTTATTATATATAGTTTTCAAAATTATAAAAGATGTTATAAATTAAAAGATATTTTACAAACCAATTGAGATGGAAAATGTACTTTTATGGGTAAACCTGGAAAGTGAACCTGTTTTGATGGATGTTTAAGTGAGACGTATATTTTGGAACATCCCAAAATGGAAAGAGGGACCAAGAATTTGGAACATATGGAGTAGTTAAAACATATTTGTTGACCTTGTTAACTTGAATGAACAAATTGAGAACAAATAATTTATATAAATTTCTAACTTTTGCATGCACAAAATCAAACACATAATCCTCCGTATCCAAAACGGCAACGAAAATAAAAAAAATAATACACAATAACAAAATGTGTGCAAAAAAAAAAATTAAAGACGGCGGGAGAAGGGAACTTTCCCGTGACGTTGAATTTGGATTTGATTAGGATATTCGATCGGATTGGATATCCGAAATTTCGTAGTTGCATTTTGATCATGTTGGATTCGGATTGAATCCGGTTAACTAACAGGCCTAGCTTAATCCCCAAAAAAACTGACAACATGCGAGTGTGACTGGGGCTCAAATTAAAAGCTTTTCAAGACCCTGGTTGTTAAGTGACTACCAATTTCTAATCCTTGCAACTACTTAAAGGTTTACCTAGTAGTTCATAGGGGGCTAGTCCTTGTATTTGGCAGATAAGATGACGAGACGAGGAAAGGATTTCTTTTTAGCTGGTTGAGGGGATTTTGGTTATAGATGGAATCAGAAATTGTGGGATGCGGATCACATCGTTATTTGAAAGGGAGGAAGCCATGTGGAACTTGTTTAGCAATTTTGAATTACGATAAATATCCGGAACACTGGTCAATCCCACAACTACATGATTGTAGTACTTCGCAATCAACACCATTTTTTTTTTAAACAGGCAATTCATTTGAAGGCCACAAAGGCAAACATCTTGTCACCAAAATATAGGACTGAACAAAAACTATCAAAAAAACTCCGGCCGTAGAACCTTCATTGGGGCCGTCGCAGCCATATCTGGTGACTTTTCCGCAGAGGAGCAAGCCACACCACCCTTGCTGCACTTCAAAACCTAATTGGACCCCAAACAGACCAAATCGGAGACAAGGGAAAATGGAGCTGGATGCAGGAGTCAAGGTTGGAGCTCGAAGGGGTGAGGAAATGGAAGAATTACTAAGAATTGGTATAAGTTGGCAAATTATCAAATTTTGTGATGAAAATCGCGATGTTCATTACATATCAAGAAAAAAGTACTTATGACTTACACAACCATGTGTAATATTTACCATTAATCCCGCAACATTTCTTTATACAAAGCATCATTTTACTCACTAGAAGAGATATTCTTTAGAATACAAGGGCTGTGTTCGTTTCACAGTTTTGGCCCAGTTTTGGGCCATTTCTGTTTTGCTTACATCATCACTTTTCTCCCTTTTCTCTCTATCTCTCTCCACTTATTACACCTGCTTACATCATCAAAACTAAACAGTACAAAACAAAACTTGCTAACCGAACAAGGCCAAGAAAACTCTCTATATCTCCATTAATGTTATTATGTTAATAAAATCTAAGAAGATGGCAACTCGTGCACTTAAATTCCAACCCTTGAATATAAGTAAATTAACAAATCAGTAATGGAACATTTATCAACACTTAAAAGTTTAAGCTTTTGGATTGGATAAAAATAATTACGTGATTGGTATCAATTAATATAAAGTCCATTCTACTTCACATTTTAATAAAATTTACAATCACCCCTTAGAATGGATAAACTCACCAAAAGGCCGTAGGATGATAGACTAAAAAATGGACTACATGTGACAGAACTCAATCGTGAATGCACGTGACGGGAGATGTAAGTAATACAATCTCCAATTGCTTGGGCATGGGATGACATATAGGATTTCTCCACCGAATAGCCTAATTTTTTGGGTTTTAAGGTTTTGATAAAATTCTTAACTCGAGTAACACTCCTCACTCTTATAACTCTGCATTTATTTAGTATTGTGGGCCCCCTTAGTTGTCTTTGGTAGATAATGATCACAAGATGCGAAGAGGGTTGGCAAAGCTTCAAAAGGGTTCAGAAGGTTCAATTTGCATCTGATTGTGTGATTTGTACTGATTGTGGGGTTGGGGTGAGGTGGGTTTTCACTTTTCAGAGACTTTATGCGGCGTGACCATATGGGTTTTTCTTCATTTGTAATCATGGCATCACACTCTGAGGCCCCATTTGATACGAGATTTCATTTTGGGGAGATTGGTAATGAGATAGGATTAGGATTGAGATTAGTTATAAGGTGAGATTATTAATGAGGAGACAAATCTTTTTCCATGTTTGTTTTTACACAGGATTAGATCATGGAATTGTTAATAACATGTTTGTTTTGTCTAGGATAAGATTAGATAATGGGGTTTGATGGTTTGCACAGCTAGGCGGGGTTTGCACAGAAGAGAAATCCTTCCAATCTCATGGGATAGGATTGCCAATACCCAACCCCCCTTGGGATGGGTAATCCCATGCTTTTGTGGGATTCACAATCCCATGGTATTAGTAATCCTCCCATTTTTTGCAACACCAAACAAAGTATTAGAGGTCCCACAGAATTCTAAATCCAATCCCATCCTCCAACCCTGGTATCAATGCAAATCCCATGGCATCACAGGTGGGAGCTCCACATTCTGCGAGCTCCACATTCTGCAACATCTCAAACTCCGTGTTCAACAATTCTAACTATGAGAAACATTCTGCAACATCTCAAACTCCATGTCCAACAATTCTAACTATGAGAAAAATAATAGTCCAAGCATATTCATTGACCTGGTTAACTTGAACGAACATTAAAAAAGAACAAATTAATAATTAATCTATTTCTAATTTTCTCATTCACAAAACTAAACACATTACACTTCCCCATCCAAAACAACGACAAAAATAAAGAAAATAACATAACAAACAAAATGTGTGCCTTCTTGAGATATAAAAAAGAACATAGAAAACATGTCACATTCACGAAAATAAAAAATAGAAAAAGAAAACACTAAGAGTCTCCGTGTCTCCCCTAAAATAATCCGTCCACCACTACAAGAAAAAACATGTTTGGTGACACGAAAAATTGTCACCGAAGGCCCAATATTTGTCACTAATTATCAGATTTTAATATGATATATGAACAAGTAAAATTTAATATCAAATGATAGATTCCCCATAACATAAAATGCAACGAAAGAAGTACTACACAAATCAAGATGTAACTTGGAAGCATGTTTTAGAACAGAAGCCTCTCTTTATATTATTATGGTTTTAATCCACAACAAATCATGCCATTCTTTCCAAGTCTTTCAAAGGTTCGTAAGCATACTTAAGACTAATTTCCAGTGCCCAAGCAAATCAAAAGTATCCTGTTATTTTGCAGCATTTTCAAGTCAAAACTTAGATGACTAAGAAGAACTTTTGCTCTAGCTAGTACTTTAGTTTCAAGGGGCATATAAAAGCAGAAGCCCAAGGAAAAGTGTCCACGTGACTCAACCACTTCACTTAAGAAATATCTTGGTTCTAAATTGCAGTCATATAATGACCATCCAAACTCAAAATACTTAAAAGAAGTAGTAAAAGTTGAGGATGTTGTAGCAAAACTATAAATTTTGCAAATTAGCCAAATATTTGTTGAGGCTGATTTTGGGGTGTTTTTTCCACTTGAACTTAACAAAATAATCATTTGGCCAAAATAACAATCCTGATGAGGATGCTCTTATGCAAGAGTTCTGAAGCTTGTCTTTGCATGCGCCATTTCTTGTATGGAAAGAGTTTTTGTTGTCAGTACATGACATTACAGAAAGTAACTATCTAATCCGTGGTTGACCATTATAGTTTAACATTGTACTAGTTGCAACGCAAATGCCTGCCTCCATTTTGTCTGTCTGCCTCTTAAGGGGAAACTAGCAAATCTATACAATTAAAAAAGTCCTACTGGTACAATTTTCCATAGTGCAAAAGGCACTCATTAATATTTAATTAGAATATGACAATAGAACACCACTATACATTATTTTAGTTCCTAATACCTGGCCTGGCACCATCTTTCTTTTTGAAGTAAGACTTAACTAGTGATTTCTCTCTAAATCATAATTTCGAGAAGTGTGAATGATTACTTATATAGATTCCATAGCAATCTTTTATCATCTTAAATGCTACGGATAGAAATAGTTACCTATTTGGATTCACACATTTTGATTAGATAGTAGTAAACTAAAAAACAATTCTAAAATTAATTATAAAGTAGGAATCCTAATATTAAACTCCCTATAGATTTCAGCAATTAGTAGTAAAATATAGGGGAAAGATTTTGAAATTGAGGAAAGTACAAAAGATAGTATAGGTACAGATTTTATTATACTATCTTCTAATAAGCATGGACAACAAGGTAAACCAACAGCAAAATACATTTCTGTTTGTGGATTAAAAAAATTAGCCAAAGGGCCAAAGCTCATTAGAACATCGCCATACTAGAAAAACAGCCCAGGATCAGATTTCTTTATCTACATTGGCCCTCATTGTTCCAAAATTTTAGAAACCAGTAGTAAATTTCAGCACATTTAACATCATTCTTTCAAAATAAATATGGTCAGTCAAAACCCATACTAAAAACGAAATCTTCAAGATGGAATATCCCCAATAGAATAGATACACTTGATTTTGAAACCCGATTCGAACTTTAAATCCCTTTGTTTCTTTCGGTGACCCACCACAAGGCCCTATGAAAGAAAGAAAAATCCAAGAAATTGGAAGAAGGAAATAAGTAGCCCAGGAAGGCAGAGTAGTAGAAGGAAAGAAGCAGCCCAAGATCAGATTTCTTTGGTTTTTTCGGTGATTCACATGCAAAACAAAAAAGCCAAGAAATTGTGGATATGGATCTGTAATACCTGCGGTTTCGTCCTCCACGGTGGTGGTGCTGGAGAGAGAAGATGTGGTGGCGGCCGAGTTGGGCGAGGATGGGGGCGTGTTGGTGGTGGACGCTGATGAGGTAGAGAGATCGAGAGACCGTGAGAGCTTCAGGCGTTGTGAGAGATTGAGGCAGAAGTGAGTATAGTTAGGGCTTTATTTTGGGGACAAGGAAAACCATGAAACTACGTAGTTTTGCTCGCATAACTAGGCTTTTTTTTGGTGCCCCAATGAAACGACGTCGTTTTGCTCCTCAAATAATTTTTAAAAGCGCGCCTAAATGGAAGGAGCCCGCCAGCGCAAAAATTCAGATCTTTCGGTGACATCTTTGTACTTGTCACCGAAATTTTTTTCTTTCAATGACAAAAAATTTTGTCACCGAATCTCCTCTCAATTAGGCGCCTTACTCAAAGCTTTTCCGTGACAAGCAGAATTTTTTTTTTGTCACCGTTGTGTGCGTTCCGTGTCAACCTCGATTTTTTGTCACCAAAGGGTGTCACCATTGGTGTTTTTTTGTTGTAGTGCACAAAAGTCATAAGTCATAAGTAACACTGAACGTCTCCAAACCTCATCGATCTGTCAGGAACTTCCTTATATATCGAATAAAGGCTCTCGGGAAAAAGAAAAAAAAAAGAATAAAGGCTCCCTCAATCTAAACTAATGTTATGTTAATGAATCTAGCTAGGAAGATCGTATGGACTGAACGTGGGAATTGGGAATCAACCCTGGATATATGTAACATAACAAGTAACGAAACACTTGGCAACTCTTAATAGTTTAGGGCCTTAGGCTTTAAATAATGCAAAACAACTCTTAAAAGTTTAAGCTTTTGGATTGGATTAAAATAAATAAATATATATATATATATATATATATATATATATATATATATATATATATATATATATATATAGAGTCCCCTTCCTATCCAAACCACTATTTACGGACCTAACGTCCGGACCTCCACCTTCCCGATTTTTTTTTGAAAATCCGAACCGTTAGATGTGTTTAAAACGTGATTTTAAGGTCCAACGCGAAGATTTGGCAAAAAAAAATACCCGGAAGGGCTTGATCGGGGCAGTTTTTCACAAAAACGCTATAAAAACAGTTTTATGAAAACTGCCCCGATCAAGCCCTTCCGGGTATTTTTTTTTGCCAAATCTTCGCGTTGGACCTTAAAATCACGTTTTAAACACATCTAACGGTTCGGATTTTCAAAAAAAAATTTGGAAGGTGGAGGTCCGGACGAAATAAAATCCGGGAGTTTGGATTGGAAGTTTTGTGTATATATATATATATATATATATATATATATATATATACGGCAATTATCCAATCAAGGATCCCGGATGGGAGGTTTTTTGGTGTTTTGATGCTTTTAAAAATTGTTTTTGGGAAATCCGAGCCGTCCAATGTGTTCAAAAGGTGTTTTCAAGGGTCCACGGGAGAAATCTTCAAAAAAAAATACCGGGAAGAGCTTGATCCAAGCAGTTTTTCGCAAAAACTGTATATTTACAATTTTGCGAAAAATTGCTCGGATCAAGCCCTTCCCGGTATTTTTTTTTGAAGATTTCCCGCGTGGACCCTTGAAAACACATTTTGAACACATTGGACGGCTCGGATTTTCAAAAAAATATCGGGAAGATAGAGTCCCGGATCCGAGAATCCCGGATTAGATCGGGACTCTATATATATATGTATATATATTTGATATATATCAAAGTAAGGTCCATTCCATTGCACAGTTTAATAGAATTTACAATTTCACCCCAGAATAATACTCACTTAAAGAGGTCGAAGAAATTAGATTAAAAAATGGGCTACACGTTACAAACCTCAATCGCACATGCACATGAAAGGAGATGCAAGCAATACGGTCTCATATTGCTTCGGCATGAAATGACTGATGGAAGCACTCTAACCCTGCATTTGTTTAATTAGTTTTGTGGGGGCCCTTCCTTGTATTTGGCATATAACAATCACAAGATGTGGAGAGATTGGTGAAGCATCAAAAGGATCACAAGGTTCTTTGCTTGTGGGTTTGGGGTGACGTAGATTTTGGGAGATTTTATAAGCGTAACCATATCATGTTTCTTCCTTTGATCCTTCTAATCCCATTAGGGGTGCTCACGGTCCGGATTGGTACGGATTGACATGAATCCAATCCTAATCCGCGAGTCACGATTTTTTGAAAATAAAATCCGTGTCCGATCCAAAAATCTCATGGTTCGGTTCCAATCCAATCCGCGAGTCACGGATCGGTTTCGGATTTTTCCACCGATTTTCAATTGATTCTAAAAAAAAATCAACTCATTCGAAACCCAAACTCAACATTGAAACAAATAATGAAAGCTTATTAAACATTCCAACAAATTAATTGAATAAATCTAGGCTTAAACATTATGTAATCAAAATAGATAACCAAAAGCCAAAACCCAAAATAGTTGCTCCACTGCTTATGAAATATCCATGGCAAACCAATCATCAAATGTTTCAACAAATGGTTGCCAAATTAGTTGGTTTACATAGCAATTGATCCGGCTAAAAAAGAATCTCCTACAACTCCCAGCCTGATGTAATAATAGTTAAGTGATAAAGTAAAAGAAATGCAAGGTAGTATAGTGGTAAAATTATAAAAGTGGTAAAATTATTTATCTATACATATATATTTATTTTTTAAAAAAATTATGTATATAATAAAAATCTCACGGTCCGGATCGGTTAATCCACGGTTTCAAAATCAAAATCCGTGTCCGGACCGCGAGTCACGGATTTTTATTTTTTGAATCCATGTCCGGACCATTAATCCAAGGTTAAAATCCCAAACGTGCGGATTGGTTCGGTCCGGACCGAATTCACGGTTCACCGGTTTTTTTGAGCAGCCCTAAATCCCATGGCATCACACTTCTAAAAAACAAATCCCATGGTATCACATGTGGAAGCTCCACAATCCACTATTTTGTGGTCCCATATTTTAGCATTATTTAATAATCGGAGGGCTGAGTTTTTTGTTTGATTTTAGCAACTGTTGCTAAAATCAACCATGATTTTAGCAAATGAGTTCATCAGGTTCAAAAATCATGGTTGATTTTAGCTAAAAAGAGACCATGATTTTAGCACCTGGTGAACTCATTTGATGAGTTGCTAAAATCAAACGGAAAACTTAGCCCACTTATTTCTGCATAAATACTGGTCATACGAATTTAATTTTGTTCACCTTCTTTTGTTCACCCTCTTTATTTCCCTCCCTCCATTTAGTTGAGATAGTGTAGATTTCACAAGAAATGATATCATCCTTACCAAAAAGTGTATTGCAGGGGAGAAACCTACACCGTTTGGTCCATTTCAACCAATAGCAGAGTGTAATGTTCACCCTCTTTTACAGCCTATTTGGCTGGTGGATTTGAGGGCGGATTAGCCAAGCGCCCCCCTTACATATCCCGATCCCACCCCATCTCCGGTGTTTGGCAAGATTTTCTCCCACCCAGATTTGTTTACTATTGGGAGAAGTAATCCACCTGCGGGTGGATTTGCTAATGACGGCCTCACCCCTGTCGTTAGCTAATCCGGGCGTTTTTGTACCAAATTGCCCCTCCAAATCCACCCCTGTCGTTGCCCAGCAATAGCAAAACCCAAAAACCAAAACACTGTAGTTTGTGAAATCAAATTACGTGATAATTTTTCAACAAAATCCAGCAACATCAAAACCCAAAACGAATTACATGATGATTGTTCAATTTCATCAACAAATCGCAAAAAAAAAAGGCCATTCCGGTGGGTTTCAGAAATTACCGGCGAGTTCCGACTGATGGATTTTTCAATTGCATCCTTACCGGCAATCGTCCTCCCCCTTTGTGGGTTTGATTGGTGGAGTTTCAGACTCAATTTTGGTCAAGATCCGAGAGAGAGAGAGAGAGAGAGAGAGAGAGAGAGAGAGAGAGAGAGAGAGGGGATTTTTTTCGATTTTCCGGTTCAGATCTGGGTTTGTGGGAGAAGAAGAAGACCACCCCTTTTTTTGCTACAGAGAAGTCGTATAATGGAGGGTTGTTGGACAAAATAATCCTGTGTGGTTGGTTCTTGGTGCAACAAGTCAAATTAAAATTCTCAACCATTCAACCACAAAAAATTAATGTGTAATAATTAATTTTTAAAAAAATTTCAGAAATATTATTTTTTAAATATCTCAT
This sequence comes from Vaccinium vitis-idaea, assembly GCA_963854785.1. Taxonomy (NCBI): domain Eukaryota; kingdom Viridiplantae; phylum Streptophyta; class Magnoliopsida; order Ericales; family Ericaceae; genus Vaccinium; species Vaccinium vitis-idaea. The sequence continues at coordinate 17,348,616 of OY978223.1, read as the reverse complement.
AGGGAAATGATTTTCACAACCCCTATTTTACAATCAACACTCCCTATTTTGTCTTTATCCACATGAATTTACAATATTACCCTTGCATGTGTAAAAAAGGTGTATTAAAAAAGGGCAATATTGTAAATTCATGTGGATAAAAACAAAAAGGGGGTGTGGATTGTAAAATGGGGGGTGTGAAAATCATTTCCCTATCTCATATAGTTTAATATATTCATGTATTTATTGTGCATTTATTATAATTATTATGTATTTATTTTAATTGTAATGAAATTAATCCATTTTGTCAATGAAATTAATAAACTGAGGGCAATTCAATCAATTACCGTCTTATCCACCCTCTAAATCCCCTTCTCAAAAAATCATCGAAACACCTCATTACAAATCCACCCTTCTTAGGATGTGGGTCCACCCTCATTACAAATCCGCCCTCATTACAAATCCACCCAAAATCAAATCCACTAGCCAAATGCCCCGTTAAGGAAGGTGAGCGAAATTGCACTCATGGGGATTAGATATAGCTATGTATACGTAATGGTTTGTGATTGCTACCAATATACCGTCATGAATAATTTGATATGGATTGTTTATGTCATCATTTGAAAAGACAAATGATTCATAAAAACAAAAAAGTACTAGATGTGGAACATATATGACGTTAATGAGGACCATATAGTTTCATATATTAAATATTTGACAACCGATTTTAATTTTGGATAGAAGATTTGTCTTGAAATCAATCACCATATAGAAGTTTTGGGCATAACCATCTGATCCAGATAACCGGGAATCCCACATTGGTAGGCGATGGAAACGTATAGATTCTTTTGCCTTTATTTACGGGTACATTTATCGTTCAATGTTTAGTTTATTTTCATATAATTTAAAATGATTAATAATATTTAATTCATTGTTTGTTTATAATAATTAATTAGACATTATTAATTAATCATTTCAAATTATATGCAAAACTAACAAATTATATGAAAATAAACTAAATATTGAACGGTAAATGTACCTGTAAATGTTTACTGTTTATAACTATAAAGGAATCATGGGCGGGATTCTTTAATCTTTATTTCAAAGGCAAAAGAATCTATACTTTTCCTGGATTAAGGTTTAGGTAGATTCCCATTTTTTGAACTCTTAAAATTTCTAAAATAAGAATTTCAAAACAGGTCATTTTCCTCGCACATATTAACTACTTCAAGAGTTTTAGAACTTTTAGTTCAAAATATGCTACTGCTACTGCCACAGTCAAAAGGCCGAATAGTGATGTTAAAAGACTTTCCTTGAAGGTTCAGAAATTTTTTTCAGATATGATCCAGTTTGTTATTCCAAAAGAGGTCCAAAAGCACAAAAAGGCTGGGTTATGTGTTTGCCTCGGACGTTATACATGTTTGCAAACATTTATAATTTACCATTAGATATTTAAGTTGCAACAATTGATTTCGTGATTGTTACCAATTTATGGACATGCATTTGATGTCTCTAGTTATGACTTTTTGAGTAGAGATTTTTAATCACGTTCTTTTGAAAGTTGCACAGACTAGTTTTAACGTGTAAAGACCATTGCAAATGGTATAATGAAACTCTGAAAGATGTAAGAGCTTTTTTTTTTTTTTTTTTTTGATGGTGTGTGGAAAAGATGATGTGTGTGGAAAAAATTTAAAGTTCTATATGTTGTGATTCGCAAATCTGTAAAAAGTTTATGCAAATTTAAGTGAGAATTATTTTTTCAAAAGTGGACTGAGTGGTAATCGTCCCTTTAAAGAATTGCAATTAAGGTTGTTACTTCATTTCTTACCATACTATCATTTTTTTTTTTTTTTTTTGGATACCATACTATCATTTATATCATCATTTTGCGAGACAAATGATATATTTCCCCTATCCAATGTTTGTTTCCTCACAACGGGGTGCTATTTTGACCTACTCCCGAAATGATTTTTGGCACCATTCAAATAATCTAGCAAGTGCTTTTCAATGGTGGAAAAAGTTGGAAAAATCATTCTCGAAAACAACTTATTTTTTGAAATCAAAATAACACGATTTTTGAAAAATAAAATAAAATGGGAGTGAAAAAAGACCAGTACTAGATGTGGAATATGATGTTATTTAAGACTAAAATTATGGTTTAATGTCATGAGTGGTTTAACAATTGATTTTGGGCAGAAGAATTATGTGTTGAAATCCATCACCATAGTCCAGAAGAAAAACCTTTTTTTTTTGCAAATTTGGGCATACCCGCATAGTCATCCGATCAGTATAACTTTTTTCTGGATTAAGGTTTTAATAAAAGTTTCAAAACATACAAAATGATTTGTCACAGTCAAAAAGACTACATCATGACATTAAAAAACTTCCATTTCTTTGAAGGTTTAGGAAATGACCCGTTGGTTATTCCAAAAAGGTCCAAAGGGGCAATAGGGTTGGTTATGTTCTGATTTGGACGTTGTTGATGTTGGCAAATGAAACATTTATCGTTTTTTTTTTTTCCCCCCTACGAAGTGTTAAATTTCAGGATTTGAAAGAAGTTCTGAAATTTAACACTTTTGAGAGAACAAATCAAGCTTAACATCTTTTGAAACTCGTTAAACTTTTCAAACCAAGCTCGTACAACTACTATTCGGGTTGTTCAACTAACAATTCCTAACAAATTCAAGCTACTCAAGATCCAGTTTTGATTAGCTCGTTTGAGATCGGTTCATCTCATAAACAAGCCAAGCTCAAATATATTTTAATGCTCGCTAAGTTTTCAAACCTGGACTCAAAGTAAATTAACTCCCTCTCACTCTCTTGTTCTCTAACTGCCTCACACAGTCACAGCTAGATCACCACACAACAACTGATTTAAGCTCAAACACTCAAGTTAATTAGTCTCAACTACTAATATCAAATTCGGAGAAGAGAACTTTCTGAAAGCAAAGCCCTTTTACGAAAAGCGCATTGTGTGATCTAAAGTCTAAAGACAACATCCAAAAGATGGGAATTAGGAGAAGACCTATGAGATTCACAGTAGTGTGGAAGCGTAAAAAAACACATAAAACATATGAGATTCAAGCGATGTAATTGAACAAACCATTGAAGGAAAAAAAAAAAAAAGAAGCATTCATAGAGAACACAGAGATTTTACCTGAAGTAGGTATACGTGGTTTGACAATGAATACCTACTCCATGGGCAGTTAGACAATCGGCGATTTTACTAACCATAAGAAAACAGATGCCCAAAGGGCTACAAATGAGATCTCACAAAGTTTCTTTCTTGCCACTCACAAAAAAAATTGTTTTGAAAGCAATACAAGTGCGCAGAAAGCCCTAAAAGCAGACTTATATAGGCGAACGTGCTCGTCCCAAACCAACTTTAGCAAAACCAACCTCGTAACGAGAGCTGATCCGGCCCTCAATCAAAGCTAACCTGGCTCTTTCACAACAGTCAGCCCGGCCGTAAGGCAGAGATGGTCCTGCTCTTAATGAGCCAATTCTAGTCTCACATGTCAAACCTCTTTTCACTATGTCTCCTAAACCCAATTAGTGTCAGGAAGGATTACTATTAAGTTTTTTATGGCATTCGACATCGCACCTTGTAGGGGAGGTCAGCGCAGGACCCACGGTTGACCAGAGTCAACGTTGACCCGCCAATAAAATCATGACAAATGTCGCCCAGGTGGCACAATGCCCGCTTAACACGTGGCGCTCTCCGCGGAAGTCTCCGCGTGTGGGGGTCCACTGGAGCGGGCCCAGGTCTCCGCGTAAGGGGACCACTGAAGCGGGACCCCCTTGCGCAAGGCGCCCCAGCGACGCGCACCCCAGGCCCCATAAAGGCGGTGCTTGGACGACCATGAGCCATCCAGACAAGGAGAAAAGCTCATGGCCCAAATGACTGGCGCGGCCCAGAACACGGGCGAAAACGCGAGAGGCCAGTCCAAACTAGCCCAGGTAATGATACCTGCTGCGGTCTAAAGGCAGGACCCCGGGGGCCCCCTGAGGCTTGGCTGTGGTATAGGCGAGACCGAACAGGTCACGACCTTGCCCTTGCGGGAATAAGGGAGATCTAGTGGCTTGGTGGCTTGGAACAGGAGGATCGCTGCGCGGGCGAATGGCTCGTCACCGCGCGGTGATGACGTCACCCGTGCGGTCAGGTTGTACGGAAAGGACACGTGTTATCATATTATAGGACGACAGCCTGGCACCTCATGATTGGTCCAGGGTGCCTATAAATATGGGACATTCCCTTTCATGCCCAGAGGTTGGTGAGATCTTGACAGAGGCATATGTCATTCTAGTGAGAGAAAAGGGCAACCACTGAGTGAGAGAAGAACATTCTCTCTAGTGAATTCTTGTCCCATTTCCTAGGTCACCAAGGGTATCACGGATTAGACTCAGAGCAATCCACTGCCTTAGTCCTTTCTGTGCACACCTGCTCCGTTCTTCACCCTTTCTCTAGACCACCTCATTCTCTTCTTTCACCGTGTCTTTACTGTTGACTATCCATACCTCTCCAGCTCATCACGTAAGCAAGAACCATCACCTACACACCTGTAAGTTTGTTTTTAGATTGGTCGCAGGGAGTGACATTGTGTAATCAAATCTATGAGGGCACTCCGGGCCCAACAATCCCTCCTTCGTGACGACACTCCCGTGATTTGAATCCACAACCTCCTAGCTCTGATACCGCTTGTCGGATTTATTTTCCACCCTCTCTCTTAACATCAATTGGTGTAAGGATTTGGTCTCATTTAAGTCTTTTATGACATTCGACATCGCACTCGTAAATCTGTTTTTTAGAATGGTTGTGTAACTAAATTCATAGGGGCACTCTAGGCCCAACACCGCAACCTTATTATCGGTAGATAAGATGACAAGATCAAAAGGTCCAATTTGCTTTACTGTTTTGTACTCCCTCCGTCTCTTTTTTAAGTGATCCCTATCGGAATACTTGCAATTTCAAATCCCTAAAAAACATATTTTTTCATATAATTTTTTAATTTTTTTATACCAAATTAAAGTGCCCGTTGAGTACTTTAATTTGATGCAAAAAAAAAATTAAAGACATACTACGAAAGTGCATTTTTTAACGGTTACAAAATACATGTTTCTTAAATGTATCATATAAAAAGGAAGAGGGAAGTAATTGCAGTTGGGCTATCTCTTTTGGTGGTTGATGTGATTTTGGTTTGAGGAAAGAGAAATTGTGGGACGTGGATTTAATACCTGTTATTTGATGTGATTTGGTAGGAATCCACCAAAAAAGGTGGCAGCCATCCGACATCCTAAGAGGTAAATGTAAATCCCACAACTATAAGGGCTCGTTTATTTGATCGGAAATAAATGGATAGGATATTAAATCCCTTGGGATATGGGTGGGATATGAAATTCTTGAGATATTGCTTAGGATATCAATGGATAGAGAAAATCCATGTCCAGTGTTTGTGTTAAACAAGATACAGCCAATGGAAAACTTTTTTTGTTGTTGTTTTAGCCATTGAAAATCCATATCCCATCCAAATCCCACACCCCCCGTGGGATTTTATATCCCGTACGGATTGAGATAAAACTTATTGAGGGATTTCAAATCCCATCCGAAAAAAGATTAACAAACATGAAATTTTGGGTCCCACTCCATCCCACCTCCAAATCCCACCAAACAAACAAGGCCTAAAGTACACAACTTTACTTTATGAAGGGCATCATTTTACTCATTGTAGATATTCTTTAGAGTAAAAGGAAACTCTCTTAATCTCAATTAATTTTATACGTACATTTATGAGTAGATGCAAATCAATAAAATATTTACGGCCGGAGGATGGAAAGCAATAAAATCCCACATTACTTAGGTATGGAATCAGTGACAGAACTCTCTATTGAACAACTTAAATATTTTAGTAGGAGATAAAATTTTGCTCATTGAAGTAATACTTCTCACTCCTATAACCCTGTATTTCCTTAGTTTTGTGGGGGCCCTTCTTTGTGTTTCGTAGATATGCGGGCAGAAAGTTCACTTTTCCACCACAACCATTAATTGTATTTGTGGTTGCTTTTATTGTTGTGACTTGAATAGTTCATCTTATAGAGCCCGTAATTTGGTATAGGCGTGTAAAACATCAACTTGATCGAACATCAATAGATGTATCAAAAGTTAAACTTTGGTTCATAACTTGAAAAGTTTGATTTTGTAAATAATTTTAAAGTTAAATAATCAATAACTAGCCATTTTACAAAATAATGTTCAAAATTTGATATTACTATCGATATCTGATTAAGCTAATTTTTTTTTCCTCATGAATGTACTACTCTGCGGGTCCTACAAAATAAATAGTTCTGATCAACAACTAACCCGCAGTGGGGCCCACAAAGAGGGTTGTGGAAAGTAGAATTTTCCACCCGCTGTGTACAGAATTCATTCCCTAAGGTTGAGTTTTTCAAAAGATTATAGCAACCTAGTTGCTAAAATCAACCATGATTTTAGCAAATGGGCTCACCAGGTGCTAAAATCATGATTGATTTCAGCAAAATCAATCATGATTTTAGCACTTGGTGAACTCATGATTTTAGCAACTGGTGAACTCATTTGCTAAAATCATGATTGATTTTTGCAACTGGGTTGCTAAAATCAATCCAAAAACTCAGCCACAAGACGCGTGCGAATAGGATCTGTGAAGCGTCAAGGGGTTCAGAGGGTTCAATTTATATCCATTGTGTGATTTGCTTGTGGGGTTAGGGAGAGGTGAGTTTTGGGAGATTTTATACAGCCTGCTTGACCATATGGGTTTTTCTTCTTTTACAATCCCATGGCATCACGTGACACAAAAGCAAATCCCATGGAATCACTGGTACGGAGGCTCCACGTTCAACAACCTTGAAACGAGAAGAGTTCTTAGGTGGTAAATGACGTCATTTATGGTTTAATTTCGTTAATGATTTAACAATTGATTTTGGGTAGAAGATTTATGTAGAAACTAGAAATCCATCATCATCATCATAGTCCAAAAGAAAATTCTGTTGTTGCAAACTAGAAATTCTGTTGTTCCGATCAAGATAACTTTGCTGTGATAAGAGCATCCACAACAAGGCTCAACAAATCTTGAGCCAAATAAATTAGTGAACAATGCTTTATTTACCCACGTCACTTTCAACACTCCAACAATACTACCCATACTACCTCTCCACTATTAAAATATTATTTTTTACTTTCAAAATAATACAATATATTTACTCATATATACATATACACACATATATACAAACAAAACCCACACCTCCATCTCTGTAGAGATGTCAAATACATACATACATACATACATACATACATACATACATACATACATACATCGAAATAAGTTGTCGGAATGGAAACCCAGTCTACCCAGACCTCCAAATACATGCATACCGTGTATGACGGCGGGTACCTCCCCAACCAGCCGGCGGCGGAGGAGGAGGACCCAGTTGTCGGCATGGAAACCCAGACCTCCAACCGATTCCAAAGCCAGACCTCCAACCGGTTCCGGCGAACCTCAATCGATTTCGGCGAACCCCAAAGATGCCGATCTGTTGTTGCTGCGTGGAGAGAGAGGGTGAGGGAAAAAATTGATTAAAAAATCAGTAAGGAGTGAACAGTGGCTGAACAAATGGGGGGTGATTTGGGGAGCAACTGTTCACCTTTGTACTTTGTTCACCCATTTGAGTCGTCTGTTGGAGGCCATTGTTGCTGCTTCCCTCTGTAAAATAGGGATGTGAGGTGTTTTGGGTCATCTGTTGTGGATGCCCTAAGGAAAACCAAAACTAAGTTTTTTATTGTAATCGGCAAACCAAAACTAAGTTCCTAATTTGCGAGAAAAAAGAAACTTATGGGAAACTTCTTTCATATTGATTCAATGGCTATTTTGAACAAAAGATGGGAGCTAAATATCTGGCCACCATATTTCAAAAAACTAATACATACAAATTGCTAATTCATCCTGAAACTTTAAAATCACCCATAAAAATAAAAATAAAAATTACTGGCCTGGTTTGGCTTAGCTGAGTTTCTTGTTAAAATCAAGATTTGATAAAAATCACCATTGATTTTATCAAATGAGGAGTAGGGTGCTTTTTTGAATGCAAAAAAACTAAGATTTTATCAGTCTTACTCCTCATTTGATAAAATCTTTTGAAAAACTAAGCCAGTTGAATTTTTTTTATGTCTTTATTATTCAGTGTTTCTTTGTATTTGTTGGTTTCCGCGTCAAATTTTTCTGGATTATTAATTCATTTCAACAAGAGGAATTGGGAAAATGAAAAATTATGATCGAAACTCTTTTTTTTTTTTAATGAAGACAAAAATAAGCGAAAAAGATGTCGAGACAAACCAATAATCTAGTTGTTAAGTGACTACCGATTTCTAATTCTTGCAATTACTTGAAGGTTTACCTAGTAGTTCATATGTGGCTCCACAGTCGAGGCAAGGTGTTCAATTGAACGTTCTAAAGGAGAAAAAATTATACTACATCCATATTATTAGAGGGGTTTTTTGGACGCTTAGTTTTACATTATGAATACACGACAATCTATGTTTTACAATTAAACACCTAATAGATTAGCTCAAAACGTGGTACAAACTATTAAGTACTTTTGTAAGTTTTGGTCACATTATTCACATTATTATATGAAAATTTGTGTTTATTTAAGGGTTAAATATCTACTTGCCCCTTAACTATCATTTTTTTTTTTACTTTCCCCTTCAACTACCAATTGAACTCCCTTCCCCCTTCAACTATCATTTTTTTCGTTTAATAAGGACAAATCACATTTTCCATCCAATAGATGGATGGAAAAGTTAGTCCCAAGGCTATATTAGTCTTTTGGCTTAAATATCCACTTGCCCCTTAAACTATTACATTTTTTTTTTCTTCCCCCTTCAACTACCAATTGAACTCTCTTCCCCCTTCAACTATCATTTTCTTCTTTATTAAGGACAATTTTTTTTTCTTTTCTTTTAGTTCCATACAGCTCAAAAGGAGAGTCTTTTGGGTTAAATATCTACATTGAACTAGAACGAAAACTTAATTGAACAACAATCTTAAGTCCAAATTCAAAATGTTTGAGTTCCCTAAACTCACTCCGAAAAACAATTATTAACAAAATTCTCAATTATCACAATTAGAAAAAAACACAATATAGGAAAAAACTAAGAAACCAACAAAATGGCAATAACTGTCTTGTCATACCAATACCGTAAGAAAAAGAAAAAAAAAGAAGACATCAATAGCCATCCATAGGTTCAGCCATAACAGTAGAAGTAAAAAAATCGCATAACTAACTTGCCATAGCAATACCGCAAGGAAAAAAAAAGGCATAATAGCCATCCATAGGTTTAGTCATAACAATCATAGGCAAAAAAGATATAAATATCTTACCATCAGTACCATAAGCAAAAAAAAAAAAAAAAAGGCATCAAATAGCCATCCCAAAAGCAAAAGAAGGCATCAATAAAGATAAAAATTATGGGGCACCTCCCCTTGGAGCTGCACCTCCCCTTCTAGCTGGGGCCTTGGGAGCTCTTGTTACTATGGGTGTGGGCTGTGATGGCTGACTGAATGTTGGTTGTGTGATTACTTGACTACATTGCTTTTCTTTGGACCTAGGTGCTTGCAAACCAGATGGGCAAGTCCTCACATTGTTCCCCTTTCCCCCACATCTTCTACAGCTCAATTTCTTAAGATGCCTTTTCATTTTCTTGGTTCCATCCTCAGCAGGTGGTGGCTCATCTACTTCCCTCCTTCTGCATTTCTTGGGCCTTCCAGACTTCCTAGCGTAATGTGGTGGCTGGATTGGTGGTTTATCAGTCTTCTCCCACATGTCCATTCCATTCATGGGGTACATCACATGCTTGTAGGTGTTGACGTATGTTTGCTTTTGGTAATAGTGATGCACAATGCCTTCAACTTTCTTTGATTCCCTAAAGACAGCAAGTGCATGTGCACAAGGGATACCTGTCAAACATGTAATAACATTCATGTGCATAAGTAACTGAAAACATCCTCCTATAACTGAAAATGAAAACAAATTCATGTAACTGAAAATAAAAAAAAGAATACCTGTCAAATCCCATCTTCTACAAGAGCATGTTTGGGCATTCATGTTAATGCAGAAGGAGTTCCCAGAAAAACCCTTAACTTCAAATTGGTTGTCCCCAGTTATGACAACATACTCTTTGCATAGTGCAATGTTTTTGTCCAATAACTTTACTATCTTTGGACCTATTTGACCATGCCACTTCTCAACAAAAGTCCTCCTTTTCACCAAATGCCTTATCAAATAAATCCTAATCCTTTCTAGCATGGTTATTATTGGTTTGTCCCTAGCATCTAGTATGGCAACATTAAAAGACTCACATAAGTTGTTCAAAAGCATGTCACACTTGGGAGCCTCACTAAAATGAGATCTAGACTAGTGGTGGGCTTCATGCTTAGCAAGCCACTTGAATGCTGCGCCATCCTCTTTCTTGAACTCTTCCATTATGGTTTTAAACCTCCTCATATAGGTAGCTCTAGCAAGACTCCACAATCTCTCTTTAACTGCTTGCTCTGTATGTCCAGCTCTCTTCATATTGTTGTGTAAATGTCTAACACAGTGTCTGTGTTCTACACAAGACAACAAGTTCATGATTACATTAATCAGCCCCTGCAATAAGTACAAAATAGTAGTCAATATAGTAACAAGTTGTGTTCAATAGAGTACAAGATTATAACAAAAATTTACCTTTTGTTTATCTGAAATTATTGTGAATGTGGGTTCATTTGGTATTTCAAGATCATTAATCAAATACTGCAAGAACCAACTCCAACATTCCTCATCTTCAACCTCAACCACTGCATAAGCCACTGGATATATCTGGTTATTCCCATCTATGGCAATTTCTGCCAACAGTTGCCCACCATGGGGGCCTTTCAAATGACAACCATCTAATCCAATGATAGGCCTACAACCCTCTATGAACCCCTTCTTTAATGCAGCCCAACAAATGTAAATCCTTTCAAACTTATCAGTGGTGATTCCATCCATATCTTTCTTAAAATGCATGTATACAGAGGTCCCTGGATTTGTTCTAACCATCTCCCCACAATAATCCCATAACTTCCCATATTGCTCAACATAAGAACCCTCCATTTTCTTTATTGCCTTTTTCCTAGCATTATATGCCATCACAACTGATATTTTCACATTAAAATCCCCCATTACTTGTTCCACAATTTCAGTGACAGGCCATGAGGGCTTGATCTTGAACTCCTTGAAATAAGTCCTTGCCAACCAGCTTGAGTTCAGTAGCTTATTAGTCAACACCCAGCCACAATGCTTGTGGTTAAGGTTTGATGTCTTTACCTGCAGCATTATCCTATCCTCCTTTGTGATGCTTGAGGCTAGTATTTTCCATGGGCAAGGGGCAGCACAATGAGTTCTAACTTTGTCTGTGTCATTCTTTTCAAATGTGATTGTCTTTCCATTCAAAATTGCATGTTGCCTTATAGCTTCTACACATTGAGCCCTATTCTTAAAAACCATGTCCTCCTCTATAATAGGTTGCACCTTCCCAACTACAAGCCTGTATTTCCTAAACTTTGGTTTGTCCTCCTTGTCTTCATCAGAACCTGAGTCACAACTCATGAAACCATCTGAGGAATCTCCCTCCTCGAAATCTGTTTCAGACAAACAGTCACGGTGGATATCAGTTCGAGTAACCCTTTTCTGCCCCACACCAATCCATTCTATTTCTGTATCCACATTGGCATCAAACAAGGCATCATCGTCTTCACTGAGGTCATAATCACTGTCTATAAAGACCTCACAATCAGAATCAGATTCTGAATCAGGATCATTGGTAAGTTGTCTTCTTCTTCTAGTAGTGGGTGGTGGGTTTTGGCCAGAGGTGGGTGGTGGTTCACTGGTGGCAGGTGGTTCACTGGCGACAGGTGGTTCATTGGTGGAAGGTATGTGAGTTGCCAAATCCACAAAAGTAAAATTATCCTGAGAAAATGTTCCACAATCCCATACCCAATTGGTGACATCAACATCCATAAATTTATTTTGTTCAATAACACTTTCAACTGAATACAACTCCAGCAACTCATTACTAAGGCATTGAACCATGTTTGTAACATCACCATCTGTTTGGATATTCTTAAAAGCCCATTTTTCGTCTGAACCACAAACCTTGTAGTATAAAGATAATTCTTCCACAACCAACTTCCTTACACATTGCTTGCAACTCAGTTCTAGAAATCCTATCATTATCGCAATAATCAAAGTAGTTCCCTGTACCATCGATGTAATACTCTACCACATCTTCCTTAACTAAATTTCCACCATGATTCAACTTAATAGTAAAATACTCTGGTGTGGAATCTACAAATTATAACATAAACAAACAAGCAGAGAATTAAATAACCCATTTGTATTGGCCAAATAAGACCAACAAGAAAAAAAAATCACTTTTGTATTGTTAGTATTGAACAAACAAAACCAAGACACACAAACATACAAAATGACACCAATTGCAGCGCAGTTTCTACTAAAAAAATTGAAAAGCCTAAACTAGTAGGGTCGTGAGCATAGATTCTTAGACCAAAACTAGGAATCGGCAGTTCCTCATTCACAATTGTTTTTCCTATTGACACTTTTTAAATTGTCTTTTTTTCCCTGCAGTGGATGGTTACCAAAAATAAAATAAAATTAACATCAGACTTTATGCTTAAAGAGGAAAAAAAAAATCATAGGGGTGTGAACAATTTCAAATGGGAACCTATTACAAAGTGAAATTTTTTCTTTAATTTTACCCTTTACGTACTATTCATATAGGTGGTTTTTCCCTTACTACCAACTAGAGATGCACACGGGATGCGCAAGTCGGCCTGTGACAAAAAAAAAAAAAAAATTGGCACAAAAGCTAATGGCTTATTTTTTGATCGTGTGTGCATCACATTATTTTTATGGGTGATGTTTACAATTTGTTTGTTTGCCAAAAAAAAAAATGTGATGCCTATGTGATTAAAAAAAATAAGCCAGTAGCTTTTGTGCAAATCTTTTTTGTCACATGTCGCCTTGCACATGCATCGCGTGTGCCCCAGCCTCTAATTATATGAAAACCACCATTATCACCATTATTAAATCAAACTGGTAAGATTATTATATATAAAGTAGGTCAATTGCAGTATAAAATAACTCAATTCCAACCCCATCAATTCCGAAAAGTGGGTTTTTTAAAAATAAAAATGTGTTGCTCGATACTTACAAATCGGTTTTCCTCCGGTGGGAGCCCTCAAGATCCATGCCATCCTTAAAACCCTATAACTTTATTGATGAAAACCCTTCAGATCCGCAATGGAGTTGAATAACGGTGACTAAACTAAAAAGCCCCAATTGATTTAAAATAAAAAAGGTCCCGAAGTTGCTAAACCAATTGGAAGGTTATAGGTTTGCTTTGACCAGCATAAGTTTGCTTTGCTAAACCAATTAGAAGGTTTATAACTTTGTTGTGGCAGCCATCAAGATCTCACAATGGAGTTGCCGCAAGTTTGCTTTGAATCCCTTCGGAAATATTTTTGACCGGCATAAGTTTGCTTTGATCAATAAGTTAAAAACCCTTAGTTGCTTTAAGTGTATGAAAATGTCTATATTACCCCTCTCTTTTTTCATTAGTTAAAAAAAAAAAAGTTAACGGTTTCCGTCACAAATTTTGGATGAAAAACATGATTTGTCCTTAGTAAAAAAGAAAATGATAGTTAAAGGGGGAAGAGAGTTCAATTGGTAGTTGAAGGGGTAAATAAAAAAAATTAATAATTTAAGAGGCAAGTAGATATGTAACCCTTTATTTAACTGTTTAATAGAGTTTGTAGATTTAATGCATGGTCATAAAATTTTCGACAATTCTCAGTTAGCGGATAAACTATTTTCTTTCGGACAACACAATTATTCTCCTCTACATTAATGTTTTTCAAAATGCAGACGACACTAGTTAACTTTTGGAGTAATTCACCTGACGATGAATTCAGGGGCGACTCTACATGGTTGAGAGGGGGGGTCAGCCGACCCCACGGCAACAACAAAAAAAACGACTATTATATTGAAAATTTTGAAATTTTTTTGAAAAATTCATAAATGAACCCCCTAAATTTGGTGGTGACATCACTGGATAACTCATAAAAGTTCATAAAAGTTACTCATTTGTGTGGTTTGTTTGAATCTTAGCCATTCGTTTTGTTCTTTTGACAAGGAGATGTTGATTTGTTTTGCTAGATTGAGCTTTAAATGTGATTTTTGTTGGAATAAGATTTTTAGTTGCCATTATTGTGATTTTTTCTTTGATTTATGATTGGTAAAAGTCTTTGACGTTTATGAATGACCCCACGCTTCCGAACTTCTGGAGTCGCCACTGGATGAATTTATCTTCTTTGATATCTCGGTGGTGTTTGGGTAAGTATAAGTGCACTTTGACTGATCTCTGAAACTAATCAAATCATCAGCTAGCATGAACTCACTTAAAATCGAAGCAAAGTTCTCATTTCTCAATGGACTGATTACATAAGAGTCGGTCGCAGCAAAGCAGTTTGGAACCCGAGGCCTAAGGACTGAGCAAATTGCTAAATCCCATACCTCAATTCCGAAATTCCTAAAACAGAGATGACAAAACAGAGACAATTTGGTACACAAAAGTAAAAACAGAGAGGATAAAACAGGGGAGGAAAGGAAGAACAAAGAGGCATCTAAACGACGCCTATAACATATGACAAATTTGCGAACCGCCCCAAATTGTCACACTGGGAGTAGGCCTCTCCCGTTCACAAAGACGGGCATATGTAGCACTGCCTGTTGATTAAACGTATTTCTTAGGATCGGAAGTTGATTTCTGTTGGATCCAGCTCCGAAACACGTCAATACCGGCGGACAACATCTCCCTATTCGAAAACAGGACGTACAGAAAATACACAACACATAAAACAGAGTTTTGGCAAAGAACAGAGGCCAGAGATACTGCAAGAATCGAACCAAATAACCCCATTCCTAGACGACCCAGTTGGGTAAATCTCGGTTCTTTTTCAGCCTCATACGAAGAATAATACAAGAGCAAACTGACAAGCGCAACGCACATGGTTTTGGGGTGTGTTTGGAAGGGAGAAACAACAGTATCGTTCCCTTGATACTCAAGGTTTAGGAAGTTGAAAAGGGCAGGAATCAGAAAGGCAAAAACATTGTGCCGGGGTGTGGGCTTGGGCTTGAGCCGTTGTTGTTGCAAGATGGTGTATGATGTTACATTGATACTACCATTGAAGGTACTACTGGTGCTTTGGCTGGACATGTTATTAAGAAAGGAAATTGATCAGTCTGTATGGTGTAAGAAAGATAGATGGGATTCATGGGAATGAGAGAGAGAAGTGAAGGCGGCGGTTCTTTTATAGTTCGGATGGTGGCAAAAGTTAATCATAGGAAATTGTAGTGCATCTTCTGAATTGTGGGTTTTGTTGTCCTTTTCAACAAGAATTGGGTTTGTAAAGGTCATAATCGTTCAAAATGATAAAAAAAACTCTCGTCGGAACCCAAATGAGTTCAAAACGACTACAAACTTTGGTGGGACTGCGGGCCATGAGGGTTTTTTATTATTATATTTTTTGTGGCAAATTCTAGAGATTGTCAGCTGTGAGCCTCACGCGCTGATAGTTGTCCTTTTACTACTCTACTGTCGGATTGTGCAAAGACAGCTCAATCAAGCCCCATACAAACTTGACCCAAATTTTGAGGTACTATACACATCTAGACCCATGACATGAGAGAAAATTTTGATTGGACGGTCCGATTCGTCCGGATGTGGTGTAAGGTACTACGTGGACTATACCCTTTTTGCATCCAAAATTCTCTCCATGAACGACATTTTCCATCCGTATTTCCTTTTTATGCCACTTGTCAAAATTTTGTAAAGGTTGTTTTATGTACGCTAGCTATTCTAAAAATTTTGTCCCGTCCACAAAATAAGGACTTAAGACTAAAATTTTCAAGAAAATTTCAATATTTTTTTAACAATTTACTAGATATCAATGAGTACATTGCCATGTAGAACCTATTTTTGGGTCTCACACAAATAATCCAAACTATTAAATGATTTTAGAATGAACTTGCAAAAAATTAGCTCACTTTAGAGTCTTACACAAATAATCTAAGTCGTTCATTTACTTTAAAATATTTTTTTGTTGTATCTAGAAAAAAAATGACGGAAGTATTACGCCCTCCGTCTTTATTTGTCCATTATTCTTTTTTTGTCTTTGTTGTGCCTATTTCCTATATTTTTCAATGTAGATCTTCAAAAATATGCAAATATTGAATTTTATTTCATAGATTTGAACGGGTTCAATAATACGAAGTATTCAAAATCATGACAAATATCATGGATTAAAAGATATAGATAATAGACAAAAAAAAATTAAGGTTCTTGCTAATGGGTGCACCACTAGCATTTCCCCCAAAATTAAACCCATTAGCATGTCCCCAAAATTAAAGTTTTTATTGGGTAGATACTGTACTGTGTAACTTTAATTTGATGTCTTTGTTTCACATGTAAGAAAATGCAAGTTTGAGGTTAATTCTGGCCTCCTTTGGGTAAAAAACTTAATCCAGATTATTGGTTTTTTGGTTTTTTGTCAAATAATCCAAAAAACCGGTTTGGTTTTTTCTTAAACTTAATCCAAATTATTCCCTCCTTTGGCTAATAATCCAGATTATGGATTATTGGATTATTCGTTTGTCCTTATTCAAAAAAATTTGAGTTCTGACCATAATTTTATACTTGTTAGATTCGTCTCGTCGAGAGGAATCCAGAAACCACAAAATCTTGATGCAAAACTAACGAATGCAAAAAAAATTTGAATAAGGACAAACGAATAATCTGGATTATTACCCAAAGCACTCTGGTTTTTTGGATTAAGATTATTACCCAAAGCACTCTGATTTTTTGGATTAAGATTATTACCCAAAGCACTCTGGTTTTTAGTACCCCAAAAAATCAAAAAACTGGATTAAGTTTTTTACCCAAAGGAGGCCAGATCTGTCATTTTAACAAAATAGAGGACAGCAATCATTTCACTCGGACAAATCTATTGCAAAAGTTCCTCCGACTAAAGAAAGGAAAATCATATTTTTATAAACTTTCGGGATGCCCATTGGGTGGTATGCAATAAGAATCATTTTTTATAATTGGTTGTTCGGGTTAATTTTCGCACACCTTAATTAATTTTGGAGTCCTGAAGTTAACGACCAGACAAATTTCAGGTGGTCTCAAAGTTTGGAATGTTTTAAATAATCGGGTGTTGGCACCATAGAGCTCGTTAATTTAGCAAAAAAGTCATGCAAAAGATCAACCCAATTGAAAATTGATTAAAATTTGGTCGGATTGGATTAACAATAGGCTCTTGAACCATTCATGGGTTTTAAACGGGTGGGCCCGGATGTCTTTAACCATTCATGGGTTTTGACATGGCCCCACAACCTTGCATTTGGCAGATAAGATTGGGAGATGAGGAAAGGATCAAAAGGTTGTGAGGTGGGACCGTGGGATACCACATCGGACAAAGCTGGTAATGGGATTTTGGTTCGAGGGAATCAGAAATTGTGAAAAATATCGTATGATGGGATTCAAGAAATCCGTCAAGAAGGGAGGAAGCCATGTGCCACTTGTTTAGCACTTTTGAATTACAATAAACAACCTTTAAGAGGTCAATCCCACAATTGAATAGTTCGCAGTCAACGCCATGCATGACCATAGAAGAATTACTAAAAATTGATATGTTAGCAAATTATCAAGTTTTGTGATGAAAATCGTGTGACGTTCATTATGCATAAGAAAACTTATGCGTAACTATTAATTTATAATATTTAACATAAATCCAACAACATTTCTTAGCAAAACATTTCTTTGCAAAACGCCAGGAAACCCAAAAAGAACAAGTAATTTGGGATGGAGGAAGTATATTTAAAGTAACGAAATAGTAACGGAACACTGAACAACCTTTAAGCTATTGGATTGGATACAAAAAAATCACTTGGTATCAAAGTACAAGTTCATTCCACTCTACATTTTAATAGAATTTACAATCACCCCTCAAAATGATAAACTCACCAAAAACGCCATAGAATGAAAGACTTTAATGAGCTACACGTGACATAACTCAATTGCGAGTGCACGTAACCGGAGATGTAAGCGATACAATTTCACATTGTTTGGGTATGGAATGACGTGTAGAATCTCTCCGACGAATAGCCTAATTTCTTGAGTTTTAAGGTTTGATTTAACTCGAGCAATACTCCACACTCTCTATAACTCTGCATTTGTTTAGTACTGTGGGCCCCCCTTAGCTGTGTTTGGTACAGAGTAATAATCACAAGATACGAAGAGGATTGGTAAAGCATCAAAAAGGGTTCAGAACGTTCAATTTGCATCAATTGTGTGATTTGTAATACAGTATTTGATTGTGGGGTTGGGGTTGGGGTTAGGAAAGTTCTGGGAGATTTTATGCGGCGTGACCATATGGGTCTTTCTTCCTTTTTAAACCCATGGCATCACACGTCTGAAAAGCAAATCCCATGGCTTGATAAAAATAAAAATAAAAACCATGGCATCACATATTCGTTGACGAATGACTAAAAAAAGAAATTCGTGGTTTGCCTTTGAAGAGAGGATGCCATGGGTTCAAACATATTTGTTAGTTTTTGGTCTATTTTTTGTAGTTTCTTGGTTCGTCTCGACGAGAGGATTCTAAAAAATTTTGGAATTATTTTTCGTCTTTATTCACAAAACTTTAAGTTTGGCTAATAATGTTATACTTTTTAGATTCCTCTCGTCGAGAGGAGACAAGAAACTACAAAAAAACCGACGTAAAACTAACAAATTAAAAAAAATTGAATAAGGACAAACGAAAAAACCAAAATAATTTTTTTAGCCAAAGGAAGCCTGACTAGGCTTTTGTAAATTGAAGGAGAATGTCTACGGAATTGGCACAACCGCACAAGACGTGCAGTCGTCCGCAAAATGGCATAGAAGCCATTTCCATCACACAAACAGGTGGGTCCGGATATCTTTAATTATTCATGGGTTTTGATAGGGCCCCACAACCTTGTATTTGGCAGATAAGATGTCGAGATGAAGAAAGGATCAAAAGGTTGTGAGGTGGGATACCACATCGGACAAAGCTGGTAATGGGAAAATTTGGTTGGAGGGAATCAGAAATGAAAACTTCTAAAATCAGCCCAATGGGCTGATTATAAAGCATAAAAAGTGTAATAAAATGTGTAAAAACTGTATAGAAATGTATAAAAGTGTATGAAAAAATAAAAAAAGCACATTAGAGTAAAAAAAAATTTTCTTTTTTTGTTATTTGGGCTAACAATAGAAAGACCCATCAGAAATTGTGGGATTTGTGTAAAATATCGTATGATGGGATTTAAGAAATCCGTCAAAAAAGGGGGAAGCCATCTGCCCCACTTGTTTAACACTTTCAAATTACAAAAAACATCATAATTAAGAGGTCAATCCCACAACTACACAATTCTAGCTTGCAGTCAACACGAAACATGACTAGGGATGGGCATGGGGACGGATCGGGGCCGGAGACTACTATCTCCACCCCCAATCCCCAAACCCTTTACTCATATCCATCCCCTATCCAATCTCAAACGGGAATTTATTTTTATCCTCCATCCCCGCTCCAAATGGGGAACGGGAATCCCCACGGGGATTTCGGGGATCCAATCATTTTCCCTAGAGTAACAAGTAAATAGTTATAGAAGCCCAATTACAAATTATTTTCCCTAAAATCCAATCACTGGGCAACCCCTGGGCGTGTAAAACTTCATGTGTTTGTAGAACAACATAAAGAGTGCAGAAAGTAGAAATTATGAAGAGTTCTTATGTATATTCATGACATTAATTAAAATTGATTAAATGCAACATGGGTTGTCTAGTGGATAGCATACATAATTGTTTCAAAGGAAAAGAGACTACAAGTCTACAACTCACTGTTGATATGCCCAGGAAACAGAATATGATAGCAGCAAATGATAAGTATTAAAAGAACAACACTGACTACCTTCAAGTAGTCTTTGAACCAACAAAAACAGTTCCAGATCACCCAAAACAAGTGTCATAATTAAAATTGAACTAAATTTCAACAAGATAGTAACAACTAAGGTAGCATTAGGTAACGGCGTAACGGAAATTCCTAAATGACGCCTGCACTTCACCCCAAGAATAACTCCACGCACTCGCATTTCTATTTATCTGTGATACAAAAAAACAATAGGTAGATTTAAACCCTAGAACAATAATTATAGTGAGACCCATGTGTTTGGAGAAATTTTGGTGTAACCCCATATATTCGGAGAAAATTCAGTGAGACCCCAAAGTTTCATAATTCATGAATAGACCCCTATATTTCGGGGATTCGGGGATGGGGCAGATCGGGGACGGGGCGGGGACGGAGCGGGGAACGGATTCGGAGCGGATTCGGGGCGGGGACATGCCTATCTCCACCCCCTATCCAATCCCCAAACATTTTCAAAAGAAATCCCCATATCCTATCCAATCTCCAAACAGATCTTCATATTACCGATCCGTTCGGATCGGATTCGGACGGGGCGGATGAAATGACCAACCCTAAACATGACCATAGAAGAATTGTAATTGGGGGGGCCTGTAGTGAATGAGCTCACCACATACGTGTAGTGAGCTCTCTCGGCCTTCAGATTTGAGATCAACGGTTCAGATAAATTAAAGTTAAAATTAATGTAAAAGTACTTTTTTAAGTATAAGACGATCCGAACCATTGATATCGGATCGGACAGCCGAGAGAGCTCACTACACGCATGTAGTGAGCTCACTCACTACAGGGCCCCCGGTTCCGAGAAGAATTACTAAAAATTGGTAAAAGTTATCAACTTATCAAATTTTGTGGTGAAAATCGTGACGTTCATTACACATAAGAAAACTTATGCGTAACGACACAATGTGTAATATTTACCATAAATCCCTCAACATTTCTTTATTCAGGGCATTATTTCACTCGCTAGAAGAGATGTTCTTTACAATACAAGGAAACTCTCTATGTCTTCATTAATGTTATGTTAACGAATCTAAGAGCTGCTTTGGCCTAAAAGATTAATCCGGATTAATGGCTTTTTGGTTTTTCCCACAAAAAACCAATAATCTGCTTTGGTTTAATGGGTGGTTTATGGATTCTCCCAAGTGGGGAGAATGGCGGGAGATTTAGGAAATTACCATTATGCCCATCATGACCACCCACGGCAAAAACCATACTTTTGTTGGACATTTTGTTAATGTTTTTGGCTCATTGTGGTGTGTACCCAATTTCCGTAAATGAGACCCAAAAAATTTGAGAACATTATTTGATAATTCCACTTTCATCTGCGATTCAACTTAATTTTTTTTTTTTTAAGGAATTGGGACACAAAAACAAAATGAACATTACATTCAACAAATATGCTTCAAAACGATAGTTAACGACAACATCAACATTTAAACTAGGGGCTTAATACCATATTACATTTATTCATAAAATGGACAACAAGTTCCATTTTATTCGCACTACGGGCATAATACCCCACGTAACCCGAACCCAAACCCGTTCACTTACACATCATACAAGTACCCACAACAGACATTGACCAACATGAACAAAAAAAAAAAAAATCAACAAGTCCACAAATAGTACAGAACATCTTCAAACATCGCGCCAAAAACAGGTTCCATGGGATGTTGGAGAATGGGTTTTCAGAGAGGACAATGGGATGTTGTAGAGGGAGGCGGGTGGAAGTGCGGCCACAAAAGGGAATAGGGTTTGTGAAGGCCGTAACATATGCCGAAGGGCAAAGTCGTCATTTTCCAGTTCACACGTTTTACCACTGATCAGCTCTCCAGTAGACACGTGGCGTGTATAATCCGGTTTTTTTGATGGTACGTTTAATCCAAAGGAGGGTGGTTTTTTGTACCCGAAAAAACCATTAATCCGGATTATTTTTTTAGGCCAAAGCAGCTCTAAGAAGATCGCAACTCGTGGGCTTAACATGGAAATTCCAACCCTTGAATATATATGTAAAGTAACAAAACAGTAACGGAACACTTGGCAACCTTTAAGCTTTTGGATTGGATACAAAAAAAAATTACTTGGTATCAAAGTAAAAGTTCATTCCACTCCACATTTTAAAAGAATTTACAATCACTTCTTAGAATGATAAACTCACAAAAAATGTTATAGAATAAAAGACTTTAATGAGCTACACGTGACATAACTCAATTGTGAGCGCATGCGACAGAAGATGTAAGCGATACAATTTTACATTGTTTGAGCATGAAATGACGTATAAAATCCCTCCGACGAATAGCCTCAGAACGTTCAATTTGCATCAATTGATTCTTAATTCGAGCAGCACTCCTCGCTATTAAAACTCTGCATTTGTTTAGTACTGTGGGCCCCTATAGTTGTGTTTGGTAGATAGTACTATATCACAAGATACAAAGAGGATTGGTAAAGCATCAAAAGGGTTCAAAGGTTCAATTTGCATCAATTGTGTGATTTGTACTGTTTGCTTGTGGGGTTGGGGTGAGGTCGGTTGGTTCTGGGGGATTTTATTCGGCGTGACCATATGGGTCGTTCTTCCTTTTTAAACCCATGGCATCACACTCTGAAAGGCATCACACTCTGAAAAGCAAATCCCATGGCTTGATCCAAAAAAAAAAATCCGTGTCGAACAATTCATGGGAAAAATAATAGTTCAAACATATATTCGTTGACGAATGACTATATATATATATATATATATATATATATAAATATAGGGAGAGCTTCTCCTCCGGACCTCCCGTTTCTGGACCTCCATGATCCAAATTTTTTTTTGACGATCCGAGCCGTCCAATGTGTTCAGAAGGTGTTTTCAAGGGTCCATTGCGGAAAATCTTCAAAAAAAAATACCGGGAAGGGCTTGATCCAAGCAGTTTTCGTAAAAATATATAAATACAGTTTTTGCGAAAAACTACTTGGATCAAGCCTTTCCCGGTATTTTTTTTTGAAGATTTTCCGCGTGGACCCTTGAAAACACCTTCTGAACACATTGGACGGCTCCGATTTTCCAAAAATAATTTGCAACACAAAAAAATTCAGTTTTTCCTTATTCTCGGGAAGTTTGGACTAGAAGCTACACCTATAAATATATATATTCATTGAACTGGTTAACTTGAATGAACAAATAAAGAACAAATAATCTATTTAAATTTCTAACTTTTGCATGCACAAAATTAAACACATAATCCTTCCCCATCCAAAACAGCAACGAAAATAAAAAATAATACACAATAAACAAAATGCGTGCCTTCATTAGATATAAAAAAGAAGATAGGGAAGCAAATCATATTCATGAAAAAAAAAAAAAGAAAAATAAAACACTAACAATCTCCCGAGTCTCTCGTAAAATAGTCACTCCACAAACATCATAACTAACACTGAACAACGTCACCGTTAGGCCCGGCCCTGGGTATTGGCCCAGTAAGCCGGTGTTTGGGGCCCCTCAAATTTGGCACAAAATTGGGACCCTGAGGAAGCTATTACCTTCAGTTACTCAATAGATATATAATGAAAATAGTCATACAAAGCCTGTTGGCCTAGCAGTAAACCCAATTCACTCACTACTAAGAGGTGACTGGTTCAAATCTTATCTAAAGTAGCCTTTTAATTATTTTTTTCCCGCTTAAAACTCTACTAGCTTTCACAAATCATTTTTGTTGCAATATATATATATTTTTTTTATCTTTTATACAAAATGTTCACTTTTAATATTGCTCTTGATTACAATGATTTCAATAGATCCAAAAATCTAATCATATTTGAGAAAATAATACTTAATTTTGACTTAAGTGAGCATTTTTTTTGTTGCTAAAGCCGATTCCTTATTTTTTTAAAGGTTTGTTCCTCTATCTAAGTTGAATAGAAGAAATATAATAATAAAATACGTCGATCATATATTTGGAAAGAATGAGTTTGCCCTTCCCGGTTGCTCTAGTTCGGCCCAATTTCACTTATGTTTTTCAAGGTAAATCCAACACAATTATAAATTATTATTTTGATTCTCGTAATTAATTGAGAAAAATATATGTTACATAGTGTAATCTTTTTAATATTATTTTGAGTTAACTTAATTTTTTTATAATATGGAGTACTTAGTAAAATACATTGGGGCCCATCTTATAAGTTTGTTTGGAACTCCGAAAATCTCAGGGGCGGGCCTGTGAGTCATCTAGGGGTGGAAATTTCCGATATGACACGAAAACACAACACGAAGTTAGCGGGTTAAGGTAGGCTATTTTTTACATGGGCCAGGGGTGGAAATTTCCAACATGGCACGAAAACACGACACGAAGTTAGCGGGTTAAGGTCGGCTATTTTTGACATGGACACGAATATGACGCGATACAATAACACGAAAAACTAAACAGATCATGATAGGGTTGAGAGAATTCTGACACGAACATGAGACGGACACGACATGACACAACACGACACGACACGACACAAGAATTTATGAAACGACATGGTAACACGACATGAACTTGTCACCAAGTTAATGGGTTAGGATCGGCTATTTCTAACACGAAACACGAATATGACATGATAAGATAATACAAAAAGTTAAACAGGTCAGGTTAGGACTAAAAAAATTATGACCCGAACACGATATGATACGACACAACACGATACGATACCCACCCCTATGCTCATCGTTACTGTCCGGTACTTGTTTCACTCCTCATTATATATCGAATAAAGACTAATAATAAAAGGAAACTCTCTCAATCTAAACCAATCTCTCCTATATATAAAAGGAGAGTGCCATTTACAGTGTTGCGTCCACCAATTGAACAGTAATTTTCCCATGGATTTAAGCAGTGGTCCTAAGCTACAAATGAACTGTACTGTTTTCTTTGTCTCTTGTGAAAGTTCCAGATCACCCCTCGTACTTTGATTTTGTTCTCTCTGCTGTTGTGGCATGAGGTGTAAATCTTCTAAGTTTTGAAGGGCAATTAGTATTACACTAAAAAGCTAACATGATTCTCTCTCTCGGGAAACCACTGCGGTTGTGTTTGGTTTGAGTTTTGGTTTTTGTAATGATTAGAGGGAGAAGTATGGATAATAATTAAAAAATAAGTATCAATGATTGGAGAGAGATAGAGAGAGAAATAAAAATAATATTTAAAAATAAGGGTAATAATTGAATAATAATTGTGAAAACCGGTTCTTGAAAATTGATGAGTTTATTCTTTTAGCCGTTTCTTTTGAAATTAATTAATTACTACCAACAAAGTAGACCGATGATGCTCCTAAAGATTCAATAGAAAACAAAATACTATCACAAGTTTTCCGAGAGGGGGGAAAAAAAAACTACTCTCACAAGAGCAATTATTATAAGTTGAATAGGAAACATTGAAACTTAACTACATATTTTTCGCTCTAGACACCAAATTATAGTTGGCATTCCTACTATAGGCTGTAGCTAATTGTTATAAAAAGAAGTAATTAAACTCACTTTATATACCTAGCCTCACTTTTTTCGCTGAAAAAATACAAAATTTATTTTTCCCCATAAACCCAAGAGTTCATATCCTTGTATTGGGCACTAGCTCGCTTGCATTGCACGCGAACGACTCTCTAGTGTTATGTTAAAGAAAGATCGTATGGACTGAGCGTGGGAACCAACCCTTGGATATATGTAACGTAACAAGCTACAGAACTCTAGCAACTCTTAATAGTTTAAGCTTTAAATATTGCAAAAACAACACTTAAAAGTTTAAGCTTTTGGATTGGATTAAAAAAATTATTTGGTATCAAATTATAAATCAAGGTCCATTCCACTGCACATTTTAATAGAATTTACATTCCCATCCCAGAATAATAAACTCACAATAATAAATTTACATTCCCATCCTAGAATTTACATTCCCTCCACCTTCCACCTCCATTTTCTTTCCGAACACCCCTCCATCCTCCCTCCGCCGCCTTTCTCCACCGCCCTACACCCTTCCCTCCGCTACCACCTCCCTGGTTTGGGTTAGATCTGTGAAGGTTTGGAGTTTTGGCGTCCGGTTTTGGCCTCTCTGGTGAATAAGCGGTCGGTTCCGGCGCAACGCTTCTCGACGGCAGGTTTCTTCCACCGGAGCTTTTTTTTTTTTTTTTTTCTGTTTGTTTTGTTTTCGGTTTGTCTTTACCCCTGTTTAGGTGGTTTGTTTAGCCCCTTTACAGGTGCTTTGCTCCCTGCGTGGAGTGTTTTTGTTCCAGATTTCATCCGTATTCTATGCTTAATGGTTTGAGCTGGGTGTCCCTTAGGATTCTCTACTACTAAATCGAGGACGGATTCTGTGCCCGCACCTAGTGCTAGTCTGCTTCGGCAGGTGTGTCTTGCGAGCTTGGAAGCCTGTGTGCTTTTTCAGTAGCTCAAGTCTTAGATTTTGGTAGTTTTGGTTCATTCCTGTTTTCAGTGATGTAATTTTTGCAGGATGGCTGATTAATGATATGACTTGACTGTTTCAAAAAAAAAAAAACATACCCGTTAATTTGAGATATTTAGGTTACATATACGTAATGGTTTGTGATTGTGACCAATATACGGTCATGGATAATGTAGCGCCCGGGTTCACAGGGGTCAGCAGAGGCCCCTCCCCACAATTACAAAGAGCCAAAAAGATTACTGTCTCAGAATCTGCAAAACTGAATGCAGTTTGATCCGTCTCAATGGTGCCGAGCGTACGGTGCCCTCGGCGAGGAGCGCGGATGTACGGTCCTGGACGAATATGGATTTCAACGATGCCTACCGAGGGAGAAGTGCCGAGGACGTGGCGTTCTCCGCTTGGCTCTCGGAATACTCTCGGGACCTCCGCCGAGCGACGTGCCGAGCGTCCGGGGGCTGGGCCACTCGCGTGCCGAGTTGATCGACTTCGATCACGCGAGAGCTCAGGCTACACTTGGTTCGGTTGTGGCGTACCAGGCACGCTACACATTCCACGATGGAGCATTTAATGCGGCAGTCACCTACTCTGCCACTGTCGCCTGCAGAAGCACGTGGGCGATGGGGAATGTCTCGAGTTGATTTGACTACTCGAACCCACGTGTCGTGACGTCAGCCGAGACATGGCGTCCGGCGCAGGGGTAAAGGTCACATCACCTGTCATTCCGAGCACGAATGACAGGCGCGTGAGGGGCACCGAGCGCGTGGGACGCACGCCCCTCAGCCTATAAATACCTCACTGCAACTACCACCAAGGGCATGACACTCTCTCCTCATTTACTACCCTCTTAACTCTATTTCTCTCTCTAGATCTCCGACACATTTCCTCCCTCCGGTGACTGACTTGCCCGTCGGAGTGCCTTCCCGGACCACCACCGTCCGGGCTTGGCGCTAACGCGGTTGTCTACGTGTGCAGGTTACCGCCACCGGCGAGCAACGAGGGCTCAAGCGCCCATTACCCTTTCCACCGCTATCCTTTCCGTCTCAAGAGGTTCAGAGAGCTCAATCCGGCGAAGAGACTCCCACAATTGGCGACTCCGCTGGGGACCAAGTCCTCCCAGCCTCTCTGTACACATTGGTGGTGTTTCTTCCCATTCTCCAAAAGCTATTCCCCCTGAACCTCTTCAAATACTGCTCAAATGGCCAACCTCACTATGGGTCTTGATGCGTTTGGGCCCGCCAACGAGTACCGCAACACCGCCGACCGGTACCACCAGGTCAGAAGCGACTTGGGGCTCACTCCCCCCCCCAACTGTCAACAAGGATGGAACGGTCACCATGGCCACCAGCGGAGCCGGCCCCAGCAACGCCGGTCCCAGTAACATCCTCTTTAGCATGGATGGGAACGTCCTTTCTCTTGACAACCTCACAACTCCAGCACGAACAGAAGCACTTCCTCCCCCTCCTCCTCTCACCATAGAGGCCGAACTGGCGCTGCTAAGGAAAGAAGTACTGGCCATGAAATAGGCCAGGAATCAACCTACAACGTCAAGGTCTGGCGGACGGACAAGGACTCGGAGGCCACCGCCGAGCACAAGGACCGACGATGAGAGGCGGGCTCCAGTCTTTTCCCATCTTGGACAGGTCGTGGAGGTGAACCGCCGAGGCGACGCACTAGTTGTCCCATCAGAGACGGTGCGTTCGCGGCAGCAACATACACGTGGCAGGCAGTCTCGACAGACTGACCACGTGGAGGATAGTGCAACGGCGTCCAGCGCTCGGACGCCAGAGGTCCGAGGGGACGCGGAATACGCCCGGAGGGTGGGAGGGCGACATGACAAAGGAAAGGGCTTGGCAGACGCCCCTCGGGACAGCAACAGCCAGGGTCGAGCGCATGGAGAACGGAGGGATGACCGTAACCATAACCGATCAGAGGATCGGGGAGGTGACCGGCGCCATTGCCGATCGGTGGATAGGCAAGGCGCCCGAAGCGGGGTACCCGACGATCGGAGCGATTGCTCGCGTGGTAACATGGTCACCAACCCGGTTGAGGTCCTGGCTGGGCGCGGCCACAATGAAAACAACGGCCTCAAGCCCGGAGATAGATACATGCTGCGGAATGAAGGTGGCAGCATCGTGCTCGTTAACGCTCGGACGGGTGAAGCTAAGGTTTATCACGTCGAGCCCGATACCAGGGACCGTAGTCCCCGGGAAGAGTTGGCAAGGGCCCGAGATGGGCACAACAAAAGGCTGTCCTCTGAGAGGAGCAACGGGCGCGCAGATGGGCCCGATACGGGGAACCGGGCCGCAGGGCCAGCAAAGCGCGCCCATGGGGAATACCGAGCGGTCGACCTCAGCCGCCCCTACCCCGCCGACTCCAGGTTAGAGAAGGCTAGGCAGTCTCCGTTCTCCCGAACAATCGCCGAGGCGGCCCCACCGCGCGGGTTCGAAATCCCAAAATTTGATAAGTATGAGCCAATAACGGACGCGATTTCGCACGTCCAGCAGTATCGCCTGGTCTTCGAGCTCTACGGCCACAGTGATTCCCTTATGTGCCGGACGTTCTCCATGAGCCTGGGAACCACGACCCTCCTATGTATAGCCAGCTCGCTCCGGGGTCTATAAATGACTTCGATGAGCTCCAGCGCGCGTTCACGTCTCGGTTTGTGACCAGCAACACACTGCCGAAGACGCTCGACGCGCTTGTCAACATGAAGAGGGGCTCGGACGAGACCCTGAAAGAGTACATCGCACGCTATTGGGAGGTGTACGGCCTCGTGGAAGGTTGCGATCAAAGGATCGCTTCCACTTCATTCAAAAATGGGCTCGATGACCGCTCCGACCTCTTCAAAGAGCTCATGGTGCGACCTCCGAAGAACATGGTGGAGTTGATGGAGACGGTGAACCGTTTCCGAGAGCTCGAAGAGTTGCTCTTTGACCGAGCGTTAAAGGGAGGTTCCAGCAAGAGCATGCCGAAGGATGCAAAGAAACAGGTGAACAACCTGAGAAAGGGAAGAAACGATCAAGGTGGGGCATACGGGAACAGGGGTCCCCGGGATGCCAGCAGAAGCAACAACGGCGGAGGGGGATGGGAGAAGCCCCCCCGAAACGACAATGACTATGTCGCCGAGACCACTGTCTTTACCATGCCAATCTACAGGTTGCTGGAAGAGATCGGCAGCAAGCGGTGGTTCTACTGGTCGGAGGAGAAGATGGGGTCGGATCCCACCCAGAAAGGGAAGTGCACATACCACAATGAGGTGGGACACTACATGACGGGATGCCGACCGTTTAAGGCGCACCTCGAGCGATTGGTCGCCGAAGGATGCATGGAGAAGTGGATAGACCACGGTCGGACTCCGACCGTGCTCAAAGGTGCTGCTCCTCAACCGAACCAACAAGCCATCCCCCAACCACTTCCAAACCAACAGGCGCCCGTGGAAAGAGTGCGCCCGGGGGTGGTCGTCACTATCTACGGGCCCGTTGGCAAGGCCCAGGCCGACGCGATGCATACGGAGCTGCAGAAGATGGAGGTTGCCATGCAAGTAATGACGCTCGGCAGGGCGCCGAAACGAAAGTATGAGGAGCCCATGGACCCGTACACTATCTCCTTCTCCGAGCAGGATTTAGATGGGTTGCAGCTCCGACATGACGACGCCCTGGTGATCATCGAGACCAGTATCGACCACGTGGATGTCAGAGGAATCTTAGTGGACCAGGGGAGCTCCGCCGATGTCCTTTACTACTCGGCCTATAAGGCCATCGGACGGACGCGTGATGAGCTCGCCCCCTCCGACACCCCCCTCGTTGGATTCTCAGGGTTTCTAGTATATCCGCTCGGCAGCATCACCCTCCCAGTCTGGTTGGGGTCGATGCGTTTGGAGATAGAATTCACCGTGGTGGATTCCCCGAGCCCCTACAACGCCATCCTGGGGTGAGGTTGGCTCCATGCGATGGGAGCCATCGCGTCAACCCTCCACTAGTGCGTCCGGTTCATTGGCACGTCTGGGAAACAGGAGACCATCCGGGGCAACCAGATGGCCTCCAAGAGGTGCTTTGTCAATGCCGTCCGCCAGAAAGACAGAAGGGAGGGCAGGCCGCCGAAGCAGGTGCAGTGGATTGAGGTGCCCGAATGCACTCCAGTCGTCGAAGACGTTGGCTCCAAGGCTGAGGACAAGTCAATCGAAGAATTGGTCAAGGTGCCCATCAACGAAGAAGGCACCAGATACTTCATGCTCGGTTCAGATCTCTCTAATCCCGAGAGGTAATGTACCCCACGTGGTTGGCGAACACCGTGGTGGTCAAGAAGAAGAATGGGAAGTGGAGGGTGTGCGTGGACTACACGAACCTCAATGACGCATGCCCTAAGGACTGCTTCCCCCTCCCTCGCATAGATCAGCTGGTCGACGCCACAGCTGGCCACGCTAGGCTCAGCTTCATGGATGCCTACCGGGGATACCACCAAATCGCAATGGATGTCACGGACGTAGAGAAAATGGCGTTCATCACGCCGAGAGGTACCTATTGCTATCGGGTCATGCCCTTTCGGCCTGAAGAACGCTGGGGCCACTTACCAAAGGATGGTCTCTAGGATGTTCACCAAGGAGCTCGGCGACATCATGGAAGCCTACATTGACGACATGGTATGAAAAACAAGTTCGCAGAGGACCATCTTTCCCACCTCGGCAAGGTTTTCTCCATCCTCAGAAGGCACGATCTGAAGCTTAACGCAGAGAAGTGCATGTTCGGGGTCGGTTCTGGAAAATTTTTGGGGTACCTCGTTACCCGCCGAGGGATCGAGGCCGACCCCAGCCAGCTGGATGCTATCCAGAATCTCCGAGCGCCGTCGACAATCAAGGAGGTCCAGCGGCTGACGGGGATGGCCGCTGCCCTCAACCGCTTTATAAGCAAGTCATCCGACGCCTGCTGACCTTTCTTCCAATCCATCAAGACCAGTAAAAGGGCTTTTCTCTGGACCGCCGAGTGCGACGCAGCACTCGCCGAGCTTAAGAGCTATATGTCCCGAGCGCCCCTGTTAGTCAAGCCGAGAGAGGACGAAGATCTATACCTCTACCTGGCGGTGTCCGAACACGCCGTGAGCTCGGCACTGGTTCGGCAGGAGGGTTTGGAGCAGTTCCCGATCTACTACTCAAGCAAGACAATGCTCCCAGCCGAGACCAGGTACTTGCCAATCGAGAAGTTGGCACTTTCACTGGTCACGGCCAAAAGAAAGCTCCTACCCTATTTCCAGAGCCATACAGTCGTGGTAATCACGGCGTACCCCTTGAAAACCGTTATGCGTAAGGCAGATCTCTCGGATCGGGTTTGTAAGTGGTCCTTGGAGTTGGCCAACTTCGACATTTGGTATGAACCCCGGACGGCAATCAAGGGGCAGGTGTTGGCTAACTTCATTGCCGAGCTCACCCCGAAGCTGGAGATTGAGCTCCAGATGGAGGTTACTGACGAAGGCGTCATAGACGGGTCGGCCAAAGGCACCACCGCCCCTGAGCAGTCCGGTTTCGTTCTCAGGCGCTCCCCACCCCGCACAGCTACCATCTATACGGGCGAGTTGTGGCGCATGCATGTGGATGGTGCATCGAATAGCCGAGGGGCGGGGGCTGGAATTGTGCTCATTTCACCCGAAGGGACTCTCCACAAGTGCGCCATGAGCATCGGTTTCCCAGCCACAAACAACGAGGCCGAGTACGAAGCCTTGATTGCTGGACTCCGCCTTGCTCTTTGCTTGCGACCTTAGATTGTGTCGTAGAGAGTGTCGCCCCAAGCGTAGGGCTAGGTATCGCATAGCATAATAACCGGTAAGACCGGGTCAAATCCACAGGGACCGAACGCACCTGGCGTGAGAGTTGTCTTGCGAATGATGGTTTTAGCCTTAAAGCGGCAAACTTGGCTTTTGTGATTTGTTGGTGGATTCACTTAACTTCGTGAATGACACGGAATACGAAAAGACTAAATTAACAAAGGTAAAGCCTAGGGGTTCATAACGATCACAACCAAAGCTAACCAAATTCTCACGCTCGGTAACCGACTCGAGCCACCGTTAGGTGCACCCGAGCAAATGGTTTAGAAACTAAACCATCGCCTAGAAAAATGCGTTCCACAAAGAATAGGATTCTTGTGCCATTTAGACAAACATTTGAGTCGCCCTATCCCTAAGCATCGCACGTACCAAGTGGTCAAGCCCCGGGCGACGTGCGATCAAAGGGGTTTACAGACCCTAATTTTGATTCGTAAAAGTGAATCCCAATTCATTGCTCGACAAAAGTTGAAAGCCTTTTTTAAATTGCGCGAGGAACTGGATTAACCTTGGTCATGGGGAGTCAATCACCCCATGACCCTACCTAATTGACTACTCACTCATTAGGCAAAGACTAATTAATTTAATTAAGGAAGTTATAAACATGACCAATAACTTTGAAAAGTGATTTTTAACGATGATAACAAACTTGCCAACAACTTTAAACCTTAGAGAAATAACAAACAACCAATAAAAACTAGAGTTTAAGAAGGATTTAGCTAGGAAATGAAGAACAAGATTTAACCGATAAAAACACAAATAAACTAGATTTATATAGAGAGAATGATTGTAGCTACAACAATAAACCTTGACAAATTAACTAGAAATGAAAACTTACTTGAGAAATCTAGAGAGAGAAAGCTTCAAAATCCTCCAATGGAGGAGCTAAACTAAAACTAAAAATGAAAGAGTAAGTAGTGAGAAGGAGAGAGGAGAGAGCCCAATATAGTCTTCCCTTTCTCTCTCTACATAATATCTAATAAAGCACACACATTAAACAAAAGTTTCCATAAAAGGAAAGTGCAAAAAGAGCTCAAAAAATGATGGCCGGAGGTATTTGGATCGATCCACACCACATCTGGATCGATCCAGATTCGTCTGTTCGGGCAGATTTTTGAGCCAACTTCGCCGGCACGCCCCGGCTTTGTCCGAACTCGGAATGAGGCGATTCTTGAACCGTTGGAAAGCTCTATGAGTCTACTTTCAAACCCAATTGACCTCATCTTCATAGCATTTGTATCTTGAGAGAAATGAGCATTTTTCTATCAGTTGGTCAGATTTTCTCAAAGCTCATCACTCTAGATTTCTTGTTCCTTTGTTCCGGGCCTTCCTTGAACCTTCCAAAGCTCCTTGAATCGACTTCTAAGCTTCGGCGATTGTCCTCCACGGCATTGCGGGACCTTAGGTACTTCCAGATACAACCGGGGATTATTTGGAGCTTTGGACACGCCTCTTAGCTCCGATTTTCTGAAACTTATCAAAAACACAACTCGCGCAAAATCAATCGTATATAGGCACAAAATGCACGTGTGTGTGATTACAACGAGCGAGATAAGCCCGGATATATACAACATTTGGGGCTTATCACTCTCGCCCTCGAGGTGGATGAACTACAGGTTTATAGCGACTCCATGCTCGTGGTGAACCAGTTGAACAGCGATTACGGTTCTGGCGACGCTCGGATGGTCAAGTACCTTAGCCATGTTCTGGAGTTGCAAAAAGGCTTCAAGGCCATCCACTTCTCTCATATTGGTCTAGCCAAGAACGCTCACGCCGACGCCCTTGCTGCTCTCGGATCAGCATGCAACGAGCTCGGGGGCACACGGACAATCACGCTCGGGGAGATTGCAGTCCCGAGCTTCGAGTCGGGTGCCGAAGACGTTATGACAATCGCCGCTTCTGGCCCGAGCTGGATGGATCCCCTGGTCTCCTACCTCCGAGATCGGACACTCCCCTCAGACAAAAAGGAGGCTCACCGGATTCGCTGCCAGTCCGCGTCCTATTTCCTGTCTCCGACTGGCCAGCTTTATCGTCGTACCTACATCGGTCCTGACCTCCGCGTGCTACATGACGCCGAGGTACCTCATGTCTTTCATGAGCTCCATGAGGGGAGTTGTGGCAGCCACTCGGGAGGGCGCACACTCTCCGAGCGGGCCGTTACCCAGGGCTACTAGTGGCCAAAAATGAAGAAAAGCGCTGAGGATTATGCCAGGAAGTGTGAGTCATGCCAGAGGCACTCCCACATTCTTCACCAGCCTACTACGTCACTGCAGCCGGTCATAAGCCCATGGTAGTTCGCCCAATGGGGGCTCGATATTGTTGGAGTACTTCCCACAGCCCCCGGCGGATTTCGGCACCTGATCACGGCCACTGACTACTTCACCAAGTGGGTAGAAGCCGAACCCCTGATCCACATTACGGCCACCGAGGTCGAGCAGTTCATCTGGAAAAACATCATCTCTAGGTTCGGCGTGCCTTATGCTATCATCTCCGACAACGGTACGCAATTCGTCGCCGAGGCCATCAAAGCGCTTTGCAGGAAGAAGAACATTCGCGTTTATAACTCGACTGTGGCCTATCCTCAAGGGAATGGCCAAGCCGAGGCCTCGAACAAGTCAATCTCGTCCGGCCTCAAGCGTCGGCTGACCAACAAGCGAGGGAAGTGAGTGGAGGAACTCCCTAAGGTTCTCTGGGGTTACCGAACGACCCCTCGGCGAGGGACTGGCCGAACGCCGTTCTCCATGGCGTATGGGATGGAGGCTGTCCTTCCACTTGCTGCCGTTGCTCCCACTGCCCGAACCGAAGTCTTCCATCCAGCCACGAATGATGAGCACCTGGCCTCCGAGCTTGATCAAATCGAGGATCTCCGAGATGAAGCTCACATCAAATACGCTGCATACCAGCAGGAGGTCGCTCGGGGGTATAACAAGCACGTTCGCAGCCGCCCTTTCAACATCGATGACCTCGTTCTCTGAGAGGTTGTCCAAAAGAAAAACAAGAAGAAGTTCATGCCCAACTGGGAGGGTCCTTACCACATCATAGCTAAAGCGGGCTATGGGGATTACAAGCTGGCCGAGATGGATGGCACGGCTGTGAGCAACCCATGGAACGCCTCAAAGTTGAGAAAATTCTATGGTTAGGATCTTATGTTTATCATTTTTGCGATTATCGTGTCCTCGGTAGCTTTTTGTAATACCTGGGGACCGAGATGTTAATGATAAGATCCTTTCTTTAGTTGTTGTCACTTTTCAATTTTTACTTTCCCACAAGTAATTGTCCTCGGCTGAAAGGCCCTACCGTTCGGCCAACGACCCGACCCTGTTCGATAGAACGGTCATTTATATTCAGTTGAACAAGACTCTACTCGACAAAATGATTAGTAAGCGTTCGGTTGAACGTACGATTGTTTCTGATAGAGCGGCGCTATTATGTACAAGCGTTCGGGGAGATGCCCCTGGTCTCGGGACCAACTTATCGAACTAGCTGAGGGTTATTGTTGCGATTTTTCGCTCGGTGCGTTCTTTCCTTCCTGATTTTGAAGCTGAGCCGGGAAAAGTTTCCAACTCTTTTGCTTCGGCTGGGTGCCGTTGTGGCACTGGCTCGCCGCCGAAGCAATGGCTATCATTTACTACTTATTACTAAGTTTTGGTGGTCACGGTCCATTATGCTCGAGAGACAATACTTGTGCAAAAATTCAGAAAGTAAATTCATACAAAACATTGAACAACATTGAATCAGAAATGGAAGGAAGAATTCATTCATTCATTCCTCACAAAAAAGAGAGGGGCTCGGCCCCGGAGATTACATCACTTAAAATCTCCTAAAAAAAAAAAAAAAAAAAATTCTTCTGAGGAGGACTAAGCCTCCGTGTTGGGGACCTCGGGAGCCTGGCCCTGGTTGCTAGCAGGGGGATCGGGGGCCTGCTCGCGATTGCCAGCGGGAGGATCGGCAGCATCCCCATTCTCGGCTTCATCTCCCCTGGGAGCCTCATCCTCGTCGTCATCGGAGGGCATCTCCGGGACCTCGGTCTCGGGCACTAGAGGGATGGAGGACCGGAGGGCAGAGTCCGCCGGAACGGAGATAATGTCATAGGCCTGGACGAAGGCCTGCGGCCAGCAGTCGGTACGACCGAGGAGGTAACCCTTTCTGAAGGCCTTCTCCTCGTTGTCGTTGGCCTCCTTGGCGAATTTCTGAAGGGTGTCCCTCGCCCCCCTCTGATAGCCGTTGGAATCAGCAGCAGCCATCATCTCATCATGCTCGGTTTGGGCGTGTTAGAGATCCCTCTCGGCTTGAGCGACCCTCTCTTCGGCGGCCGTAATCTTGCTTTCGACCGTCATGGCCCTCTCTTCGGCCTCCTTCTGAAGGCGGCGCGCCTCCGCCAGCTGTCTTTCAAGCTCTTCTCTGTCGGCAGCAAGAGCCTCGACTTTCTTCCTCAGATCTGCCCGAGCCGTTCGCTCGGCGTCGAGCTTCTTCTCGACGACGGTCTTCTCCTCCCCGAGGTTGTAGACCTTGTCGCCAAGAGCCAGGGCGGATTGACCGGCCTGCAAAGATAGAAAATTGATAAGTACGCGGGCCAAAATCTGAGGAG
Organism: Vaccinium vitis-idaea; assembly: GCA_963854785.1. Classification (NCBI taxonomy): domain Eukaryota; kingdom Viridiplantae; phylum Streptophyta; class Magnoliopsida; order Ericales; family Ericaceae; genus Vaccinium; species Vaccinium vitis-idaea. Next base: position 17,311,690 of record OY978223.1, on the reverse strand, counting down.
GGGAACTTGGACAAAATTACTGTTAAAACGTCAAGACAGAAGTCCTTACCTTCACAATCTGAGCGCAAAGGTCGGCATAGTTGTCGACCCCTTTCTTTGACACGGCCTACATATCCCTCGGGAGGGAAAGGGCCTTGAGCAGGGTCATGGCCGTTTTCTTGCTTTCCCGGACGCTCGCGAGCTTCTTAACTGGCTCGCCGCGTGAAGTCTGGATCACTGGGACCCACGGCTCGTCCTTGTCGATCTGGGAGATCCTGACCTCGGGCGGAGCCTGCTTGTCCCTCGGAGCAACTTCCAGGGGGGGGGGGGGCATCGGTAAGTGCGCCGGGGGGTGGAGGTGGCGGGCCTGTTGGGGCCTTTTTAGGAGCCTCCTTGCCGACAGCAGTGGACTCGGTCGTCCGAGGCTTCTTTTGCGGGGCATCGCCCTCGGGAGTGTGGCCCGGCTGTTTGGTGACCGCCTTCTCGGCCTCTTTCCTCTTCCTTTCGGCCCTCTCCTTCTTCTGGGCCTCCCTCAGCGCAGAAGATCTGGCCTCGGAGCCGCTGCCCGCAATGAAAGCCCGGGGCGGGTGGTAAGCGCTTCTCGGTACGTGCTCCCGGCCGATGAAGTCGGTGTCGAAGAGGCGTATCCGACGCTCACCTGTCCTCCGCACAGGGCTTTTTCCTCTCTTCAAGAAACCCCTGTACGATGGCACGTAGCCGAGGATGGCGGGGGCAGTGCGGTTTTGGATGCCGAAGATCCTGTCGATGACGTCGTCGTCGGCTTCTTCAGCTAGCCTTTTTGTCACCTTCCGGCACGCTGAAAAAATGAGACAAATGCAGATTAGAAAAGTACATGAAATGAGAAAAATGAAAATGCAAGTATGAGCTCTCGGCTTACTGGGCCTCCCACGACTCCAGGGTACGGACCACCTGGACTCCTCGCCGGGGGCTTTTTTGTAGTTCCCCTTCACTATGACCAACTCGCAGGCATGCCTCTCCGAGTCCGAGAGTTGACCGATGAGGTGGGGGTACTCGGGGCGCCTGGAGAAGTAGTAACGGCCGTAACTTTTACTCCGCGCCACGGTATAAACCGCCATGAGGTCGGACAAGCGGAAGAGGATGTTGTGCTGCTCGGACAACCTCACCACCGAGCATATGATGCGGTACACGTTGGTGACCAACTGGTGGGGGACAAGCTCGTACACATCCAGAAATTGCCGAAGGAGGCGAGGCATGGGAAAGGACAGCCCGCCCTCGGTGATGGCCATCAAGGGCACGGTCACCTGCCCTTCCACGTAGTGGATTCTGTTGTCTATGGGCCTTGCAATTTCTACGTCTTCGGGGATGTTGTAATCCCTTCGGAACGCGGCGAGCTTGTCTGCGGAACCGTCGAAGTACATGTCGACGTACTTGCACCTCCCGTGCTTGGGATTCGGAGGCGGGATCGACTCCCAGTTGCTTCCATACTCGACGCCCCCGTCGGCATCGGCCCCATTAGCATCCTCGGGGGCTTGCTCATGTTCCTCGTCCCCGGCATCGTGGTGCGAGGAGCCTTCGTCATCCCCTTCTGGAGCGCGGGGTCCCGATTGCAAGCCCTGACCCTCCGCTTGCGGGGCCAAAAGCGCGTCCACTTCCAGAAACACGGCGGGCTCGGGCTCTTTGAACCCCGCCGTTTCCCTGTCAATCTCTACCACTTCGGGTTCGGAAGACCAGCCTTCAGAGAGATCCGGAAGCTCGGTCGGGTTTATTGTGGGAGATGAGGGGATGTCGGTGGGCACGTCTGTCCGGATGTCGGTCGGCACGCCTGGCTTCTGCTTCCATTTCCATCCAGCGCTCGGGGGTTATGGCTTGAAGGGGGGGCTACGTTCAGTGGTGCTACCCCGGCTTGTGGAGGGACGGAATGTGCTCGGCTCCTGTAATTCCTCCCGAGACTCCTTAGTTGCTCGCGGAGGAGGATGTCTTGGACGAAATTGCCGAACTTGTAATCAGCGAGAACGTCGTCTTGGGATGAGTCCGAGGAGGTTGAGCTCATCCAAGCGAGAACCTACAGTGCACGGGTGAAACAACCATCAGCGATATGCACAGGTTTGAGTTCAAGAAAGTATGAAGGGTTGAGCTTCGGCCCCAGTCGAGCTCCCCATAGGCTGAGAATTACCCCGAGAGCCCAGCTAGCCTACAACCTCTCGGCTGGACCTAAGGGAAGACAGTGCGTGTAAAGGTACAACGCTCGGAAGAACACGTTGAGTGTTCTTCAAGCCCAGAATCCGGCGGCTGTGCTCCACCGCACAAACCGCCGGAAAACTCAAACATAACAGAAACCGAAAAGGCGAAGAAAAAGCAAAACGCTAAAAAAACCACTCAAAATGCAAGAAAAATGCACAAAAACTTCAGAAAAGATAGAGGAACTGATGGAAAGACGAAATACCTGAGTTTTTGATGAAGATCTCAACCATAAAACGTGTTTTTGAGAAGTTTCTGGTGAAGCACGACGACTGTTGGCGGCGGCGTAGAGCTCTGGCACAGGAGAGAGAGAGTAACAGTGGTCCTCTCTCTCCTCCCCTCACCGTATTTATAGAGGGTGGGATAGGGGGCTAGGCCCTATTGAGTAGGCGCAGTGATGACGTCGGCTCGGAAGGCGAAGCGGCACCCAATCGCGGCGTGACATCTGTCCTCTGCGTTTAAACCGTTTGGGCGCGAATCCATGTAACGGCGCTCGGACCAACCGTGCGATGACACGTGGCAGCAGCGTCATCGCGCGTCATAGATTCTTGAACCAATGCGTCAGACGTCTCTTCACATCGCTGTTCGATGTGACGCTCCGAACGCCGACTACCCTCAATCGCTCGGGTCACGGGACGCGAAGCGTCGCCGTCCCGACCTCAGAGCATGATTCCCCGACAACCAGCAAGACAACGCCGAACCTGTTTTCCCGACCGCTGTCACCGATTGAATCAACTCCCACGATCGTCGTTCCTCGACACGGGAAGTTGATGGGGCTATTGTAGCGCCCGGGTTCACAGGGGTCAGCAGAGGCCCCTCCCCACAACTGCAAACAGCCAAAAAGATTACTGTCTCAGAATCTGCAAAACTGAATGCAGTTTGATCCATCTCAATGGTGTCGAGCGTACGGTGCCCTCGGCGAGGAGCGCAGATGTACGGTCCTGGACGAATATGGATTTCAACGATGCCTACCGAGGGAGAAGTGCTGAGGACGTGGCGTTCTCCGCTTGGCTCTCGGAATACCCTCGGGACCTCCGCCGAGCGACGCGCCGAGCGTCCGGGGGCTGGGCCACTCGCGTGCCGAGTTGATCGACTTCGGTCACGCGAGAGCTCGGGCTAGACTTGGTTCGGTTGTGGCGTACCGGGCACGCTACACATTCCACGATGGAGCATTTAATGCGGCAGTCACCTACTCTGCCACTGTCGCCTGCAGAAGCACGTGGGTGATGGGGAATGTCTCGAGTTGATTTGACTACTCGAACCCACATGCCGTGACGTCAGCCGAGACATGGCGTCCGGCGCAGGGGCAAAGGTCACATCACCTGTCATTCCGAGCACAAATGACAGGCGCGTGAGGGGCACCGAGCGCGTGGGACGCACGCCCCTCAGCCTATAAATACCTCACTGCAACTACCACCAATGGCATGACACTCTCTCCTCATTTACTACCCTCTTAACTCTATTTCTCTCTCTAGATCTCCGACACATTTCCTCCCTCCGGTGACTGACTTGCCTGTCGGAGTGCCTTCCTGGACCACCACCGTCCGGGCTTGGCGCTAACGCGGTTGTCTACGTGTGCAGGTTACCGCCACCGGCGAGCAGCGAGGGCTCAGGCGCCCATTATCCTTTCCACCGCTATCCTTTCCGTCTCAAGAGGTTCACAGAGCTCAATCCGGCGAAGAGACTCCCACAGATAATTAGATATGTCTTGGGGAGCATATAGTTTTACTCTTGTTATTTAAATACAGTTTTGCCGTCTAGTTTTCACGTGTAAATGCCATTGCAAAGGGTCTAATGAAATTCTTCAAATGTGCAGTTTTAAATGTTGTGATACGCTTGTCCGTAAAGATTGAACTTCCTCTTTCCCAATTGCTGGTACATTAAGAAACTGTGCGTTATTTTTCAATTACTTATATTTTTGTTTTTTAATGTTTTTCATGATTTTGAAAGTTTTGTATAATAGAACCAACTGAGATTTATTAAATAAAAGCTATCTTGAAATACATCAACTATTTTAAAAGAATTTTAGCATTTTTAAGAATTTTATGTTACTTTTAGCACAAAACGGAAACTCATTAAAAGTTTCAAAATATGCTAGTGCTGCTGCCACAGTCAAAAGGCCGAATAGTGACGTTAAAAGACTTTCCTTGAAGGTTCAGAAATGATCCAGTTTGTTATTCCGAAAAGGTCCAAAAGGAGAAAAGGGCTGGGTTATGTGTTGACTCGGAGGTTATACATTTTGGAAAACATTTACTGTAATTTGGGTATATTGCACTGGCCACTCTTGAGGTTTTTCACAAATACACTGACCTCCCCTCTGGTTCTTGAAATTACGGTCACCTTCCTTTACAAACTAAAACACACAAACCTCCTCTGCGTTTAAAATTAAAAAGACAAAAAGTGTTAGTTTTGACGTAGATAAGACCAAAATCCCTTTTGTAGATTGGATTGTCATAAGTGGCGACGCCACATATGAAGTAGTGGGTCGCCCGTCCCCGTGGGAAAAAAATTACTATTAGTATTTTAAACTATTTTCTTAATTTGAATGCTATATCATATAAGCAATGGTAAAACTTCAATAATTTAAATTTTTTAAGGCTTTGCACTATTTATAGTTAGTCTAAATATTTACTTTTTTCCCCTCCAGCCTATACAACACAAAAACGCAAAACAAATAAAATAATAAAATCAAAAAGTTAGAAAGACCAAAACATAATAACCTGTAGATAAAAATATCAAAATCATTCTTTACAAAGTGAAAGAGCATTTTAGTTTTTACTGTATTTACTAGAATTATTTCGAGTATTGCTTTTTTTCTTTTTTATGTTTCTCATCGATACTACTCCCTCTTTCTCATTTTAAATGTCCCCTACGTAAATTGGGACGGATGGAGTAATTAGAAAAAAATTGAAAAAGATGTTCAATAACCATAACAATTTCACTAAGGATAAGAAATAACATGGACCTGTTATAATTAAAATTTGAATACTTATTTGTAGAAGTAAAACAATTCAAAAAACCGAGGAATCATGTCTTTAAAATAATACTTTCTGTCTTGAACAAAATTTAATACTTTTTTGGATTGTATAGACTAGATATATTGGGAAAAAAATATTGCCAACTATAAAATAAAAAAAAAGTACTAACTATAAAAAAAAGTTCAAAAACATTTGCAACAAAAAATAAAATCATCTTCTATACTTGAGATATGCGTTAATATTAGGGGTGCACACAGGCCCAGTAGCCCGCCCAGTCCAATCTGATTTTTTTAGGGCTTGAGATTAATATTTAGGCACATATTTTTTTTGAAAAGCGAAGAAAGATTTCATTAATCCCAAGGGAGCCAAAGATGAAATCAGTACAATAGGAAGAGAAATGCATTGAGAGAGGTTCGGAGTCACTCCTACTACTCCTACTCGCAAATACTAAACCTACCTCCCCACCTTTCGAATTTTAAATAAAAAAGCACCATGTTGGTAAGATACCAACGCACCTAATTTGGCCCAGACCGAAAATACAATTATCAGACAGCAAAAGACCATTTATAAATGGGCCAGCCCACCTCAATCAATCAACCCGAAACCCTACATCACCAGACCAAAATACACCCGGTCACCTCTACGCCGCCACACCAGACCACATCCACCCATTAAATCCATAACTCCCCGGATATATGCCTGATTGTACCCATGCACCTTGAAACCCCCAAAACAGCTTATGTAGTATGTAGTCCCCATGCACCTTGAAAACCCCCAAAACAGCTTATGTAGTATGTAGTCCCCATGCACCTTGAAAACCCCTAAATCAGATTGCAGAAACCAAAATGCACAATCACCCAAGCACCAAAACGCGTGAGCCGTGAAGCATAGACGCCGGCCAAACTCTCCGTCAATCACCAAACCACCACTTTCTCTTCAACCACAGCCTCTAACTACGCCTTGCATATCCCACTGCCTCCTCACCTTGCTGCCCCTAAACTGCCGCCACCGCACTCCAGCCAAACAACAATGACACCACAGCCTCACCACTGATGCCGCTGATCCACCATCACCACTGCTGCTTCAACCACTCTACAGCCATTGCTGTTCTCCACTTCATCTCTGCTGCATCACCGCCTCTAACACCACTACACTTCCGCTTCCATCACCAAAACTCCTTAACGCCAACTGCAACAGCATTCGCCTCCAAGCAACCCGCCAAATGGACAGGAAAGACGACCACCGAGATTCCATTGCGCTGTAAACAGATCACACCCGCACCACCATATTGAACCTGGCCAAATCTGCGCAAAAAAAGAAAAGGAGAGAGAGAGAGAGAGAGAGAGAGAGAGAGAGAGAGAGAGAGCCCGGGGGGAGGAGGACGGGGCATCTCCCCCCCCAGGCGGCTGCAACCTAGATCGGCACAAGTTTAGAGAGAAGGGGGAGAGTTTTAGAGAGAGAAGGTCTTCTTGGGGCAATAGGACGCAAAAATTAACTAAGCTAATACTAGCAGATATATTTAGGCACATATGACCGGAATGTATTTAGATTTTAAGCCCATTTACTAAATGGGCTGGGTTTGAAAAATTCCTTTGAGTCCCAACCCAGCTCAATTTAAATAATAATTATTTTAATACTATATATATATATATATATATATATATATATATATATATATACCCAGGGCTTCTAGTCCGGACCCCCGGATTGAAGCCTTGGGAGTGTTTTTTTTGTGTTGCAAATTGTTTTGGGAAAATCCGATCTGTCCAATGTGTTCAAAAGGTGTTTTCCAATGTCCACGCGCGAAATCTTAAAAAAAAAATACCGGGAAGGGCTTGATCCAAGCAGTATTTCGCAAAAACTGTATATTTATAGTTTTACGAAAAAGTGCATGGATCAAGCCCTTCCCGGTATTTTTTTTTGAAGATTGCGTGGACCCTTGAAAACACCTTCTGAACACATTGGACGGCTCGAATCATCAAAAAAATGCTCAGATCATGGAGGTCCGGATTCCCGGAGTCCGGAGGAGAAGCTCTCCATATATATATATATATATATACACTAGTATGTTACCACTAGAACCTACTTGTTTAGACTTAGATTATCTTAATGAAGATGCGCATCTCCTTATCTCCTCCTATTTTGTAAGATCACTTAGTCTCTTGTTCAACGATCATCTGTTTTTAATATTTTTGTAAGAACTTAGAACTTTAAGTATATTATTATAGTTATGAATTGTAATTGTGATCGTTATGGTTGATTAATTTATGTTTGTAATACCGTATTTTAGAAAAATAAATAGGCTTGTTGGACAGGCTTTGGGAAATTAAAATTTATTTCGGTTGGGCTTGGACATATTAAATGAAGTCCGATTATAAATGGGCCGGGCTTGGGAATGCACAAATCTCGTTATTATCTTTTACAAGCCCAACCCGAACCTAGCCAAGCCCGATATATGTGCACCCCTGGTTAATATAGAACATGAGAGGTCTACATGTGTTTAGGATATTTTAGTATTTTCCTTGTTAAATATTTTGCCCAACAAGGCATGTCCACACAAGGGATACATCACTGAGTTGATGAGTAATCAACATTACAGGAAATGAAAAAGAGAGGAAATCAAGACAATGAGAGAAACACCACAAATGACAGCTTTAATAGAGTAGTTCAGCTTTATATTTTCCTTGTTAAATATAACACCGTTTATCCTATTTTAATAGCCAGAGAGGTATCCATGTATTGATTGGTAACTAAAAAGGAGGTGACTATAATTTCTAGAACTAGAGAGGTTAGTGTATTTGTTAGAAACTTCAGGGGAGATCGGTTTAATTTACCCTTTTCATTTTGGGGAAATGATTGTTCAGTGGGAAAAGGGGCAAAAAATCCCAATCCCATGACACACTTCTTGGCAATGGCAGCAGCCATGTGAAGGAGAAAAATAATTCCACATAAGTGAAACCATAAAAGAGATGGACAACATTACCCCTCAGGGTGTAAACCGTAATTAAAGAAAAAACCTTTCCCCCATACATCGTTCCCCCTCTCTCTCCCTCTCTGTCAAACGTAAAAAGCCCTAAAAATCTCAAGGAGCCCGCTGCCTCTCTCTCTCTCTCTCTCATCGACAGAAATGGGGGAAACAATGGGGAAGAAGAAACGCTAGATTGACCAACGAATTGCGGAGCCGCAAGTTGAACCAGCACAACGAATTGCAGAGCTTGTCTCTCTCTCTCCCTCCTCCCCCAAAGCTTGTCAATCTCAGTAGTGTACCCTCTCCACATCCCAGCACAACGAAGAGTTTGCAGAAGCCGCAAGTTGAACTTGGTAAGTGATTCCCCATGTTTATAGTATATCCTCCCATCTATCTATCAGTTCCTTATGGAAAATGCATCAATAAAGTATTGAACTTGATTTTATTTTCAGTTGTTTACATAGATCAAGACACTCGTTCATTATGTCAACTAGAACTATTCAACTCATAGGTTCCTTTAACAGTTTCCAATCCTAGTTAACATTGATGATGTATTCTATGTAATTCCGAGATTTCTAAGGTATTGACAATTTCATGTGACCTCATTTGAATAAATAAAACACTCCGCACTAGATCTAAAGCCCAAACACATTACAAAAATTTCAACCTTTCAAAACTGCACTGCACCATTGCTCTATATATTCATCTCATTTTCGTAGCACAATTAACCATTTAACCATTGTTTGGAGCAAAAAGGGAAGCTGGGTAAAGGAAGAAGGAAAAAAAATTGATTAATGAAAGTGTTCAATTTAATGGACAATCAAGATCTATTCAGGCTTTGATAAAAAAGAACAGTGGGCTTGTTGAGAAAGAAGTGGAGTATTATTTTTTTAGGTATTCTTGGCTAATTACATGAGCTATCATATGAAAATTTTGGCTAGAAAAGGCCCAAAAGGTGGCTTTTTTAGACAAGCCAAACAAGCATGATAGTATTGAGAATTGATTTTCGTTTAGCTTTACTTTTCAAGAAACCATAATACAAAGCATGATAGTATTTATAACTGATTTTCGTTTAGCTTTACTTTTCAAGAAACCATAATGAAACAACAGTGGAAACCCATAATGATTTTCGTTTAGCTTTACTTTTCAAGAAACCATGATAGTATTGAACTGAACTGGGTCGAAGGAATTCTTCAACAACTCATTTTGTCTATTAAACAGCACTGCGTCCTACTCGAAACCCATATAGCTCTCTCACCTCCTACTATGTAAATGCCAATGGAGAAAATAAAATGTCTCAATCCCTCAACCCCCTCCCCCTCCACCACACTCTTTCTATACTGATGAATTAATGAAAGGGGGACAAGTATGTGGATTGGATATATGTTTGGGTTTACTAACTTGAAAATTTGTTGAAGGACATGTCGTCGAGTTCAATCAGTTCGGGTGGTAGTAGTAAAGGGTGTCGTAGCTGTTATTGTGGTGTTTAAGTTGCTTTCTTGACCTCTGGAATAGATGAAAACCCCGGTAGGAGGTTTTTTGGGTGTCCTAAATATCCGGTAAGTATATGTTCAATTATTATTTTAGTTGGATAAAAAGTAGGGCGCTTAGCATACCTTTTTCATATTATTATTGTAGGACCCAGCGCGATGCAATTTTTTTGAATGGTTTGACGATCCCATATGCAAGCGTGGGAAGTTCATCATTCTCCGACAAAGGGATAAGATAGTGAGTCTCGAAAACGAGGTTAAGCTTTTGAAGGACAAAGCCAAATTGCTAGAAGATAAAGCAAAGGACTTTGACAACAAGGTTGAACAATTTCACAAAATGAGTCAAATGTATGAGCGGAAGATTAAGGAGGCAGGGGCAATGGAAAGAAAATAGTGGTTGAAGTTATTTCTTGCTCTGGTGGTACTTCATGTTGGTTTCATGGCTTTTGGAAACATGAAGAAGATGGGACCGAGGTGGGATTTGCAATTCATGCTGCCTCATTGATTATTGTAGTTAAAATCCAAATTCCTTAGGAATTATGATGTGTAGGATGGTAGCATTAACCGATGTTTTGAGTAACCAAGTCTATTTGTACCCCTTAAAATGTATGTAAGGATAATTGTTACTGAGGAAGGTTATATTTTGTGGATGTATTTGGTAGGACCATTAAGTAAGACAATGTTGTGAATGTTAAATTCCTATTTGCAAATGTACGCGGTTTGTTTTAGTGTCTCTAAATTTGATTCATTTTGCTTATTGTAGGTTATATTATTTGTTTCTTTGACAAGTGGATGAATTGTATTCATTTATGTGGATATTGAATTTAATGAAATGCTATCCATCTATGCTAATGTCAAGCTTTATTCCTTTATATCAATGAAATGTTAATGCTTGTTTTTCCTCATGTTAGATATGGCTAGTGTTGTGAACAAAATATTGACATGTTTTTGCTATTGGGGTGGTCAACAGATCGTAAATGCCAATGACACATTTTTGTACAATGGTGGCACGTGTGCTGCGGTTTATGTTAAAGAATCCAGTTCATGGAATGAGATATGTCAAAAGGTTTGCGGTGCCCACAAGATAAATGTGGAGGGTAAAATGCTTTACTATAACATAAAGAGGGACAAGACGAAGTATTTAATATTGCGTGATGATGAAGGGGCGACAATGTTTTTCCAGTTGAACGAAGATGATGTTGACGTGCTTGTAGAGAGAAGAGTCAGAGTAATGAAACTGTCCCGGTGTTTTACCCTTCGACCAGGTATTACAAATAATTTTAAAGAACTAATTATATATATCACTCGTCAGATGTTGCTAACCTGTTATGTTCATTTTTATCCCTAATGTGCACTTCATTTGCTTGGTAGGGAGTCAATTGTAATCGACAACTTTACCTCCCATGGAGGATTAACTGTACCCAATAGCTCTCAAGGAGGAACAACAACACCTTCTATGCAGGTAACGAACACCACCTTCTATGAGAGATGACTACACAAAACCAATGACCTGACTCAGCATCTCCCACAAGTACAGGTAGTATAAGCTGCATTATCATCCACCGTGCAATTATGAGTTAGTTTTTCATTTATTCAAAAGTATAAATGTATTATAGGGATAACACATGATACTTTTCATACCAGGTCACATTTCATGAAGTCATACTCATGCTTATCAAGGTCAACCTCATCCATCAATGCATTGTTAAACTTCCATGCATTGTTAAACTTCCCAGGTTTGTCTTTAAGAAGATTTATTTGCAAATGGAGTGTACAAGTAAACAAGTTGAGTGCAGTTGTCAACAACATAAGAAAAAATGCACGTACGGGATTACAAACATACCGCAAAGTTAGATGAAAATGTGTCGCCTAGGTTGGCACTTCTTCTTGGGCCTGTCCTTATTTTCCTTCATCATGAGCCAAATCTCTAACGGTATGCATAACTTGTTTAACCAATACAATGAATTTTTTTTAAGCAACTATTATAATGGCACACAAGTCCCCTTTGCCTAAATGATTCGTGCACATCTTGAAAAGTCAGGGGCCACTTTGCACCCTTTAACTTTATACATGTTTCGCTACATAATTATTGTAGTTATTTAAAATATATTAACAGGATATGGTTGTAAATAGCATGTTAAATTCAACAACAACGAAAATGGTGGAATCATTACTTTGCACTCATAGGTCCGCCTATCTTCGGTTTACGGAGAACGACCTCTAATATCTTCTTCTCATTAGGAGTCATCTTCTTTACCTTGAAGGGTGGGACAGACAAGTAGGGAGCTTGAGTTGATTGACCTCTTTTCAGGGGTCGAACCCCTCGTCTCAGCCTTGGATCAGTAGATATCGCCTCTCCTTTCTTACGTCTACCGTAAACGTTCTCAAATGAGGAATGTGATTCCTTTGGTACGTTGTCTCCTCCAATATCCACTTCATTTTCTTCAATAAAGGTGCTAAATTCCTACAAATTATATCATATTTTAGATACGTTATCAAGTTCAACCGTAAAATTTAATAAGTACAAGTAAAATATGCGGTGTTATGAGATAGATGAGAAATTTTCTAACATACCGGTCTTTCATCGACAAGCGCTTCCTTAGGAGTCTAGAAAAGAACAACACATAACACAGAAACCCATTACTTGTTCATCGTATATTTGACAAAGTAAAGATAACCAACATTTGTGAATATTAAAGTCTATTTCATATTTACAAAGAACTGGAAAATGTAACATACCAAGTTGAAATCTGATGGACCATCTTCCTTGGGCGAGGAAGTGGTACCACGCACTGCGGATGCATTCATACGTTCCTCCTGTCTACTCCATTCAGCATCAAGCTCACACAAATTTTTCGCATCGTGTTCAAAGTTATAAACAAGATCCTTGTACGCTTTAATGAAGCCCTATATATAATATAATGGTATACGAAAGTTGATCATTTAACTCGTCATAAACAATTACTAAAGTCAAGAATAAGCCAAGTACAAGTAATTAAAACATCACCAGATTTTTCATATTATGTGGAGGAAACTTGCTCAAGACCGACTCCTTCGTTGGTTTGTCCTCTGGCTCAAGGCTAATCCGTTCGTCAATCAACTCCTTCGTCCATGCGGCAATTGGAAGGATACCTTCTTTTGCAATGTCAATAGTCAACGGGAAAAGATCGAAGTATATTATATACACAAGGAATAAATTACCTTTCAATCTCCAAATTCTTGTCATTTTAAATGAACAAGGATTATAATGTCATTATTAAAAGTAATTACATACCATTAAAATAAACAAAGATCCCTCGACACCTTTGCCTTGGCAAAGACGCTGTTTGGATTCTCTATTCTTGTAATTTTGTATCTCATTTGCCAACCAATCCAACATAAAACCTGGCCTCTTGTATGCCTTCATCATATCCATGTTGTCATCACCATAAACACCGGGAAACAATCGACTACCCACAACATCCTTCGTCGTTGGGCATAGTAAACATTCCAAGGCAAACAACATGTAAGCCCTCTGAAATACATCATCATTCACGTTGTTCTTTTCTATCATTGCTTTCAAGTGACTAAGATTTATTGCCTTGTACGCATTTTCCAAATTTGGAAAGTCTTCTTCAACCTTGTCCATATGTATGTCTTCACATTCGGTTGGCACAGCTATATGTCCGATGGGGAATCCCAATACCCTCGCAAAATCTTCCTCGGTTACTTGGCAACGTAAGCCATTCCTAAATTCTAGGGTTCGGTTCTTCGGATTAAATCGTTCAACCAACTCCATCACAAATTCTCTATGGAGATATGGACAATTAAGAGAAAGGAGAGTTTGAAATGGATTTCGCTTTATCAATGCATCCCTTTTGCCTTTCGAAAATTTTGCATTCAATTCGACAAGTTGTTTGGGTGAACATCGAGTCCTAATTGAACTCTACATGTGAGAAAAGAAATGGTTAATTATTTCGCCAAATACGTGGTAAATGGTAACAAAGGAAGTAGGAAACTTTGCCAATCATTATATTGAAGTGGTACCTGGACCGATTTAGTCTTGCTCTTCAACTTCTCCGGAAGAGGAGGAAGTTCAACACGCTCCTCCATGGCCTTTTCAGCATATATCTTTTTCCAATTTGGTACTTTATCTTGATACCAATGCTTAGCCCAGAACATCAACTATTACGCAAATTAACCAACTACTATCATATATTGAAATAATCAAAAATTTATTAAGTTGTACTAAATATGATAACATACCACTCCCTTGGTGACATAACTAGCATGTGTTTTTTTTCCAAGGCCAAGCGTAAGACCGAATGATACATTCTTGCTGCATTTAACAAACTATTATGGATTAGAAGTATACAATTATGAAAATTACAAGCAGGGGAAATCAAATCTGGGAAGTTACAATCACAATCAGAATCAACATATATCAGGTAAGGTTGAAGAAGACTCACACAAAGAGATTATAACCATGGCTGTGTCGACGCCACTTTGGTGGAGGCCGTTCAAGTTCTGCCTCGTTGGGATTCAATATTTCCCTCTCTCCTCTTCGAGCTTGGTCCTTAGTAAATGGCATGTTCCTACAAGGAATTGAAAACAAAATCTTAATAAATGGTATGTTCCCATTAATTCAATGGAATACCATAAATTAAGTCAAACAGATTTCCCCTTTTTGTATTTTGCTCACATAATCTGAAAATCATGCTGAAAGCTGAGACATAAAGATATTTGGATATGTTTAAGAATCACTACAATATGACCTCTTTCGGCAAATTAATCATGCATCAACTTCTCCACTTTTTTTGCCCTCAAATTTTAACCAAACCGAAAACTCTCAAACTTCGATTGTTGTATACTGGGAGCGCTGAATAATTGACACTATCGGGTTTGCTATATCCTAAGGCTTCACGTTCAAAATTTCTGATATGCTATCAATTCCTTTGAAGCCTGCCAGTTCATATAGAGTTTTGCCCTAGTTTTAATTGGTCTTTGTTACTGAACAATAAGATTGGTTTCCTAAAACTAATCGAGTTGTGTTTATTTTGGTCCAAGCACCTGAGTTATCAAAATTCAGTCTGTTGAAGGTCATGGTTGCTTATTTCTTATGTATTTACCTATTCTCTTAAAATGAGGATTTTAATTTAAGCTAAAGCTAAAACAGTCTCTTGAAATGTCCAAATTTGCAGCAAATAGAAAATGAAAAAAAAAGAGCAATAGATCAAGTTACTAACAGGTTTAGCATTGTTGAGTTTTTGGCAACCCCTTATAGCCGTTATCAAAGTTGTATATTATAATCCCATGGTTCTGCATTTTTTAGTTTCAATCTCTAATAGCTGTAACTCCCTTTCAAGGCATCTATTCTAATCTCTTCGCAGTCTTTCTTCATGTTCCTTAAAGTCCTTTTAAATGAAGAAGAGCTAAGAATGATATGGGGAATGATTAGAGCAGTGTTACAGTGACACACAACAACCTTCCGAACAACCGGAAGATTAGGACTGATCAAATTGGAAAGAGAAGGAGAGGGGTCAAAAGGAAGATTATTACTATTAATGACTTCTATCTAAAACATTCGCAACTATTAATGACTTCTATTCCCAATATTGTTTGGCCAATTAGCATCTAAAATTGGACCTGGCACCATTGGGAGACATGAATAAAGATAGAAAACCAGAAAGGATTACATGTGGAAAATAAAACATTAGGTAAAAGGACTTACAGAGCTGCTGTAGTCAACAAGAACGGCGTTAGCTTCACCGTCCTTTGCAGGAGCGTCAATTTGGACTCCTAATGCCTCGTCGCTGAAATCTGAATTCACAACAACAAAATTAACAAAAAAAAACACATTTTAAAGGATCTACAAATTATGAATATGTTGAGAGAGAGAGAGAGAGAGAGAGAGAGAGAGAGAGAGAGATTTCTGTAACCGCCACTTACGGAAGATTCCTTCAAAGGCCTTTTCCTTCTGAGAGAGAGAAACTACTCAGCTACAGATGTAAAACACGCAGAATAGTCAAGAGTCAAGTTCAAGTTCAAGTTGCAAACTTGATTTGGTTTTCGGCTCATCCAGCTTAAGGGACAAGGGTGAGTTGAAACAAGCGGAGCCATATCTGAAAAATAGCTTGCTTGACTAATCAAGCTCATGAGCTTTGGCAAGGTTGTCGATCATACTTTTTATTTGTAGGGAATACCAAGACATGTTATGTTATAGTTTTCAAACCAACCATGTAATAGTTTTGCTTAATTAAAAGTCAAGTGGTAAGAGGACGCATGAGAATGATATGAATCCTAAGGTTTATATAAATAATATCTAGTGCAATACTTCACTTTTGTCCTTTGTCTTTTTGATCGAGTCTGAAAAATTGAAAATGGATATCCATAATTGAAGTGTTATTTAGGATACATAAATTGATATCATTACATGACCCTCTCTCAATCTAAATCCCCTTAAAATCCTTCAACTGCACTAGATAAGATCACATACAACACAACAAGCCTTTGGTTCATACACAGGACCCAAAAAAAGGAAAAAAAAAAAAAAATAAGAGAGAGGACAAAACAGGGGAGGAAATGATCAAGAGCAGAGGAATCTAAACAACACACAACAGATGACAAACTTATTAGGTTGATTAACTCCTTACCCATTATAACTTTTTAAAATGACAATTATAATTGCACAAATTTTTTACTGATTAACTTTTTAAAATAGACACTTGTTAAGGACAATCCAAAATGAAATTCTAGACTATTAGTAAAAAGGGACGGAAAGAGTAATATTTACACCTGAATTTCGAAACTTTGCTTTATATGGGACATCATTTTACTCGCTAGAAGAGAATTTTGAGCAACAGTATAAGCATTTGTTTAGTGTTGTGGGCCCGCTGCCTAGTATTTTGTTAAAAACCAATTGCTAACAAAAGGGTCAAAAGGGTTCAGAAGTTTCAATTTGCTTCCATTGTATCATTTCTATTTGCTTGTGGATTTGGCTGGGTGGGTTCAAAAGTTTCAATTTGCTTCCACATTTTTTTTTTGGTCCCATACGATAGCAATTGTTTATTATTCGCTGCTACACTATGCATAAACACTCACTGTCAAAGAAAGGTTTTTTTTTTTTTTTTTTCAATCTATTACATGGGAGGGGGGAGAATGAAACTCGATTCCGAGATGCAGTGTGGGGCATCTAAGAGCTCTACCGCATGAGCTAGCCACCACTTGCTATTAAAGAAAGTTTGAGATAGTCAAATTAGTGAGAAGTCTATGTAGCAACTGCACAAAATTTTGGTTGCCAGGAAAATGCATAAATACATAAAAAAAAATTATGTTGACTAATACACAAAAAAAAAAAAATGTAACAAAAACATGCGCAGCTATTTTGATGTTTACCATGGACTCCTATCTGTAACTTTATCAAAAAAAAAAAAAATGCATAAATAATAGATAAGCAGGGATAACTACTGAGCTAAGAAAATATGCATAATATACACCAAAAATTGTGTACCCCACGCCAAAAATATGCCTACCATCATTCAAAACTAGTACTCCATTAGATTACGCAAAATACCTTTATATACATTGATTTTTATTGTTACCAATATTTGAGCATGTATTTGATATGTCTATAAGAGCAAAAATTTAGTCAAGTACTGAATTAAGATGGACGGGTGAGTTTTAACATGCAAAGACCATTGCAAAGGGTTTGATGAAAGTTTAGAAAAGTGACCCATTTTGTTACTCCAAAAAGGTCCCAATGGACAAAAGGGCTTGGTTTATTTGTCGCCTTGGACTTTATTTAATGTTGACAATTGAAACATTTGTTGTTTTTGTCCCAATAGAATTTTAAAGGTTCAATTCGTTGTGCAATAAAATGATTTTGAAGAATTGTGTACCCAGAAATAACATCAAATCCATCCATTTCTCGACCATGTTTATCCAATTCTTACTTGATGCAATAGTAGTTCCCATTCACTCTGTAGTGCAGTGGCACCGTTCGAGTTAAGAAAATCAATCATTTGTTATGACCGGGATACCTTTTAACTTGAATATCAATAGTAGCATCCATACTCCAGCTAATCCCTCACTCCGAAGATGCTACCAAAAGAATGAGCTTTGTAGGCTAAACGGGGCATATAATAAAAAAATCATCACATATTGCCCCAATACCGTTTCCCTGATAGTACAGGTCAAGGAAGTTAAACAGGGCCTTAATCAGAAAGTCGAAAACGGTGTGCAGGGGAGTGGCCATGGATGAGAATGAGAGAAAGGAGAGAAGAATGTATTAACTCGTATTCACTAAAACGGGATTTATTTAATTATCTTTGGTGGATTGAGAGTTATGAGGGCATTTTATAAGAGTGGTGGTGGAAAAAAAGTCATCAATGGAAATTTAAGTTGTAGAAGTACATTCTAAAATAGGTTCAAAGGGCCGGGGTTCAAAAGGATTAGAAATAGTTTGCAACTCCCATAAGTTGGCTTTCCTTAATCTGGAGATATATTTTTAATTCAGTGCCGTGTAGAAATTTTTCCATAAAGACATTAGGCTCAAACACTAAGCCTCCCTTCACTTGTCGTAAACTTGGAGTTGAAAAATAATTTTCAATAATTTTAAATATCTAATCCCAGTTAGTTGTCCTTTTTTTTTTTTAATCTTAAGTTTGACTTAACCATATTTCAAAATTGAGAATTCATGCATTTTGAATTACGTAAATAACTTATACAGTTTTCTCAACAATACCATATATGGGCACGACATAAGTGTGGTGGAGCAGTGACAGTGACGGAACCACTTACCCACACTAGATTTTTGGGAGGATTTTTTTTTGTAAAAAAAATATAAACTGGTACATCATTTGTTTTTTATACAAAAAACTAATTAGTCCTATTGGGGCGACATTACTTGGTGTTATAATGCCATTTTCCTGCACATATTTATATGGGACTCAAGACTATATATATGAATTTTACCTAATTATGTGATTAAGGCCGATAAAAAAAAAAAAACCACAATGGAGAAGGGTGTTAGGGCACCACGTGGTGGGAATTTGGGGCACTAATGATCGCCTCCTAGAAATCACCCTAGTGAGTGCCCAAAACGACGTTGTTTTGGGAGCCAAAAGGGAGCAAAAAATTTGAGCAAAACGTCGTTTTAAGTCCTACGAGAGTAAAAGAATCAAAGACCTCCCAAACCTTTTTTCACGCCTAACAAGTAACAACTGAAGAGAACGCTTTCTTTGGAAAACATATGGAATCTACATCCATGGGTGCATCCATAGATCATCTTCATCCATTTCCCATTTATTGTTAGCACTCTTCTATACTGTGGAGAGACTGATTTCTGCCGAAGTTTTTTCGATCTTTGATTTGTTAGGGAAAAAAATCCCCTGTTTTTCCTGCTGGAATTTTGACCCAAAAGTACCTCCTTGCTTTGGCTAAATAAACAACAAATGGTTTTTTTTTTTGTCTTTATTCAAAATTTTTTTTTTGTTTTCTGTCGATTTTTTGCGGTTTATTGGTTCGTCTCGACGAGAGAAATCTACAAACTATAAAATTATGATCAAAATTTTGAAAAAATTCACTAAAGACAAAAATAATTTAATTTTTTGTGGTTTATTGGATTATCTTCGTCTTTATTCAGAAAAATTTAAGCTTGGTTAATAATTTTATACTTTTTAGATTCCTCTCATCGAGACGAACCAATAAACCACAAAAAATCGACGCCAAATTAACAATGAAAAAAATTTAAATAAAAAAAATAAATAAACCACTTAGTTTATTCGCCCAAAGCAACATGACCGTCGGAACTTATATATTTCAAGCAAGTTCCACAATGAAGACCAACTTGAAAGAACCTTGTAGGCTGTACCAATGTTAAATGAAAATTACCTGCAGCACACTATAAGTTAAAAGACATCTGTCCTGTTTACTTAAACACGATGTAGTTTTGCTCAAATTTTTTGTTGTCTCTTTTGGCGCCCAAAACGACGTTGTTTTAGGCGCTCACTAGGGTGATTACTATGAGGCGATCACTAGTACCCCCGGATCCCCACGTGGCGATGCCCCAGAACCATTAAATAACTAATTACTCGCAAACAAGCCTCAATTCAATGAATTTTTGCCTCGAAGCCCTAGACCTCCATTGGCTCGAACCCCAGA
The DNA here is from genome assembly GCA_963854785.1 of Vaccinium vitis-idaea. Classification (NCBI taxonomy): domain Eukaryota; kingdom Viridiplantae; phylum Streptophyta; class Magnoliopsida; order Ericales; family Ericaceae; genus Vaccinium; species Vaccinium vitis-idaea. The sequence continues at coordinate 17,291,915 of OY978223.1, read as the reverse complement.
CCTCCCTTCGGAAGCCAAGGGGTACAACCACATATGCGAAGAGGCACATCTGTCCATAAAATGTAAGTTAAGTGAGACTCATTTCAAATGAAAATAAAGACATGTTAGATTCTTAAAAAAAAGTTCTTTTTTTCACAACAAAAATACCGCGTTTGAATTGTACCCTCACTAGATTGATTTTCTGACTATGCCACTGTGGCGGAGTGTTTAAATTAGCTTTGATGGTTTTGGTCTTGATAACTTTCGGATATTTTAACCCATTTGATTCATGACCGAAAAGTGACATACCTTTATTAAAATTAATGAACTCTACATGCCCATCAGAAAGCATCAAATTAACACTCGGTATCATTAATATCTCTGTCGAAACTTGGAACCATACAAACAACCATCTAAACTTAATAAATTCCCACTATTTCAGGGACAACGCAATTTTATGTTTTTGCTACAAGTATTTCATTTGTCTTCACAAAAAAAATAAAGAATAAAAAATAGATGGTTGTGTTTGCTACAAGAAGTTTTATTTTATTTTTGAATTATGTTCATGCAGAGGGTTCAAATAAAATTATTTACGCCCCATGAAACAAATTTTTTTATAGGATTGATGAATATTTAATTTTTTCTCCTATCTCTAGCTTTGTAAAATCTAATATTGAGTGTTTTCATTGTGTCACGAGTTCAATTTTTATAAAATCTTGAAGAAAAAATAATTTATTTAGTCGCCCTTCATTTATTGAACGAGCATACCACTTGTACAAGTATAAAGAAAAGAAAAATGAGGTAATGTGGGAAGAACGAGTACACGAGACTCTGATATGGACTTGTCCGATAGCATGTTAATTTCTTAATGAACAAAAGTGCAACTGTCATGTATTTTAAGGGTTTAAAAGCTGGTTTGAAAAGGTTCAATTTTGGTCCAGTTGGGTGATTTCTCTTTCCTGGCTAAAAATGTAATCTAGAAAACCGCATGACCAAATGGATCTTTACTTTTCCCCATTTGGCATCACACAATCGGCAACATCCTCTAATCTTTTGTGGTTTCAGTGGTTGCCACTTTTTGAAATTTTTTGTGGTGCCTCCAAAGTGGTATTCGCGGGCACCCATGCTCCCATCAAATATAGACCTTTAGATTTAAAAATCGGTAAAACTCAGCCATTAGATCAAAACCACCCACAAAAAGTAAGGTGGATTTGCTAAAAACAAGATGGTTTTGCGCCTTTCCCGCCAAAAAACACAGTTGTACTTACCATAAAACACTGGAGTATGTTTTATGGCCACCCTCTCTATAAGTGGTTCTCGAAGTAATATTTTTTTTTGATAACTAAATAGATTGGTTCCGTTGTGGATGCATGGTTTGTCGTTAATTGAAATAAAGAGAGAAGTAATCGAATAAAGTCATCTAGAAAACCACTTTGACCAAATGGATCTTTACTTTTCCCCACATGGCATCACACAATCAGTAACATCCTCTAATATTTTGTGGTTCCATTGGTTGCCACTTTTTGAAATTTTCTATAATGCCCCAGTGTGGTAATCGGGCACCCATGTCCCCCGTAATATGGACTTTTAAAGATTTAAAAATGGGTAAATCTCAGCCATTAGATCAAAACCACCCACAAGAAGTAAGGTAAGTAAGGTAGATTTGCTAAAAACAATATGATTTTGTGCCTTTCCCGCCAAAAAATACAGTTGTACTTCCCATAAATGATAAAACACTGATTTTACTTACCAACTCTTTTGCTAATACTTATCACAATACATGACTATACTTGCCACCTGATATGGCTACACTTGCTACGTTTTATGGCCATCCTCTCTTCAACTAGTTCTCTAAGTTTTTTTTCCTTTTGATAACTAAATACATTGTGAATTCCATAGTCCCGTTGTGGTTGCATGGCCTGTCTTTAATCAAAATGGAGAGAAAAGTAGTCTAGATACGCATATGCTGGCTAAAACACCCTTGACTATCGAAATACATGCACCGAAAAACAGGGTTGGCCCTGAGCTAAGGCGTATAAGGCTGCTAACTTAGGCCCCCAAATTTTGGCCCAAAATTAAGGACCCGGATAGGTACACCTAGGTGCAAAATATATACTTAATCTGTCACTTAGGTAATTGATGAGGTAGCTAGCCTAGTGGAAAAGCTTAGTTTTTCTATCCAAGAGGTACATGGTTTAATTCCTGAGCCTCTCTTGTTCCTTCTCCATAATAATATTTTTTCCTCTTTCACAAACTCACACTTTCAAAAGGATATTTTTTTTATTGGTGCAAAAAAAAAAAAAAAAACTAGTTTTATTCGAAACAACGGATGAAACATGAAAAACAAAAAAAACAAAATATAGTACCAAGTAACTATCATTTTGAGGTTAGTTTTATTTTTATTTTTGTAAAAAAAAAACAGATTGGGCCCAGATTTACAAGTTCGTCTTATGCCTTGAGAATCTCAGGGCCGGCCTTGCCGAAAAGACGGGGTGGTGTGAAATGTGAACCAATCTGTCTGTGAGGAAATGGGTAAAAGGGGAGAGAATGAAAAGGCATCAAACGTAGCAAGAAGCACCTGTTGGTATCAAGAAGTTCTTGATTCAAATACAATACGGTATAAAGTCCAAGAATCACATGTAACTACATCAGCAATACCAAGTGGGTCATATGTGTGGGAACTATCCCTATGTGAGAGTGTTGCGCGAGTATTGTTGTGTGTGTAGCTTTTTTGAGATCAGATATTATACTACTGCTATAGATATGGGAGAAGGGATCAGATGGTTCAATTGGCTTCGCTGATGTTTTGTGGCTAGCGGGTTGGGATCTTTATTTGTCGTTGTTGAGGTGTTTAAGGAATCAGAAATAAGTGGAATGTGGCTTTTATTTAAATGTTTGACAAAATGGGCGTTTTGACTGGGCGGCATGTGAAAGGAGAACTCCATTCATGTACCGACACATCCTCCACCTTGTTTTGTGGTCCCAGAGTTTCAATTTGTTCATTTGTTGAGCAAATAAGAAAATTGCTCTGGCAAGTTACGTTGGAGCCATCATCAATAAGATCAAATATCGAATTTTATTATTTGAATAAAGAGTTGAAGAGGTTTAAAGTTTCTAAAATGACTTCAGCGTCTTAGATATTGTATTATGAAATGATGCTGTACTTCTAAAAGGCTAAAAAAAAAAAAGCAAATAAGAGAGAGGACAAAACAGGAGAGGAAATGATCAAGAACAGAGGAATCTAAACGACACACAACGGATGACAAACTTATTAGGTTGATTAACTGCTTACCCATTATAACTTTTTAAAAGGACAAAATTATAATTGTACAAAAATTTTATCAATTAACTTTTGAAAATGGACACTTGTTAAGGACAACCAAAAATGAAATTATAGACTATTAGTAAAAAGGGACGGAAAGAGTAATATTTACACCTGAATTTCGAAACTTCGCTTTATATGGGACATCATTTTACTCGCTAGACCATTGGTGTTCTTCTTCATTTTTAATCCATGGACAAAACACGTGGAGGCTTCACATCCAGCAACATCACACATTTTTTTTGTGGTCCCATACGATAGCAATTGCTTATTAATCGCTGCTACATTATGCATGTCATTTCTAATCTATTACTACATGGGAGAGAGGGGAATGAGACTCGATTCCAGAATGCAGTATGGGGCATTCAAGAGCTCTACCACCACTTGCTGTCAAAGAAAGTTTGAGATAGTCAAATTAGTGAGAAATCTATGTAGCAACTGCACAAAATTTTGGTTACGAGGAAAATGCATAAATAAAAAAATAAAAAATTATGTTGACTAATACAAAAAAGCAAAAAAAATGTAACAAAAATATGCGCAGCTATTTTGATGTTTATCATGGACTCCTATCTGTAACTTTATCAAAAAAAAAAAAAGGCATAACAACTAGATAACCAGGGCTAACTACTGAGCTAAGAAAATATTTCTTATGCGTAATATACACCAAAAATTGTGTATCCCAGGCCAAAAATATGCCTACCGTCATTCAAAACTAGTACTCCATTAGATTACACAAAATACTTTTATGTACATTGATTTTTATTGTTACCAATATTTGAGCATGTATTTGATATGTCTATAAGAGCAAAAAAATTAGTCAAGTACTGAATTAAGATGGACGGGTCAGTTTTAACATGCAAAGACCATTGCAAAGGGTTTGATGAAATTCCGAATGTGTAGTTCAATATTTTGCGATACTTTATAAAACTTCAACTTTGGATGGAGGATCTATTCTGAAATCCGTCACCATTTTTCCAATAGTAAACTAGTTCTTGCAGATTTGGACATTATCATAATATCAAAACCACTTTTTTATTTTTCAACTTAGGTTTGAAGAGTATCAAAATTTTATGACTTGTCAAAATAGGCCACATGTTCACCGTTAAAAAAACTTCAATTTCCTTGAAAGTTTAGAAAAATGACCCATTTTGTTACTCCAAAAAGGTCCAAATGGGCAAAAGGGCTTGGTTTATTTGTCGCCTTGGACGTTATTAATGTTGGCAATTGAAACATTTGTTGTTTTTGTCCTAATAGAATTTTAAAGGTTTAATTCGTTGTGCAATAAAATGATTTTGAAGAATTGTGTACCCATAAATAACATCAAATCCATCCATTTCTCGACCATGTTTATCCAATTCTTACTTGATGCAATAGTAGTTACCATTCACTCAGTAGTGCAGTGGCACCGTTCGGAGCGAGGGATTAGCTGGAGTATGGACGCTACTATTGTTACTTTTTAAACTTGAATATCAATAGTAGTATCCATACTTCAGCAAATCCCTCACTCCGAAGATTCTACCAAAAGAATGAGCTTTGTACGCTAAACGGGGCGTATGGACGTGTAAATGAACAGCAAATCATCACATATTGCCCTTTCATGTGGGAAAAATGAACAAATGGAAGAAGGATGTGTGAATTAACACAACAGAGCTAAAAAGCAACTATAAACGAAGAAAGTGTGAAAATCACTCTTCCCATAAATTAAGTACAGTTTAAGATACATAGCCCTCTCTCAATCTAAATCCCCATTAAACCTTCGAAATTTTCCCAGTGTACTATACGAGATCAGATACAACACATGGACACAAGGAGCTATTGGTACATGCACAAAAGAAAAACATAAATAAGAGAGAGGACAAAACAGGGGAGGAAATGATCAAGAACAGAGGAATCTAAACAAGACACAACATATGTCAAACTTATTAGGTTCATCTCCTCTCCTCGCTCCTTCTCTCTGTACCACCTGCACTTCTTACAGCGGGAGAAGACCTCTCCTGTTGGCATTGGCGGGCATTGCTAACCACCGCCAGTTGATCCACCGTATTGCCCGAAAATAGAGGAGAACCATTCTCTGATGGACCCAGCTCCATAGCAGTTTAATTACGGAGCACAACATCCCCCTATTTGCAAACAGGATGAACAGGAAATACAGAACAACCGAAACTCTGCTTCGGAAAAGAAGAGAGACCATTGATGCGGAGAGAATCGAACCGAAAAACCTCATTCCACCACGACCCACTTGTGTAAATCTCGGTTCAAGCTCGTACGAAATGCAATACAAGAGCATGCTGACAAATGCAACCCATATGGCTTCAGGGTAAGTTTGGAATGGAGAAGCAATACCGTTTCCCTGATAGTACAGGTCAAGAAAGTTAAACAGGGCCGTAATCAGAAAGTCGAAAACGGCGTGCAGGGGAGTGGCCATGGATGGGAATGAGAGAAAGGAGAGAAGAATTTATTAACTCGTATTCACTAAAACGGGGTTTATTTAAGCTTTGGTGGATTGAGAGTTATGAGGGCATTTTATAAGAATCTGGTGGTGGCAAAAAGTCATCAATGGAAATTTAAGTTGTAGGAGTACATTCTAAAATAGGTTCAAAAGGGGGTTCAAAAGGATGAGAAATAGTTTGCAACTCCCATGGCCATAAGTCGCGGCTTTCCTCAATCTGGAGATATATTTTTAATTCAGTGCCGTGTAGAAATTTTTCCATAAAACTTCTGACATTAGGTTCAAACACTAAAGGCCTCCCTTCACTTGTCCTAAACTTGATGTTGAAAAATAATTTTCAATAATTTTAAATATCTAAACCAAGTTAGATGTAAATCGAGAATTCATGCATTTTGGATTACGTAAATAAATTATACAGTTTTCTCAACAATATCAAATTATATGGGCGCGACATAAGTGTGGTGGAGCAGTGGCGGAACCACTTACCCACACTGGATTTTTGGGAGGATTTTTTTTTGTAAAAAAATATAGACTAGTACATCAATTTTTTATATACAAAAAGCTAATTAGGGCTATTGGGCACTATTACTTGGTCTTATAATGCCATTTTCCTGCACATATTTATGTGGGACTCAAGACTAAATATATGAGTTTTACCTAATTATGAGATGAAGGCCGATAAAAAAAAAAAGCAATGGAGAAGGGTGTTAGGGCACCAAATGGCGATGCCCCAGGACCATTAAATAACTAATTACTCACAAACAAGCCTCAATTCACTGAATTTTTGCCTTGAAACTACAATGTGTTTACGAAACCCTAGACCTTCACTGACTCAAACCCCAGACCTCTCCCTTGGAAGCCAAGGGGTACAACCAAATAGGCGAAGAGGCACGTCTGTCCATAAAATGTAAGTCAAGCAAGCCTTATTTCAAATGAAAATCAAGACATGTTAGATTTTTTTAGAAAAAAAATTTCACAACAAAATTGCTGGCGTTGATGAATAGTGCCTTCACTAGAATAATTTTCTGAGTACGCCATGTGATGGTGTCTTTAAATTGCTAGCTTTGATGGTTTTGGTCTTGATAACTGTCGGATAGAAATATTTTAATCCATTTGATTCATGACCGAAAAGTGACAAACCTTTATTAAAATTCGGTGTGTTTGGAACTTGAGGAAAGTAAGGGAAAAGAAAGGAAGTTAAAATTTTTCCCTTTTCTTGTTTTGTTTGAAAACGTCAAGTGTATTAAAAGGAACTAAGACATATCCTTGGACAAAATAGACGCAAGCACGGGCGGAATACAACCCAATTGAGAAAACAATTTTCTATCTAAACATGAGGTAGCGAGCCAGTGCGCTGCTTTATTACAATTTCTCCTGCACCACTTAAAGGACCATTGCCTTCCAGCAGACCAAGCTCGGACATCCTCCACAATTGCTTGAATCTCCCAAGGGCACTCCCGTGTCTTGTCAACTACATGACTAACCAGGTTTTTACAGTCTGATTCAAAGATAACTCGGTCCAAGTTCCTCTCCATTGCCATACCGCAAGCTATTCAAAGTGCCCACGCTTCAATTGCAAGAGCTGAAGATACCTCTACCTTACCGAAGAGCAACCATTGTCTCTAGCAATCACGCCGAAGGCGGCCAAGCCGCGAGAGGAATTGAAGGCTCCATCCAAGTTGAACTTTATACAAGAATGAGGTGGGGGTTCCCACTTCAAAACCTCAATCTGTCTCGGTAAAACTCTGTTGGTACCCAGACAAAGAGCTGAAAGATAATCCCTGTTAGCCATACGGGCTTGCTCGATAACCTCTTCCGGCCTAAGAGGTTTATTGTTGAACACAAAGTTGTTTCTAGCTTTCCAAATAGCCCAACAGATTTGAAAGATCTCTGCCAAATCTTCCCTCCTTGTTTCCTTGGACTCGTCTCCACATATCAAGTCCTCAATCCATCTGTTAGCAGCCACCACTTCTTTGGAAAACACCCAAAATGACTTACCACTCCCGAACCAAACAGCCTTGCTCCAGGGACAATGAAACAAAAGGTGTTCCATAGTTTCGCTCGCCGAATCACAAATTGGGCATAAAGAGTTTGAACCACATTTTCTACACACAAGATTGGCTTTACAAGCCACCCAATTCCGAATCACTTTCCACATGAACAAACGGATCTTTGGTAACGTAGGTATACTCTAGAATTTTCTCCACATAGAACTGGAAGGGAAAAACGAACAAGATGGTCTAGAAGTACATACCCCAGTAGCTGAACTTCTCTGATGCGCATAGCCCGATTTAACTGTGTATGTGCCTGACTTTGTATCACGCCATATGAGTTTATCATTGACCCCTGTCATGCTAATGGGAATTTTGCGGATCTTCTTAATCTGGCTTTCTGGAATGCAGTGCTTGAGCTTTTCCTCATCCCAGCTCCTTGTATGGGGGTTAATGAAGTGTGAAACCCGAATGTGATCGTGTTGGTTTGGCTGGACAGGAGAAACCATCCCACCGGGGATGCCAGGCGCCCATTTATCCTCCCAAAATTGGATTAGCTCTCCATTTCCCACATTCCATCGTGTGCCATCTTGTATCAATCTTTTTCCTTCCAAGAGACTAGTCCATAGCCACGAAGGCTTTGGACCTCTTCCTGCCTCTAGCCAACTCACTCTCGGAAAATAGAGGCCTTTTAAGACTCTAGCCCACAAAGCATTAGGACAATTAATCAACCTCCAAAACTGTTTAGCAAGCAGTGCTATGTTGAACGCCTCAAAGTCTTTAAAACCCATTCCTCCCATTGCTTTTGGCTCTGTGAGTTTAGACCAAGCTCCCTAGTGAATTTTCTTACCTGCATCTGAGCTGCCCCACCAAAAATTACTAATCACCGAGTTCAAACAAGCACAGATGGATAATGGCATTTTGAAACACATGAGGGTATACATGGGGATAGGTTGCAAACCGCCTTGATTAGAACCTCCTTGCTTGCATGGTTTAGGTGTTTGGTACCCCATCCCTGAGTCTTGCGCATAATTTTATCCCTTATGAAACCCATAGCTTCTCTCTTGGATTTCCCCCCAAAAGCTGGTAGCCCCAAATATTGCACATCTTGGTTCATCTCTTCCATTCTCAAAATCCCTTTGATTTTCGCTTTCACATTCTCAGTGGCATTGGCCGAGAAAAAAATATTGGATTTGTGAACATTAAGGGAAAGTCCAGATGTCTTGCTAAACTCCTCTATCAAGTCCATAAAATTAGAGCAAGTCTCTGCCTTTGCTTCCAAGAAAACCAAAGAATCGTCCACGAAAAGCAAGTGAGAAATCATAGGGCACCATTTCTTCATTTTCATCCCCAAAATCGACTTGTTTTTTTACTGCCTTTGATATCAAGTTAGAGAACACATCAGCAACAAGCAAAAAAAGATACGGTGACAGTGGATCACCTTGACGGAGTCCTCTGCCCGGGGTGATGGAACTAACTTGTCTCCCGTTCATCACAAAAGAGTACTTAACGGAGCAAACACATTGTTTTACCCAACCAATCCATCGAGAATCAAAACCCATTCTCTCCATTACCTTAAAGAGAAAGTCCCAACACACTCTGTCATAAGCCTTGTTTAAATCTAACTTTATAGCCACAAAGGCCTTTTTACCCACCTTCTTGTGCTTAAGGAAATGAAATGTCTCATGTGCCACCATAATATTATCTTGGATTTGGCGACCTAACACAAAAGCGGACTGTTGTTCCGAAATAATGTCATTCATGAAAGGTTGGAGTCTATTCGTCATTACCTTAGAAATAATCTTGTAAATGAATCGGCAAAGACTGATGGGTCGAAGTTGGCTCATAGACTCTGGATTGGGGACCTTGGGAATTAGAATAACGTTGGTCTGATTGATTTCTTTGAGAATGACCCCTTCTTGAAAAAAGTTCTGTACTGCCTTGGTTACTTCGTCCCCCACCGTGCCCCAGTAATTTTGAAAGAATAGTCCCGGGAATCCATCAGATCCGGGAGCCTTAAGAGCTCCTATCTGGAATACAGCTTGCTAGATTTCTTCCCGAGTAACCTCTCTAATCAGGCTGGCATTACACTCAGGGGGTATAGACCAATCCACAAGGCCAACTAAATCATCAAGTTCTCTCACAGGTGGTTCTTTATACAACTCAAGAAAATACTGTTTCACAATACCTGTAATGTCCTTATGGTTATCCTTCCATACTCCCTGGCCATCTTTAAGCTTGACAATCTGATTCCTCTGTCTACGCTGAATCGTGGTAAGATGAAAGAAACGAGAGTTACGATCCCCCATTTGAAGCCATTTAATCCTAGATCTCTGATGCCAATACATCACGTCTTTCTGCTAAAGGTCTTCTAAAGCTTGAGTGAGCCTTCTTTCCTCCGCAACCAGATAAGAATTGAAGCCCAATTCCAGACGTTGTTGAATATCCGCGAGCAAATCCTTAGTGGAATCAATTTTGAGCCGAAGTTCGCCAAAGGTCTTCCTACTCCAATCTTTTAGCATCTTCTTACAAACTTTAAGCTTCTGGCACACCGAAAACATTAAAGAACCATCATGCTCCCTCTTCCAGGAATCCATCACCACTTCTTCGCAACCGTCTTCCGTAACCCAAAAACACTCAAACTTGAAAGGTCTACCCACTTTCTCCAAAGAAACTTCCATGTTAAGGACCAATGGGTTATGGTCAGACCCAATGGTCGGCTCCACAAAGACCATGGCTTTATCATAACACTCTCGCCAATCAGCGTTTGCAAATGCCATATCTATCCTTTCCATAATGAATTCCTCTCCATGCCGATTATTTCTCGAAGTGAACTTAGGCCCCTTAAATTCCAACTCTATCAACCTACAATCATTGATCATCTCGTGGATTAGAGAAATAGCATTCTGACTCAGACAATTCCCACCCATCTTGTCACTACTGCACAACACTTGATTGAAATCCCCTATGCATACCCATGGTCGATGCTCGAAACGAGCAATCCTCCTGATTTCCTCCCAAACAAGCACCCTGTCTCCTCTCTCCGGGCAACCATAAACGAACGTCACAGCCCACACTTTTGGTTTACTCTTGTCTGTAATAATCACATGCATATAATTTTTAGTAGCCAATTCCACCTCGAGCTCAATGTCAAAGTCCCACAATAGAGCTAGCCCTCCTGAGAGCCCCTCTGGATCCACATAACTGCTACTATCGAACCCCATTCTTCTGCGGATGGCTTCCATGGTAGCCTTATTATTTTTTGACTCCATCAGGAAGACAATGGAGGGACGGTTTTTACGCACTAGATCACCTAAAGCCTGGCCTGTCAAGGTACGCCCAACCCCTTAACAGTTCCAGGTTAGGATCAACATTGGGAATGTGGCTGTTCCGGGCCAGCCACACTCCCATTATCCGTCAACAGAACTAACTCCAAATCAACCAGAGGAGTATTTTTTTGATTCACCTGAGTTTTTGAGCCACTGTTGGACCTGAACTTCACAGAGCCCCTCTTCATTAAAAGCCGTAGCAGCCAGAGAGAGAAGTTTCCTTGCAGGAGATCTTGTACGAGGATTTTGCTTTCTCGGTCTACCAATGCCACGGTTCGAGTTGGATGGGGAGGAATTAGGAGAGTTCTCAATAGGGGGGGGGGGGGGGGGGAGCAAATGCGAAGGATTTTGGATTGGGTGGGAATGGGGACACCATCTTCAAATTTTCTTTTCAGAGAGAGAGACTTGAAGACAGTAGAGATAGAAATGTTTGTGGACTTAGGTGATGTAGGTTTGGTCAGTGTTTGAGTGGATGAGGTAGAAGTGGTGGTAAAGGAATCCAGTTGTGGGTTGGAATATTGGTGAGTATCTGGGTTATTTGGGAGAGTATTAGAGCAGGTGCGATTATGGGGTGGGCTATTACAAGATGGATACTTCATTGGGTTTACAACAGTTTGGGGGGGAGGAGTGTTGTTTAATAATGGGTTTGGAAAATGGGTTAAACGATCCTGGGCTGGGCTCTCAACAGGGTTTTCAAAACTTTGGGGCGAAGGGGTATTAGGAAACAAGAGGTTTTGTGGTTGGGTTAGGTAATTCTGGGCTAGGCTAGCAACTGGGCTTTCAAACAAATGGAGAGAAGGGGTATTGGGTAACAGGAGATTTGGTAAATTGTCAGGGTAATTGGGTTGGGCTAATGAAGTAGATTTCAGGTTGACAAAACTATAGGCTTTCGGGCTGTCAGGTTCGGTTACATAATAGTGGGCTTGGGCTATATTAGTAGTGGGCTCCTTAGAGGTAGGGTTAATGGGCAATTCCGGTACGGGAGAGTTATGAGGATTACAGGCAATGCTAGACTGACCCAATCCACCAGTATTCTCTGAGTCTCTAGATCCAGAAGACAAATGAGGGGAATGTTCTTGCAGGGCAAGGTTATTACCTGGCATCCTTATCTCAGCGACACCTGTCCTCAGAAGGACAGTGTTGTGCGCACTAGATGACGAAACTTGCCCTCCCACTGCTCCATTACCCTACAGGGCCGTTATAGATATCACTCTCTCATCCCTGCCGTTCAATACACGCGCTCCAGTTCTGTGGGTTTCTATCTCCGTCGGCCTATCCCCTAGGTTTTGGGCCCTCGGTTCCGTCTCGACTGCCTCTGCATGGATGATTTCAATGGGGATAACACCCCTTTTTGGCCATCTTGTTCTTAAATCAGGCCCAAATCCTGAGTTTTCACCATCAGATTTTGAAACAAATCGACACCCTTTGAAATCATGACCCGATCGACCACAAGCATAACAAAAGTCTGGGAGCTTTTCATATTTGAAAGATATCCATCTATCGCGACTTGAATCCGTCTTCCCCCGTAGTCAGAACCCTTTGAAAAGGGGTTGTTCAGTATTGATCTCCACGCGAACACGTAGAAATCCCCTGGTTAAGCAGAGCCCATCAGACGCAGCTTCTAGAGCCAACAATTTTCCCATACGCTTACCAATGATTTCGGCATTAGGTTTACTCAATTTCTCCACCGGAAGACCATGTATCTGGACCCAAAATGGACATAGGTTGAACTTGAAACAACCATTCCATCCACACAGGGAATGAGAACCAGCAGATTGTTCATCACGGACTAGGGACCCTCTAGTATAATGTTCTTTCTATCTTCGGTGTCTTCAAAACGGAAGAGGAACACGTTGTTATTCCATTCATCGACCTGAAAGGGGGCTCTAGTTCGCCAAGCCGACTTCAAAATGTCAGCAAGGATAGGTGCTCTGATGTTCTTCCCCTGAATAACCTTCCCCACTAAACACCTACTATTGTTAACCTCAGTGTCTCCAAAACCTTCCTCAAGATCTAAAGTTTCAAAATCAGCCATGAATAAACAGTTCAACAGAAAATAGCAAACAAATGGAGGAGAGAAAACATGGGGAAGAAAATTGGGGAGAGGGTAGGAGGGGGAGAGAGAGGATGGAGGAAAGATTAGGGAAAGAAAGGGGAGGGTAAAGGGGCTAATTGTGTAGGACGTTCAAGGGAGGCAGTGGAGCAAGGGTGGACCGAAGGACACACAACCACTAGGGGTATTCCTCTCAATGTAGAGAGAGAAACTCTCACTTTAGAGAGATCGAAAATACAAAGTATAAGTAGTGTGAATAGTGAAAACTTCCTCCCATTTTTCTCTCATTTTCTTCTCATTTTATTTTCTCTCACTTCCCCTTCCTCTCCACAAGTTCCAAACACACAATGAACTCTAATTGATTACAGGATAAACCTACGAGTATAGAGGCCCATGTACAGAAAATGCACAGATCATGCTCGGGGGCCCACTTTTGGGTCCCACACGAGTGATCTAAACCGTTTATTATTCTTAAAACATTTTTTCGAGGGGCCCCACAAAATTTCAGCTCAATCGGACGGTTAGAAGTACTCGAACCAAAGTCCCACCATTTCAGTCAAAAAAACCAAAGTCCCACCATTTCAATCAATTTTTTTTTTATTGAAACGGTGGGACTTTGGTTCGAGTACTTCTAACCGTCCGATTGAGCTATAATTTTGTTGGGCCCCTCGAAAAAATGTTTTAAGAATAATGAACGGTTTGGATCACTCATGTGGGTCTCAAAAGTGGGTTCCCAAGCATGATCTATGAATTTTCTGTACATGGGCCTCTGTACCCGTAGCAACATCCTTGATTACATGCCCATCGGAAAGCCTCAAATCATTCGGCATCATTGAAATCTGTCTAAACTTGGAACCATCTAAACTTAATAAATTCCACTATTTCAGGGACAACGCAATTTTATGTTTTTGCTACAAGAAATTTTATTTTATTTTATTTTTGAATTATGTTCATGCAGAGAGTTCAAATAAAATTATTTACGCACCATGAAACAATTTTTTTATAGGTTTGATGACTATTTAATTTTTTTTCCCCATCTCTTGCTATGTAAAATTTAATATTGAGCATTTTCATTGTGTCACGAGTTCAATTTTTATAATATCGTGAGTCAAAAATAATTTATTTAGTCGCTCTCCATTTATTGAACGAGCATATCGCTTGTTCACGTATAGAGAAAAGAAAAATGAGGTAACGTGGGAAGAACAAGTACTACACAAGAGACTCTGATGTGGACTTATCCGATGGACAATGCTGGGCGTACGGAGGTCATGGTACAGAAAACGTACCGACCGCGTTCGGGGACTCACTTTTGGGTCCCACACGAGTGATCCGAACCGTTCATTGTTCTTAGAACATTTTTCCGAGGGGGCCCACAAAATTTCAGCTCAATCGGACGGTTGGAAGTGCTCCAACCAAAGTCCCACAGTTCCAACTAATTTTTTTTTTGTTGGAACAGTGGGACTTTGGTTGAAGCACTTCCAACCGTCCGATTGAACTGAAATTTGGTGGGGCCACGCGGAAAAATGTTTTAAGAACAATAAACGGTTCGGATCACTCGTGTGGGACCCAAAAGTGAGTCCTCGAACGCGATCGATACATTTTCTGTACCATGGCCTCTGTATCCGTATCTTTATCCCTTATCCGATAGCATGTTAATTTCTTAATGAACAAAGAGCAACTGCAATGTATTTTAAAGGGTTTAAAAGCTGGTTTGAAAAGGTTCAATTGGGTGATTTCTCTTTCCTGACTAAAAAAATACTCTAGCTTGACCAAATGGATCTTTACTTTTCCCCATATGGCATCACACAATCAGCGACATCCTCTAATATTTTGTGGTTCCGGTGGTTGCCAGTTTTTAAAATTTCCCGTGGTGTCCCAAAGCGGTATTAGGCCATCTCTAGTGGTGGAGTTAAAAATGTGTTGTTATATGACACAAAAATGTAAAAAAAAGGTCTCATTTATGTGTTGTTATGTATTGTTATGACAAAATATGTTGTTAAGTTAAAGAGTGTTGTAGTGGTGGTGTTAAAATGAATTGAAGTGTGATGTGGGTCCTGCTTGGTACAATTACGTGTCAACCTCTTGGTACAATAAATTGCACTTGCCATTACTCCCCATCAGACAAGTTGCATTGCAACGGAAGCTTTTTCAAATTTTCGCATGGTGGGTCCCACTTGACTGTAACTCCTGTTGGAGTTATAGTTGGTTCCTGGCATAACTTTTTGTTAACAACTGCTGGAGTTAACTACTACATGGTAACTACACTACTATGGGGGAAAAAAATGAAAAAGTCAGTCAACTGTGGTAGAGTTTGACTAATTTGTGGGTTTAACTCCACCACTAGAGATGGCCTTAGGGCACCTATACCCCCGTGAATATAGACCTTTAGATTTAAAAATGGGTAAATCTCAGCCATTAGATCAAAATCACCTGCAAAAAGTAAGATGGATTTGCAAAAAACAAGATGGTTTGGCGCCTCTCCCGCTAAAAGACACAGTTGTACTTACCATAGAACACCGATTTTACAACATTTTATGGCCACCCTTTCTATAACTGGTTCTCAAAATATTTTTTTTTTGATAACTAAATACATAGTGAATTCCATAGTCACGTTGTGGATGCATGGTCTGTCGTTAATTGAAATAAAAACAGAAGTAATCGAGATGCCCGTAAACTGGCTAAAACACCATTCACTATCGAAAAACGTACACCGAAAAGACGGGGTGGTGTAAAGTGTGAACCAATCCGTTTGTGAGGAAATGGGTAAAAGAGGAGAGAACGAAAAGGCATACAAACATAGCAAGAAGCCAAGAAACACCTGTTGGTATCAAAAAGTTCTTGAATCAAATACAATAGGGTAAATTTCACTGACCTCCCCTGAGGTTTCTGACAAATACACTGACTGCCTCTCTTCTTTATGAAATTCCACTGTCATTCCTTGCTTTTGAAAATAATTTTCACTTACCTCACATGCCGTTACTTTTCGCCTAATGGTTTTAATTTTGTTGGTAAAATGACGTTAATGCCCTTAGATTTGAACTTGACTTTATTTTGTTCCTTATTTGAGATTATATTGCATAAAAATTTCGTAAGGCAAGAAAACTAACTTAATTATTTACTTTTTTTCTAAGAACTTTATTTTCTTTGGCACAAAATTATTATTTTTTTAATATTTTACTCCCCAATAGATACATTTTCACATTTTGATAATAAAAACAAGAGTATCAATAATCATCTAAGCCCATTGCTTGCACTGATAGTTTTATTTACTTTTATTTTTTTAGGTTTCTTTATCTTTCTCTAAATCTAAAGCTCTAAATAGACTCATTTTTCTTCTTCTTTTTTTTTTTTCATTAGAGGTAATAATGGTCTAAAATAATATTTACTTGCTTAAGTAGGGGTGTTATAGCATCATTTTATTGCTTTTAGCAAAGTTATTCTTCCTGCGTCCCAAATATGTAAACCCTTTTAGCAGAACTAAGCATTTTGCACCGAAAAATAATCAATTAGCATGAATTTTTTTTGAAATTTTTTTTTTGGCACCAATTCAAGGATCCCATTGAGAAAGAAATTAGAGAAAAAATACTCTAATTTAAAATAAATAAAAAACTCATAAGTACATTATTTTTGAGTGCATAAATTAAGGTACTCACAAATAATGAACAGTTGTCCCATAATAATATGTATATTCTCTTTTTGGCGTGCATAATGCACTTAAAAATAATGGATAGTTGTACCTTAATAATAATGTACTGACGAGTTTTTGTTTGGGTAAAGAAGTATACTTTTTTTTCAAAATTGGATTCTTGAATTGGCGTAAAAAAATTATCCAAAAATTTTTATGCTAATAGTTTTTTTTTTTGGGTGCGAAATGCTTGTTTCTCCTTAAAGGAAAAGAAACATAAAAAAGTAAAAATACATAAAACCATCAATGCAAGCAGTGGCTTAGGTGATTATTGATATTCTTT